>CM066316.1:90964694-91354694 GCA_033807775.1 Saussurea involucrata
AACAAATACATGAAACCTATACTTCATGCAAACCCTCACATCTCCATGTCATAAGACACGTGTCAACACCACACACCACCACCTCCTTCATTATAACCCCCACCTCCATTCCACATTTTCCCACATTCCAACTCCAACCCAAACATAATAATATCCATGGCCCTCGATCCACGCCCGAGGACACCATTTTGTACAAATCGCGGATGTTTTTGGAATTTTTATTTTAATCCGCAATCAAGGGTTAAATCACAGGAGAAATGAGTATTTTGTAAACTAGGAGAGAGATGGGGTATTTCTGTAACACAATTACGAACTTGATCCATTTTAATTAATTAATAATTACCCAAAAAAATTGGTTATGACTTTTTCCACACCGTAAATAAGTTGTTTTTGATAAGTTGTTTCATCCTAACTTATTTGTCCAAACACTTTTCATTAAAAAATCATTTTCGTCATCACATAAGTTGATAAAACACTTTTAAAAATAAGCAATCCCAAACACCACCTAAAATGAAATAGAGAAGGGGATAATACTTTATATAACTTGTTAAAAAACAATAGGTAGTATGTTTTTTCAAATAACAATATAGTATTTGCAAATTAAGTATGAAAAAATTACAACATACTTTCACTTCAACTAGAATTTGATAACTAGGTTTAAAGAATATTTATTTAATTCGCTAGACTTTCAAATTTCTTTATAAAAAAATATTTAGTCGGGTTAAGCTTTTATATTTTTTTTTTGAAAGGCATTTTGCACTTCAGGGGGTGTCCTGAATAAGTCCAGACTAATCCCCCCACGACCCGGTCCAAACAGCAGGCCCACGATCTGCCCCTTGATTTGGGGATATCTCCGCGTAATCATCACGTGGTTCGAATCCAGGTAGTAAGGGCTTCCACCACTTACCCTCCCAGGATGTTACCGAACCACTGGGCTACAACATCTTTGGTAAGCTTTTATAATTAACTTAGACAAAAAGGCATATTGCATAAAAAAGTGAACATGTTTTTACTTCAATGAGTGTTTAAGGAAAGCGTTTTCAAAATACATGTCCAGAAATCTATAACACACGACTTTGTAACAAAAAATGGGACTAACTTACTGGCATAACACGTAAACAACAATAGAATCATGTTGATTTCCAACTTTTATCGTTTTTTTCTTGAGTAAATTGCATAAATATCTGAAGCAACTTGTAAAAAAAATGTAACCCAGCCCCTCCATCCCTCTTGTCGCTCTTCCTTCCCCAATATACACCAGCATCGTCATTTATTGCCCGCCACTTCCAAAAAAAGACCCTAAATTGTCACAGATTGCGGTCTTTTATGCATATCTAAGTGGGTAGGAATAAGGAGTTTGTTTAGAAGATCGTAATAAAAAACGAATTTCTATTCTTCTTTCTCTCATACATCTGTTCCCAAGTCTAAAACATTTGTTGGTGCTGGTGTTGTTAATTAGCCAATTTGCGGTAAATGAATATTCTACTCCTTATTGTTGGTCTTTTGTTTGACTGCATAAAAATAAGAGAGAAAACGATAATGAGATTTGTTCGCATCACATTCCTTAAAATAAGAAATATGTGTTTTGAAAGTCGTCCCGTAAAATAAAAATGAAAGTAAAATGTGTTCGTTTTTAATGCAATTTGCTTTTACAAATTACCAAGATTAATCAACTTTGGAAAATGCAATTGTTTATTAACCAATTTACAAATCAATTGATTAATTAAAAAATAAAATCACAAAACATTGTCATTTATTGCAAATTTTAGGTAATAAAGTGATTTTGGGGTTTATAACACATATTAACTTATAGAGTAAATATGTTATTTGTCACTATAATTTGTTAAGATTTTTGTTCTCGTGGTTTAAAAATGATGGTTTTTGTCCTTATGGCTTGTAACATATTGCTATTTTCGTTCATATGACTTATAATTTATCGTTGTTTCGGTCCCTATGGTTTACAATTCTGTAATGTTTTAGGGGTTGTTTGGCAGTTGCAAAATGATTTGGTGCATAATGATTAAGCGGTTAGAATGATTAAGAGACTCTTATGATATAGTGCAAAATGAAATATGGTTGTTTGATAATTGTTTAGGATTAAATTAGACCGCTAAATGGTTAAAGGAGACGCAAGATACAAAATCATTTAGAAGGTTATTTTCCATTAAAAGACAAATATTTTTTGGCAAACAAGATTCAACTCTTAGTGTGCGTTTGGTACGCAGACAAGAGATAACAGGACATGATAAGACATAACAGAACAAAACATAACAACTGTTCAACGTTTGGTAGACAGAACATAACATATAACATTAGATAAAATACAATAAATAAAAATTAAAGGATGAATAAAATATAACGTGTATTGATGTTTTAGAAGAGTGCTATATTTTATTTTAAGGTTATATTAGTAAAACATTAGTATGTTCCACCTTGTTCAATGGGGTGAGAGTGGAACATGCCTGTTCCACTTTGTTCCACTTTGTTTCTGTCCGTTCCACATAAAAATCTTGTCAAACATGAGACAGTGATCCATGTTCTGTCGTGTCCAGTGTACCAAACGTAGGCATGACAATTTGGCCCGACCCGGTGGGGAACCCGGTCCACCCGACCCAACCGAGGTCGGGGATTCTCCGCCAAACCGGGTACCGGGGTCGGGGATACCCGCTTTTAGAAAACCGGGGCCGGGATGACTATCCCCCGCCCCGCCCCGGCACCGGTATATATTATATAGTTAAAAAAATATTTGTTTTATATATTTATTAAATATATTCAATAATCAATAAATCAAAGTCAACAAGTCAACTAGTCAGTAACTCAGTACCCTGTAGTCCTGTACCCGTCAAAATTCAAAAACAAAGTCTCTAACGTTAACAAAGGAATGCGTATGGCAAGAGTCCCATCCCAGGAACAAGGTCCTAGTAACTAAGCACAAAGTGACGAAGAGCTCCGGCTAGATCCAGTCTTCGAAGTGAAGCTTCCTTTACTTTAAGGTTCCATGTCCTTGGGCATTCTTTTGTCAAAGAAAAGAGCCTAAGGCGTAAGCAAACTGTGCACGCTAAGAGAAGAGATGTTCGCAATGACTACCACAAGAAAGCTGCCCCATATCTCTAAAAGGGCCCGTCACTTCGTTCGTACCTTCTTGGCTTAGGCTTGCAACTTCACTTACTTTATGGCCTTGCCGCCTTTTTATAGCAGAAGCTAAGCGCGCTAAAAAAGGTTGCTTCTGTCGGCACCAGGAAGACAGCCCCTCATAGACTTGACTTGGAGTACACCCTGCTTCCACCCTTTCTAGTTATAATGCTACGTATCGCCCGATTCATTCTCTAGATCTCCCCACGAATCCCCGTAGACCAGCCGTAATCTCATAGCATTTGAACCAGGGGAAGTGACCCGCATTAAAATATGCAACCTGAAGCCCGATCAGTAATAATAAGCCTGTTATAAAAGAAAGTGAACGTGTGAAAGTGTAACCCTTGTCGTCGCCCACCTCCAACTGTGTCTGCGTGTTTTGATTTAGTTGGGTGCAGTAGCTAGGGGTTTAATTCTGTTTGGGTTTGGCTTTTTTGAGGTTTGCCTCCAAGCTTCTGTTTTGTTAGTGCAGGGGCTGCTTTGATAGGTGCTTGTTTTTTGGCTTCTCTTGGTTTCCTCCATTGTACTTTTTGGTTGGTTTGGTAATGGTATTTGGGTGCTTGGTTTTCTAAAAAAATGGAGTAATCTTCGCATTTACGAACTCATGCAAAATATAAGAAATATTTACACTTTCAGTCTCTTTTCGTAAAAAAACATAGTTCGCATTTTCGAACCTATGTTTTTTACAAAAGTTGATTTCTCATTTAATTGATATCTCTAAAAAATACAGGCTCGTATTTTCACTTTTCAAAAACATAGGTTCGTTAAAAACCAAAAGATAGGTAAATGCGAGGATAATTATAATTTTATCAAAATGTCAATATCTCTGCAATTTTTAGATCTAATTCCACATTTTGTTAGAGAAAATTGATTAATTTTTTCCCGAGATTTAATACATTTTAGTCACAACAACAAAGAAATGGTTAGGACACTGATTTGTTAGGGACTGTTTGGTTGGTTTTCCATTAAGTCATGTATGAATAAAGTTGTCTGTGTGATTAATCTGTCTGTATAGATTGGAAAGGTTTTTGTTTGGTAGGCTGTTTTCATAGATGGAAGGACCATATTTTTTAATTGGGAGGGACTGGATTGGACAAAACTTGACTTTCTGCATAAAGTTCTCTCCTAAAAGCTTAATAAATAAGTCACTTTCTATATCATTAAGCCACTACCAAACACTCATGTATAGCTGACTGAATAAGCTATGTGTCTCATTAAGTTCATTAAGCTGCTAAAACCCTAACAAATAGACTCTTAGGGTGTGTTTACTTGTGACTTATTGGGCTTAATGGGGAAACTAGCTTATTCATGCAGACAAAATTGGGTGTTTACTTACGACTTAATGACATAGCATCCGGCTTATTCGCACAATAGATTTATGGGTGTTGTCCCCATTAAGATGAAAACTGGACCATTTTACCCTTAGAAGAAAAGAACGGGTAAACTCTAGTGCCTCCACCTCTCTCTATCGCCTACCTCTCTTCTCTATATCGCCTCTCTTCTCCACCTCTCTCTAACGCCTCCACCTCTCGATCCCACTCCAGAGCCCTCTTCTCCGGCGACGACGCTCTCTTCTCCTACGAAGGTATGTTTTCTGCCATTTGTTCTTCGTTCTTTTCCCTTTCTTCGCCTTTTGGAACTGCCCTTTGTCGATTTTTTTGTGAACTGCTTTGTCGATTTTTTGTCGATTTTGGAGCTGCTAATTTTCGCTACACGAGATATTGTTCATGCTTTGTCGATTTTTTTTGTGAGATATTGGTCCATTTTAAAAAAGGTAGCAGATTGATTCTTCTAGTGTGATATTGTTGATTATTGTTATATGATTGTTGCTGCTGATTTTTTGCTACACAAGTATGTGCTTTGTCGATTATTGTTATTGATTTATGCTGCTGTTGATTATGTCGATTATTGTTATTGATTCTTCTAGTATTATTGCTATTGATTAAAAAAGTAGCAGATTGATTATGTCGATTATTGTTATTGACTTAGGAGTAAATCGGTCATTTATGCTATTTAGACTGTTGATTCAGATAAAAAAGTAAACAACAACAATTTATCCAGACAAAATAATTTAACCAGACAGACACATTTATTTATACATGACTTAATGAAAATTTTGGTAAACAACCCCTTAGTCTAAAATAATTATTTGGGTTAATTCCCTTAAATTAAAGCCTATTTAAACACGTGACGTGTTCACGTGCGGGACCCACCGATCGTCAAGAGCGGATGTCCGCCACACGCCGTCGTGTGCCATCCTCCATAACCAAAACCAATCTCTCATCCGTGCACACGCACACACTCCTGTCTTCCTATTCAATTTTGTCCTCAATCGTACCTTCAATTTGCCCCAAAGGTTCGTAATTCTTCTAATCCACAAACTAATCTTAAATAATCGGTCCACATTCTTTTGATTTCGCAACACTTGAGGCCAGTTCGAGAGAAAGTTTACTGCTTGTGTTGAATTCGCATTGTCTGAGGTTGAATTTTGTTGATTTTAAGCTCCTATTGTGTTTGAATTTACTGGAAAATTTGATTTTGATTCAAAAGAGTTCAATAGGACGCAAATGTTTAGGGTTTTGTGGATTTTGTGTTGTCATTTTTGGGGAAGATTAATCGGAGCAAGCATTTATTTCAAATTTGGCATGTTAAACATTTTGAGATTGCAATTGCTTATTGTTCTACAGTTATGTAATTAGATACTTAAACTAATCTTAAATAATCGGTCGACATTCTTTTGATTTCGCAACAGTTGAGGCTAGTTTGAGAGAAAATTTGCTGTTTGTGTTGAATTCGCATTGTCTGATGTTGAATTTTGTTGATTTAAGCTCCTATTAGTGTTTGAATTTACTGGAAATTTTGATTTTGAATCAAAAAGTTAAGTAGGATGCAAATGTTTAGGGTTTTGTGGATCTTGTGTTGTCATTTTTGGGGAATATTAATTGGAGCAAGCATTGATTTCAAATTTGGCATGTTAAACATTTTGAGATTGCAATTGTTTATTGTTCTACAGTTATGCAATTAGATGCTCAAAATAGGATTCCTGGATCATGCAAAAACCCTAGATATCTGTATGTGATTTGTTTTATTCGGTTCAGCCACCTTCAACTATAATTGAGTTTTTATGGTTGTTTTTACCAGGGTATTACGTGAACATTGAGATTGAAATTTTGGAGCGTTCAGCTTCATCGATTCAGCAAATCCTTGATCTATATGGACAAAAATGTAGATGTGGCAAAGAAGAAATCGATTGGCAGGTAATTACTGCATTATAACTTCTTCAATTTATGGTTTCATAATTCATATAAGCATGTTTAATGAGGTTGACATCCCGAGCCCCCCTTCGATTCATCTGCAATTCCTCAAGGGCCGGTTTGGTTTGCAGGATTTGGAATTGAATTCCGTTCCATTCCAATATATTTGGTTTAAGGGAAAGTCTGGAATTGAAATCCCACAAACAGTATTTTGAATTCCCTCTAGGTAGTTGGTGTATCGCTTGATTTCATAGAATTTGTTTGTAACGACGTTGGAAAATATGTTATAAACACTTGTCTTGTAATAATCAATAAATAAGAAAGGTAATTCAATTATTTGTATAGTTATTTATTATTTTTTTTATAAATTATCTATGAAGTATTGAATTCAATTCTGTTCCAAATCCTACAAACCACAAACAGCAAGGACTCCAAATCCTTCCAATTCCAAATCTTTCCATGAAATCCAAATCCCCCAAAAACCTCCCCCCCAAATGTTTGTAGCAATTGGTTAGAAAGAAAAGAATTTGAAAACCAATTAACATGACAATGGAATGTATATTGGGTCTTTCAAGCTCAATGATCTTCTCCAGAAGCTCGTTTTGCAAAAGGACCTTCTACCAATTTCTAAGTTTGTATGGGGGCATGCTGTTTGTATTAGGAGCATGCTATATTTGAACCACGGGCATGTCAAATGAAAGTCACTGAGCTAAGAAATTTATTAGAAGGTCATGCTCTTAATTGAAAACTCATTTAAGCTGATAAGGTCATTTATGTAAAGAACCCATGTATATTGATTGGTTCGGTTATTGCACAGAATAGTGAGACGGATGAACCATTTTTACACCATTTTCCAAGATTTGTTCCGTTCGTGTTGACTCTTTTATTCTTGCACCTCCATAGATCTTCCATCAGCAAGAAGGATGGTCCAAAGGTTCATCGGAAGATTCATAAAGCTGAACGGGAGAAGTTGAAACGTGACCGTATGAATGACCTATTTCTAGATCTCACCAAAGCTTTAGGTTTGACTTTCAATTCCAGTGCTACTTTCTTCTTTCGTATTTTGGAGTCCCATATCAGCCAGACTTTGACTTATTCCATATAGCCATTTTAGCTTAATGGCATAACGATTAAGCCGTAAAGAAACACTCATGTATGGTTGAGCGAATAAGCTGCCCAGACCATTAAGCTCGTTAAGCTGTAAATAAACAGCCCCTTAGGCATTTTAGGCGTTCTATAAACCTTAATGTTGTTGTAGTGTATCCAGCTGAGCTTTGGTGCAATTACAGTATGATTGATTGTTTATTTACAAATAACACTAAAAGCTTATTTTATTTGCTTACAGAACCAGATACTCAAAATAGCGGAAAGTCTTCCGCATTGACTGACACCATTCGGATACTTCGGGACCTGATAGCTCAAGTTGACTCTCTGAAGAAGGAGAACTCTGTTCTTTTAGCCGAATCTCAATACGTAAGCTTTAAATATCCAGCCTTGTACACCCCCGAAAAATCTTGGGATACGGGTTCCCCAAACCCACCAGGGACCCTCCCCCCCCGCGGTGCGAACCTGTCGGGGATTAGTAGGGAGGGGGATGTATTACCCTCCCCGTTTCCATTCCTAATGAAGACCCTTTTGTCTTTCTGTAAGATTAATAATAACCAAGAAGAAATATTGCAAATACGCAAAACAAAATCTTTAAAGATCGACACAATGAACACAAGGGCTGTGGCGTACTGGTTAAGGCCCTGGGGGATGTGGCGGAATAACCCATCTGCCCAGGGTTCGAATCCAGGCGTACACAACTTGTGGCCACTGAGGTTTAATCTCAGGGCTGATGTCTTATTGTCATAATTTGCCAAGAGTTTAGTCTAGGCATTGCCTAGGACACTCTTTAAAAAAAAGATCGACACAATAACAATATCTCATTTGGAATACGGATGGAACAGGTTGTTGTTGAGAAGAATGAACTAAAAGAGGAAAATAGTGCCATCGAGGCCCAGATTAAAAAGCTTCAAAGCCAAATAGCCGATAGAGTTCATCATCCGTCCTCCTATTTGGAATGCAACTCAATGGCGCTGCAGCCTGCTGAATTGCACAACAGTTCAATCCAGGCTGCAGCGCCAGTCGTGGGCCCTGTATTTGTGGTGCCCCTACCGAACAACCCAAATCTTTATGCAGAGATGGTAACGAAGCAACACGGGACAAATGTGAGCAAACCACACGCTCGATACCCATCAGCCTCTGATTCGTGGCCGTTTAGTGTTCTTTCCGAACAACCAATAGGAGATTAGGATGGAAGTGGTGGTTGTTTTTATGGTTAGCTAAGGCTAGTTCTAGTGGCAGTGTTAGAAGAGATTCATAGATTGGTATATTTTTATAAGCATGTGAATTGTGATATTGCATCAATCAAGTGAAATATTATGGGGTTCGGGTTGTAAATTGTTCGTTTTCCCGGAAAATTAATGGGGTGTTTGGTTCGGTTGATGTTTTTGGGATAAATGAAATGTATTAAAGGAATTGGAATGAAATAGAAGACCACGTGGTTGTGGTTGTGGTTGTGGTTGTGGTTGTGGTTGTGGTTGTGGTTGTGGTTGGTTGGCAGGATATGTCTTTGGTTTATAGAATATAACTTTGAAATTGTAATGAAATAATGAAAATGACTAAAAAGTCCTTTTATGTATCAATTTTTTTAACCGTGTTTAAATTGTTTTTAATGAATAATTTTTGAAATAAAAATATGTGAATCATAATTAATTTTAGATTGAATCCTACATTTAGTCGTCGTAGTTTTTCCAAATAATGATTTGTGCATTCTAATGGTTGTTAAACGGGTGTTAACTCGAGGGACTTTAAGGACACTTGGTTTGAAGAAATGGTTTTGAGGGGTTTGGATTTCGTAGAAGAATTTGGAATTTGAGGGATTTGGATTTGAATTTGAAAGTATTTTGAATCTTTGGTTTGTTTGGGTTGTAAGATTTGGAATGGAATTGAATTTCATTATTTATAAAAGAAGTCATTAAAAATAATAAAATTACATTTTTTTAATCTAATTATTATAAAATAAATGTTTTAAACATATTTTAAGCATTATTAAAAATATTAAAAATACCAATCCTACGAAATTTCTTGAAACCTTAGCCAATCCCTCGGGAGTTCAAAATCCGTTTGAGAGATTTCAAAGAAATCATAGGATTTCAAATCCGAACAATCCTGCAAATCAAACAGGTTATTAAAATGAATTTAAAATTAAAATTTCTTAAATTCATTCAATTCCTACAAACCAAACAGACCGTGTTGTTTTAAAGACAAAATCCAAACTTTTAATAAAATTACTTGGGCTTGGGTACTATCTTTATCAAAAGGCCCAACCCACATTTACTCCTAGTTGGGCCCATAGTTCCCCTCAAAAATCAACAGAAAATTGGACAATAAAACTGAATACTTGGAATTAGGGTTTCTAGATTTAGGGCTTTCTACTACCCTATATAGCCAAAGAAGCAAATCAAGCGGATTTCTTGTTACTTCGACTTCATTCTGCTTTCTCAAAGGCAGCCATGGTTCATGTCAATTTCTACCGCAATTGTAAGCTTACTTTCTCCCTCACTCTCTAACTTCTGCATTCCGATCGATTGTTAAGAAGTAGGTGCTCTTTGATTCATAACTGCGTTTGATCTTTACAATGGTTGTTTAGTCTATCGATTGATATGCGTTGATCGGAAATGATTGCGTTTATGTTTGGTTTCTTCGGTTTAATGCAATTGTTACATGGATTATGTCTGGGTTATCGGATCTGAAACTTGGTTATTGCTATTTTTTGTGTTAAATTAAGTGATGGTAGATGTGTTTGTTGCTAATCAGATGATTAGCTTGCCTCAAATGAGGTGGATCTTTTGGAGGATAAAAAAACAATTCCGAAGAAATAATGGGAAGCTTTTAAATGAGTCTTCATTGCCTTCTTTATTGCTTTGTAAATTTTAGTATATACGAAGCCCCTGGAGTTGTGAAACTGATGATGTTGTGTTGTTTTGCAAGTTTTACCAATCTCATAATAACTCTGTGAGAAGAAAGAAATTACTAAGTCGATTCCAACTCTAAACATGATTATAAGATTTTTTTTATTTGCATTCGGCTGCGATGATGTGAGTTAAAATAATCTAAAATTGATTGTGTAGAGTTAAAATTATAGACAAGAGTCTTCTACAATGATGTCTAGATCATAACTTCTCTCTCTACTGAGAGAAAAGAATCAGATTCTTGTTGAGTATTTTGAATTTCCGCAAATCAGTTGTAGGTTATTTTAACTCATAATTTTGTTATACAGTGATTAGAGTTGGAAACAATTTTGCAATTTCTTTTTTTCTCATGGAGTTATTAATCATATCGATAAAGTTGCAATTTGCAAAACAACACAATGTCATCAAATTTACAACTCTAGGGTATCATATCTGGTATTAAAACAAGATTTCTTGATGAAATGTTGTGTTTGTCGTGTTCTTATAGGTCTTTGTATTAAGCCTCTATAGTAACGAATGTTGTAAATTGATGATAGATGGAAAAACTTTCAAGAAGCCTCGTCGTCCATATGAAAAGGAGCGTTTGGATGCTGAGTTGAAGCTCGTAGGAGAGTATGGGCTTCGTTGTAAAAGAGAATTATGGAGGGTTCAATACGCTTTGAGTCGCATCCGTAACGCTGCACGTATGCTTCTCACCCTTGACGAGAAAGACCCACGTCGAATCTTTGAAGGTGAAGCCCTTCTTCGCAGGATGAATAGGTATGGGCTTTTGGACGAGAGCCAAAACAAGCTCGATTATGTCTTGGCTTTGACCGTTGAGAACTTTCTTGAACGCCGACTTCAAACACTTGTATTCAAAACTGGCATGGCAAAGTCAATTCATCATGCTCGTGTGCTGATTAGGCAGAGGCATATCAGGTATATATATATATCATTGTAGCGCAGTGGTTGATCGCCCTGGGTGATGTGGTGGAATATCCCATCTACCAAGGGTTCGATCCCAGACGTCGTCAACATTGATAAGACATCTTTAAGTTTCAAAATTGCCAGGTATTAGTCCGGGCTGTGCCTGGGATACCCTTCCCAAAAAAATATATATATATATAACCGTTTAGGTAGATCATTCTTACGTCTTTCAAAAAAATATCTTGTGATCTAAGAGGCTTGTGTTTTATGACTCTATTTTTAATTGTGTTTGTTGATCTTTTATGATTGAACTTGCTATACATATTTGCATTGCATCACGTTTAAGCTTTTATCAACGTGCTCATCCTGCATAAATGTCCACGATAAAAAAATACTAAGTTTTAGAAAAGTGTAATTGTTGCACTTTTAAGGAATTAAATGAGAGTTAAAGACAGACTCACCAATAGCCAAACGCACAGTTTCCGGTCCTATTCTTACTGACTTTCTCCTCGCCCGAAGGTCACTTTACCCTTAATAATAGGGAAGGTAACTAATTTCTTCATCTCATTATTAAGGGTAGAATGGTAAAGTATGCATGCATTTTTTGAAAGTGGACACTTATTTTGGAACAAACTAAAATAGGAACATGGTCTCTTATTTTAGGACACTTAATGAATTAAATTACAGATTTACCTTTAATAATAGAGTAGGTAATTAATTTCATCTCATTGTTAAGGGTAGAATGGGAAGTATGCACATATTTTATAAAAGTGTTAAGTGTACACTTGTTTTGGGACAACTTAAAATAGGAATATGGACACTTGTTTTGGGACAAACTAAAATAGGAATATGGATACTTCTTTTGGAACAAACTAAAATAGGAATATGGACACTGATTTTAGGACACTTTTAATGAATTAAATGGCAGTTTTACCCTTAATAATAAAGAAGGTAATTAATTTCTTTATCTCATACTTAAGGGTAAAATAAGAAGTATGCAAGTATTTTTTAAAAGTCCAGACTTGTTTTGGGACAAACTAAAATAGGAATATGGACATATTTTTGGACAAAACTAAAATAGAAATTGGACACTTGTCTTGGGGTTTTGGGACTGAGGGACTATTTGCAACAAAACTTGAAATCTGTTATCATGTGAGACAATATCTGGAACCCCCTCAGCAACACCCTCCTCTGCAAAACAAACACAAATTATCCTAGAGTGTCGAGTTCAAGATCGATAGATGTTGGCTCTGATACCATCTTAAAGTATATGCAACCCGTTTAGCTTAAATGGGGGCTTAACATGTTCTACCATAACTTTATTTGTTGTTGCACTAGGGTTGGGAGGCAAGTGGTTAACGTTGCATCGTTCATGGTGAGGGTGGACTCTCAGAAGCACATCGACTTCTCTCTTACGAGTCCATTTGGAGGTGGCCGTCCTGGAAGAGTGAAACGAAAGAACCAAAAAGCAGCTGCTAAAAAAGCTTCGGGTGGAGACGGAGGAGACGAGGAGGATGAAGATTGATTGAGCCATGTTATCGATTCCCGTAAGTCTCTGCAACTCTACTTTTCACTTTTATTCACTTTTCAATCAATGTTGTTAGTTGTTACTTTAAACAGTAAACACCAAGTTTTCATGATTTAGTTTTCTTATAGTACTTGTTGTTGTGGAACTCCCAAGTGTCAATTTATACAACTTTTTTGGTTGCAAATGAGATTTTTCCCTTCATATTATTTTGTTTTAAATCTCTACAAGTGTGGTTATATCAGGGTTGGGATCCAGTGAGTTTGTAGGTTATGGTGACAAGGGTAAGAAAGGATCTCTACCCTTGGATCAATCCTAATTGAATATCAACACTAATACGGTGCACTGAATTACACCGGATCTTGGGTTGGTAAGAAATTAAAAGTGATCAAGGGTTCAGATTCTTCTTGCGTTGATATATATATATATATATAATTTTCACCCAATACAAACTTCTCCCGTATGATAGTGGTTGATGGCGTATTCACAAAAGATTTGGTGGATGTGGTGGAATATCCCTTCTAGCTTGGGTATAGTTTAGGTGTTAGTATCGTGTTTCTAAAATGTAGGAGCTGTTTAGGAATATCCCATCCTGCTTAATGCAGGGTGATTAAGTGGTGAGAATGATTAAGATTAAGAGGCTCTTATGATATAGTGCAAAATGAAATATGATTGTTTGTTAATTGTTTAGAAATAAATTAAGGTGCTGAATGGTTAAGAGAGACCCTTTTTTTCTTAGATTCAGAGGTTGCCTTTTATTGGAACTATTAAGAGGTAAATAAACAACCCCATGCAAAACCTAGATGAATGTTTTAAAAAATGATATTTTATTTTGATTTGTGCTAATTTAGACCACCTCCAATGAGGTGGGGTCACTAAACCTTACACTAAACACTAAATTTGGTGTAAATGACACTATTCACATCTTTAATGAGGTCTCTATTTTCCACACTAAATTTAGTGTAATGAATAGTATTACACTATATTTGATGTAACACTATTCATTTACTCTACTTTTTACAGCATTTTTAAAAAAATAGTGATACCCATTGGAGTAGATTTATTATTAACCCTAAAATTTACACTACTTTTAAAATTTGGTGTAAAATACCAGTTGGAGATGCCCTTGGAAGATATTTATTTGTGGACGCCAATAATGTGATGTGACTTGGTCCAATAGTACATGCCACGTGCAATTCGCATTACTATAGTATAATGTAATGTAAAATTAATTTGTAATGTTATTCTTGTTCTCATTCTAATTTCCATTTTCCAGAAAACCCAACCAAATGTCTCTATTAAAATGGGAAATTTTAACTCGCTGAACATATCGATGTTAAAAGATGGACCCCAATGAACCAAAACGCCTTTTTAAAATTGTGTTCTAAATACTCTTTATTTTGCAATCTATTTATGTTTTCCTACTTTATCAAGATTTTAAATAACGTAAAACGTGTCGACAGAATCAAACCACAAGTATTGCAAGTGGATGGTATCCCAGTCTACCCGGGTTCGATTCCAAGGGGAGGCAATTGAGGGCATTAGGAGTATCCAGTCTTTGACTGGGCTTACCCCCCTAGCATGTGGTTGGGCCTTAGGTCCAGCGTAAGCTGGGCCGGGACAGCGGCGGATTAGTGGACTGCCCTCGGATGTCCGATACCGCGTGCGTGTGTGTGTGCGTTGTGTTCGTGGTAGTTGATCAAGAGTACATAACTAGGATTAAATCTCTCAGAGTCTTTGCTCAAAATTTTCTTCAATTTCAGAGAGTCTGTGTTTGGTACTTTGTGTACGGGTTTGAAAGTACAGATTTATCTATTAAGTGTTTTAACTTACAAGTTTTTTTTATTGTGTATTAAATCTTTATTCTTGCACATAAATGTAACATGCCATAATGCACCATAACCTGTTACAACATATTGAAGTCTTAAAGTAGAGCCACATGGATTATGTGACACCAAAGCCAAGCCCGATGTCATAATATGCCATAACAAGTTATTTAGAGCATCTCCAATGGTGAGGTATACAAACCTCTACCTCATCACTTGTACCGCTTCACAATTTTTAGTTCCATTGGGTGAAACCGTTTTTGGCCACGTGAGATGAATCCGTCTTTAAAATAATAATAAAAAACTAGATTTTAGTTTTTTAATTATCAAACCAAGTTTAATTATTGTTATTTTTATTATTCTGATTTTAGTAACTTTTTATATATTGTTATAATTTTTATTTACTCTCTTTTATTTACTATTTTTTTGATTTTTATAATTTTAATTTATAATTATTGTCTTTTAATTATTGTAATTTTTAAATACCACTAGTTTTTAATTATTGTCTTTTAATTATAATAAGTAAATGTTAATTATTGTAGTTTTTTATTATATAAATCATGAATCGGTCCATGATTGGGAGTAAAAGATTTATAAAATGAATGAGAAATATAAACTGATGTGACAGAGAGAGAAAACTGATTTGACAAAGGGATGAACCTCTTTTGGGATGCTCTTAGAACCATAAATTTAAGTATTAAAATACAATAATAAGTAACTACAAAATAACTAACTTAACCCTGAGTCAAACTTTATGATCTCACAAAAGTTTTATGAATATGTTTAGAAGGCAAAAGTTATATAACCTTCCTAAATTTAAAACCTTTATAATTGTTATCGTAATAAACTTTAGACCGACATGACTTGTAACTTGAAATTGTATTATTTTTAAGAAAAAAGTCATAATTTACCGTTCTTGAAAAGAAAATGTAACACCCAAAGCTCAAAGTATAATGTTCGTCTAATAACTTCGAATCCAATTTAAAGTCATTGGGAAAATTATGAATAACCTACTAATAAGTTAGATTTTATTGTTCTCTTAAAAAAAATTTGCATTCTCAAAGTACAATTTAACACCAAAAGGAGTTCATTTAACAACAATATATATTATAAGGTCAGATCAACATGTTGAACGATCATAATCATGATATATACAACACCAAACGATGTATAGATGATTTAATTCGACGTTTTACAATCAAATGACCAATTAATTTTGTAATATAAGAATATGGTCGGTTTAATTTGACATGATCAATTTAAGAATTTATTAACCTTTTCTTATCTACTTGATTTTTGTTCCATCTATTTTGATTGGATTAAAAAACTGCATTTTTTGTTTCACATAATTATATCCAAGATTCTAAATGCCGTGACGGCGAGACCAAGCCTCAAACCTTATGAGCCATCACGAGACCACGTAATTTCAACATAATTTTCAAAATAGACAAAATAAGTTTTTGTTCTCTACATGGTTTCAACAAATTCTCGATTTTGTTTTCTAAAATCGAGAAAAGCTATAAATATAATTTTTTATTCTAAAACTTTCACTAGAGTAGAGAGAAATGAGTTTTTTTTATTCATTCCGCAAATGAGTTTGAATTTTTCATTAAACTATAAAATACATAAATAATGTAATTAATAATCCAACTGTCTACAACAGTCCAATTTAGGTCTTAGACAAATTGTAATTGTACAATATATATTTGAAAGTTAAATGTATTGAAACTCTTTATTTCTTTAGACTACAATAACTTTATCACTGATTTTATAGTATATTTTTTAACTTAATAGTTGTTGAATAATGGACATAAAATACATTAAATATAAAGGAAATTAATTGACATAGTTGGTTTTTTCATGTGGTTTAAGCTCTTATCCACATTCTCCTTTCATTTACTAAAAAACTAGATCTGCAAAAAATAGGTCTGTGATCGATTTTCTAAAATACGAAGAAAAAAAATTTGTATATTGCATACTTGAGTAAAAAAATAAGAAAATTTGATAAAATGTGATTTTCTTTTATGTTTTTGAGCTACGTCTGTAATTACAGACCTGATATTATTTTTGTAAATTTAAGGAAAATATGACTAAAACGTTAAATTACATATTTATTTTTTTTACTATTTCAATTAATTTCTGAAAATATAAAGTTTGAAAAAAATCCTCAAACCGCGATCATCTTATCGACAATAATCAGGTTTTGGACCCGACTTATTCGGATCGAACCATTTAAACCAACCGTTGATGTTTCTATTGACACGTGGCATTAAAATAAAATTCCAAGTAGAAAGCCTACTCAAACGGCAATCTCTTGACCAGTCCCTGTCACTCATTTTTAAAATCACCCACATGTCGTTTTAACCAATCAAAATGCCACCTCATCCACATATCCCCAGGGACACGTGTCATCTCTTCAAGCTAACCTCCTTTATATACAACAAAATCTCCCCAATATCCACACCTCAGATTCCACCGTACCACCACCATCTCTACATATCATCTTCTTCACACACACACATCACCGGAAAAACTACAGCATTGCTACATTCTCGTCGCCATGACTGCCGTGAAAAGTTCTACAAACGATGCCGTTTCAGTGAACGCTGCGGTTGCTGGAGATTTACGAGATCGGAAAACGATGGCGTCGTTGAAGGTTTTGAGAGATATTGAGACAGATCTGGAGAGTAATGCATCATCATCTGAGGATATGGAGTATTACTCTCCGAAATCGGTTGTCGCGAAGAAGTGGCCGGTAACGGTGAAGGAGGATAATGTTTCCGGCGTTCGTGTTTTTGATCAGGTAATGAGGATTAGAGCTGAGGATTCGCAGATCGGAGAAGATATTGGAGAATTTTGTATACGGAAGTTCGGTGGCTCCGGTAATAGTCGCGTGGATGTTGTGATGTTTTCCAGGCGGCCTTCGCCTCTCAGCGGCAAGGCGGTAGCGTCGTCGATCAAAACCGAACGCTGAATTCGCAACATGTTCGTTTTTCTTTTATCTCATCACCGTATATATAATATGCATATAGAACTGTAATTGAGGACATGTAATTTAAGGCCGAACTCACTGTGTGTTGTCAATTCTCTTGTTGATCAGTGTTTTGCGTTAGCAATTCTCACTTTCTGTTCCTCTTATCGACGTTTAGCCACTTCGTTTCTGATTTTGCATATAGAATCGAAAAATATGTTCTTAAATTCATCAAACGATTTTGCTATTCTGTGTTGAATTCATTCAACGATTTTGCTATTTTGTGTTGAGTTCATTCAACGATTTTGCTATTCTGTGTTGAATTCATTCAACGATTTTGCTATTCTGTGTTGAATTCATTCAACGATTTTGAATCGATGTAGTTTGTCAGAAATAATTGAAATAACCTCCAATTGAATCCATAATACGTCTGGTTGATCATCAAAATCTAAACAATTGGCGGTGATCACAATCTCTGGTACCAAAAGTGATGTTTAGATTCGTGAAATCATGTTTAATTTCATTCCTCTATTATTGTTTGTTTACGTGATGTTTTTCCCCAATTATTTCAGGTGAAGAGATACAGAGCAGGGAGAGATCACAGATCAGAGACACGTTGAAGTAGAGAGTTAGAATCACTACTGTAATTTGGGGAAAATAAAGTATGTAAAGAGAGAGAGATCAGAGATTCAGAGAAGCAGGATTTTCATGTACAGTAAGAAATTACATAGAATGATAGAAAGAGCCTTTCTCTGTTTGATTTCATATAGCAGTTCATTTCGTTTACCAATTCAATCTCTATTTGTTGATTGGTTTTAGAGCTTTTATGCCCAATGATGCAGGAAATCACATGATCATGGAAATTTCATCCAATCCAGGTTAGTACAAGACTTGAAGTAAATATAATTGTTAAACGAATCGAACAACTTCAAGAGCTTGAAGTTGAAATATGCTTCATTGAAGTTGAAACACTTTGGGCGGGAATACTGATATTGAATATTTAGGGGTCGTTCACCAAACATTTACTCAGCAACAGGGACGGACTTGGAAACTTTTTCATACGGTGGCACCAAATTTTTTCAAACGGTTTTTATCGACATGTGTATCTTTTTTATCGACCGATATGTTATAGCCAAATTTCGGTGTTTCGAAGGATTTTTAAAGTTTTTGGCTTGATTTCAAGTATTTTTAGGTTTTTTTAACGATTTTGAGAGACTTTTTCGGTATTTTTGGTTGATTTCAAGGGTTTTTTTGGTTGATTACGAGATACGGTTGCACTTTCAAAAGAATACGGTAGCACCTCCTAAAACGATACGGTTGCTATTTTCACGAAACCAAAATATTTTACCCTTCGCCGAAAAAATGATACGGTGGCACGTGCCACTGTGTGCCCTTATAAAGGTCCGTCCATGAGTGTCACTTGCCTTATCGAATATGGATGATAAGTATAGAGAATCTCACTTTCTAAGACCATAGCGAACATTGAAAGTCTATCCTAGTAAGAGTATAGTAAAGACTGAAAATCTTAACCAATAAGCAGGACAAGGAACGGACCCAGTTTTTTTTTCAAACGGTGTATTTGGTCGATAAGAAACAAATATAGGGATATTTTTCATAAAAAAATTTGGTTTGTTAGTTACATCATTGTTTTTTCATATATTAGGCCATGTGTTCAAGTTTTTATTGCAGTTTGTTTTTTTTCATAAACGTAATAAATCTAAAATTAAAAGCTAAAAACCAAGAAATTGACAATAATAAGATTCGAACTCGAGACTAGGTGGGAAAAAAAAGCTTTGCAAATCGACTCAACCAAGAAAAAACTTGTGTTCAAATTGTAGTTTCAAAATATATACGGTGACACACTACAATACGTTGACACTTTTTTCACGAACCTATAACGTTTTACACTATGACGAAGAAACAAACGGTGGCATGTGTAGTATGCTTTAAATTGGATACGTCCCTGGCGGTAAATGAGGGAAAATACTTAACCGGTAAGCGTTTACCGGGTAAAACACACACTTTTAGCACCAATCCATTTCGATGGACGAGAATGTTTGCTCATAAGGTAAATGAGGGCCGTAACTTTTGTCGGTAACTCTTAGTGTTCAATAAGATTAATAATAACTAGTAACGATTACAAATGTTGTGACTGCTTTTTTATTTGTTTAAAAATGAAGAAAATATGGAAGGCGAAAGATCGTCTAAGAATTTGAGGTTAACATGAGAAAATGATTGTGTAAGAAGTTGAGGTTAACGTGAGAATCGTCAAAATTGGATCTGAACCGCTTTTAATGAAATGTCCTCCCATGAATTGGGCTTATAAGAAAATTAATCTGGTACATCTTATCTTCATCCATCTCATCCTAATATACATCTACTTTTTATCTAACGGTTGTAATCACTTCTCACGTTTCTTACGTTAATCTCAATTCTCACAAGAAACCAACCCAATATGGAATGGCATAAAATGTTTGAAGCTAAGAAAGGCTTAAAACATGCAGCAGAGGGAAACAATTAAAAATATTGGAAGTATTATTATGGAGGAAAATTGGAGGATAGAGGGGGGAAAGAACATGTTTCAGAAACTTTTGAGTAGGGAAAGAACAGAAGGAATTGAGACGGAAAATAAATGATATATTTTCATGAATTTGATCCAACTAACTATTTTAGTCTATTTGTTTGTAACATCCCGAATTTTCGTTGTATTATTTTGTGAATTATAAATTAACTTGGGGTTAAGTTTGTAATTGTTTAAAAGTTGAGGTTTAAGTAAACTTTCAATGTGAGGGTTGTATTGTTAATTCTTTAAAGTTGGGGGTTTGTTTGGTAATATCCTTATGACTCATGTTTAATTAAGGTTGAGGTGTCATAGTGTGAGTCTTTATAGACTAAGTGTGTGAGAGTGTGGTGTTTTTGTGTGTGTTACGGTTTTGAGAAACCGAGAGAGAGAAAAGCATCGAGATAGAGAATTCAAGAAGAAGGAATAGCAGGAATTCATTCAATCTGTTGTTGGTTTGAAGAATCATAAGGTAAACATCTCATTTAAATTCTTCATCTTAGTAGTAAGAGTGTTTTTAGAAGATTTTGATGGGTTTTGGGTAAATTATGATGATTATAAGAATATGAGTTTTTGAGATATGTTAAGATAAGTGTATTAAACTTACCTGCAAATTGGCATAAACAAACATAGAGTAAAACTGCAAATTCTGGGTTTTAGAATGTTTTAGTGGACTGAGATTTGGATGAATATCATCGAAGTCGCAACTTTGAGTTGCGACATTCATGATTGTCGCAATGGGCAATTGCGACTTGGAGTTGGAGTCGCAGTAGACCATTGCGACTTGGCTTTGGAATCGCAACAGTTGGTTGCGACTTGGGTTGAAATCGCAATAGGCAGTTGCGACTTGGTACTGTAGTCGCAACAGTTGGTTGCGACTTGGAATTGGAATCGCAATAGAGGACTGCGACTCCAGTTCACTGCGATTTGGATTTGGGATCGCAACAGTGGACTGCGACTTCAGTCTATTGCGACTTGAGATGTAATTTTTAGAAATTAAGGATTTTCAGTTGTAGAGGGCTCTGTTTTGGAAAATTAATATCAGTATATGTAAACTGAATAATACAGTAAGCTGTGGTAGTGAAGAAAGGAGCCTTACGAGTTAAAAAGGACTAAAAGGAGTGATAACGCATCAGGTGAGTTTATTCAACTCTCTTTAAAATTCAGTAATTAATATTGGATTAGACGTTTTATATGTATGCATGAATATGTTTTATATGGACTTGATTAAAATCCGAGATAAGTCAAAAGAGCAATTAAAAGTTGTGCTATGTTGATTTTCATGCTAAAACTTCTATGATGAGTTAGCTATAAAGTTGATGAGCTAATATTTATTATTATTCTTATATGCTAAGATGGATTATCTACTATATGCATTTTGCTATATGGTTATGAACTCTAATTATGATTTGAAGCTTTATTGAGATAAACTATAAAGATCCATCCATGAGTTCAAAAATATAGATTAACAACTGATATATATATTAACTCTCGTGTTAAATTACTATGAGGGGATAGTTAAGAAGTTGATGAACAGGAATTATTCATATTCCTTATAATGAGCAGGATTATCGGTTATATGCAATATGTTAGATGATTATGAACTCTAAATGTGATTGAGAAGCCAAATTGAGATATATTATAAAGGCATATCTATGAGTTCGAAAATATAAATAACTATTGAGATGATGATCCTCATATCAGATTTCAGAGAAGGGGTAATAAATAGATTGAGATGTGGAGTAATAATATTCTTTATTTTATATATAGAATATATTCAGAGAAATGATACATTCTATGCTGGACGCATATAGTAGTATCGATTGTATTATATTATGTGATTATGTGCTTTTACTAAAATAGGCACCCGGTCACCGAGGGCACTTGGGTACGGTATGATGGGAACCGATTACTCGCCATAGACCAAAGGGGTGTAATTTTAGTAATTGGGTGAACCTCGAACCATCGTGAGTCCCGATTGAGTATCGCGATATTATAATCCCATTGGGACCATTGATGCAGAGGTGGAATGTGGAATAGGCAGATTTTGATTTGTAATTCCCATTTCGATTTATGGAAGATCAGAGATTTCCATTATTATCGGGAAGATCGGAGATTTCCCAGTGATGAGAGGAAGATTAGAGATAGGCATAAAGTAATTTGTAATCTCTCCTTCCTGATTAAGAAATAGGCAAGTTTTGACTTGTAATTTATTGTGTGTAAATTTTGATTGTGAATCTGGAGTGATTCAGAGTTAACTCTTATTTTGTTGTTACAATTAAATGAGTTAGTCGTAGGAATGGGAGTGGGGTAGATTCCCCGATTTGGAAAGGAGTTGTCGTACGGTAAGATGGGTGAGAACAGGTTTGAGTTATCTGTTCATGTTTTAATTATTAAATTTTATTTTGATTTGAGTATTCTCACTAGGCGAAAGCCTAATGTTTCAAGTTGAATCTTCTTACCAGGTACAAGCTCCGGGAAGTAGCGGGAACGAGAGAAGATAACTTTTGGAGAGATTCAGACTTAGAGATAACAAAGGATCTAGCTATTCTTTGAAGTCCTTGGGACAATTGTTTAGATAATTCGATTAATCTGATTGTTATGAGGTGATTAGATCAATAAGTTATTTAAGTAATGTCAGTTGTATATAAGAACCTTACATTTGATCCTCAGGTTATATAAGTTTGAAAGTTTTGATCATAACTGGTGGAAATTTCAAGGTTTAAATTGACTCCGTTTTAGGGTGTTTCAGTATGGTATCAAAGCACTAGTTTAAGCGAACTAAGTATGCTGATGAGATACTTAGACTTAAGCTGAGACGTAGTAGGTTATGATATGTGAGATATGGGTAGAAGTGTTAAGACGGGATAGTCTTAGAGTTAACGGAAATACGTGAAATTAGTGCTATGACAATGATAATGGGGATTCTCCTGTATGATATGTTCACAATTACAATTAGCTACTGTTATTATGAATACATTGTTACACGAGCATGTCTATTTCTGAATTGTTACAGTGACTAACGATCGGTAAAGTACGTTGTTGTATGTATGTAAGTGCATAATCATTTCGCATGGTTATCTCTATAAGTTATAGTAAAGTGATGGTGAATTTATGACCAAGGTCCTTTAAAGGACAGAGCAGTATATGATTGGGGTTTTGAAGGACAACCTGGAAATTGGTGGGACTAATGAAAGTCATCCAAAGCAATCTTTAATAGGTGATTTGATATGTGCAGAGATAGAGTATGAGATGATTGGTTAATACAGAATTAGTATGACATGGTTGAGTATGGGAGCCATGGAATGCAGATGTAGCAATTATTATAAGGCCGAGAGGGCGATTTCGGGTCGAAAGTAAAGTGCCAATGATAAGTTATGTAAGTAAAACGATTGACCTTGTTTGAGTAAATAGCCTTCATTGCGAATAAAATTTGTGCATGATGTTTTAGTGTGTGTTACATGAGTTTTCTTGATTTCAAATCAAATGCATAAATAACAGTTTTATTCAAGGATGAATTAGTATGTGAAAGTATTTATTTAAAGAAAAAGGGTAATTTCAATTTCGCTACCTAACGAAATTTTGGGGCTTAGCAACTTGCAAAATACTTCTTATTTTATATAAAAAGTTGTATGATAGTAAATAGGTCAAGAAAGTGTTGATCAGTAAACTTTTTATAACCAACAAAGGTATTGATTTGATGATATCATATAAATGAGTGTGAGAAACGATTAGTTTGTTCTGTGACAATAAATTTTAAACTTTTGTCGTATGAAAAGATTTTCATTTAAGATATTACTGTTGTAACAATATTTTTTTGGGTTGAGAAATATTGAGTTTTACGGAAATTTGTAGACAAACGGTTTTGAGATCGTTGTGTAGTACATGGGAGTTATGAAAATGATTGGGGCGTGTGTGCTCACGTTGTTTCAAATGTTATTTATTTAAATGAGAAAAGTGTGGATTGAGTTATTTATTATATTATCATGCATGAAGGCTATGAACTCGCTAGATCGTAGAGTATTACGCTTTAAGCTAAGTGTTAGTCCCAGATGGCTATAACAAGTATTGTAGAAGGGGGGGGGGGGGGTTGAATACAATACTCAAAATTTTCACAATTTTAATTCTTTATATTGAAAATCTTTCAACAAGAATTACACATAGAAAACTTAAGACTGTTGTGGAAAAGAACAGATAAACTATTCTAACAATCTTACACAAAGTATACTAACAAAATAACTAAGAACACTTAGAACAAAGCTATAAAGTTTTAAGGCTTAAAGGAAGATTTCTTGCACTGAGAGAATTCTTAAAGCCTGTCTTTTGCAAGGGGATGTCTTCTCCTTTTATAGTGCCAAGGAGTGCCCAAGCATTAAATGCTTGGGACACTTGTCATCTTCACATATGCTGATAATGTTGACTTCAGGAGAACTGTAAAGTCCTTGTCACTTTTCACTAGGTGCAGACAGAGTAGCTTCAGCAGATAAAAGGGACCTTAACTGAAAGTGGATAAAGAGACAAACTGTCACTTTTCTCTGCTGGAGGATATTGTCCCATAATAAATGATCTTCTGTCTTGAGCTTTTAGCACCGAAGTGGTTTCCACCGAGATTGAGAAATCTTCGGTGGAAAGAAGACTAGTCCACCGAAATTGCAAGCATGTTTCGGTGGTGAGAGGACCACCGAAATTACAAGTATATTTCGGTGGTGAGAGGAGCACCGAAAGAGTCATCGGTGGTGGATGGGGCCACCGAATTTGTCCATGCACTTCGGTGGAAGAAGGCCACCGAAATTGTCCTATAAATTCGGTGGAGAGAAGGCCACCGAAATGTCAAGGAATTTCGGTGGTGATGACTTGTTTGAATGTTGCCGAGAGTCTTCTATTTTCCACAAGTAGAGAGTCTTCAAGCTTGGTTTCGGTTGATCTTCGACTTCACCGAACATTTGATATTTTGTACAAGTCATCTAAAGAACCATGCATCCAAAATTTCTCTAAGTATAAAATGTTTTTCAAAGTATAAAAGGAGATCATGAGGTCATCTTCAAATCTTGATGACCCAACAATCTCCCCCTATTTGATGATGACATCCATACTTAGAAAAACATGAGTAAGACAGTGAATAATGCATGTTGACCCTTCTTTACTCTTTTGGGTTCTTTTTCACACAGTCCATTTTTTTTGTGTGTGTATGTATATATGATATTTACATATAAGATAAAATAAAAAGGTATAGCTGTACAAATGAATGAAAAAATGGAAAGAAGTATAAACAATATGAACAAAGCAGATGTTACTTGTATCATTGGAGAGGAGAGTTGAAACTTATGTCTGACTTGAGGATTCTTCATTTTGATTAGCAGCCTGTTGATTTGTTTTGTTGGAGAACTTTATCTTTCAGGCACTTTTGCTTTTCTTCAGATGTTTCAAATCTTCAAGCCATTCACTTGCTCCAAAAGATTTCAGCCAAATGAGTCTGTGGTTTCTGGAAAGAGACAACCCCATTATGGTGAGAATCTTTGAGGGAGGTTTGAGATTAAGTGAACAAGCCTCAGGAAGCTTCTGCCAATTTGTAGCATTTTCTATCTTTTTCTTGGCATCTTTGGCATCATTATCATGTGTCTTTGATTTGCTCCCCCTCAGTTGGATCAGTCGGTCTTTGTGTTTCTCCCCCTCAGCAAAATCCGTCTGGACTGATATGCTCCCCCTTGACCGGTCCGCCCGATTTCCTCATTTTTTTTTCAAGTTGGTCGCTGTATATGAGTACTGAGGGTTTATGTTGCTCCCCCTCAGATGAATTCTCCCCCTCAGCGGCCGACTTAGGAAAAATACCAAGAGAAAATGAAAAGATCGGCCAGAACCAAGACGATTTTTTTTTTCACAATACCACCGAATTTAGGGGTACACCACCGAAATTTCGGTGGTAATTTTTTTTTTTTTTTTTTTTTTTGCTTTTCCACCGAAAATGAAGGAGTATCCACCGAAAATTGCCTATTTTCGGTAGGATTTTCGGTGGAAAATCGGTAGATTTTTTTTTTTTTTTTGCATTCCCACCGAAAATTAAGGAGATTCCACCGAAAATTGGCAATTTTCGGTGGAAAATCAGAAGATTTTTTTTTTTTTAATATTCCCACCGAAAATTTGCAAGAGTTAGACAAAAATTCGGTGTAATTTCTTGAAGAGGTTGACGGAAAACTTCTAAGACATCTTCAGCAGAGTGTGGAGAAAGTCTTCTAAGGCATTATGGAGAAAATCTTCAAAGTGAAGAAAAGATTGGAATTTCATCTTCCAATTTTGATGACCCAAAAAGATTGAGTTTGAGGATTTGGGGTGACATCTGCAGAAGAGTTTGTGGTGGGTGGATTTTATGAAAGGAGAGATGGGTTGCAAACCAAGAGTGAAAAAGATGGAAAAAGGGATGGGATGAGGAGATGACACATAGGAAGTTGGGTTAGGTGAGAGGAAGAGTATATGAGAAGCTAGATAAAATTGGTGGGGAGAGAATCGGTAGAGGAAATGGTAGAGGTCTACAACTTTGGTGAGATGAGATCATGGTGATGACATCATTAAAAGAAAAAGGTGTCTACCATGCATGGGATGACATCATTTGGAGGGGTTCTTTCCTATGTTTCTAGATAGGAGAGGAGATTTGTGAGAGAAGAATAGTGTCCACCGATGAGAATTCGGTGGAAACTTAGGACACATAGTTATTGAAGATTACACATGCCAAGTTCATTTATGAGGAAATTAAACCTGGTTTCATCTAGAGGTTTGGTGAACAAGTCGGCAAGCTGAAGATCTATAGGAATGAAGTGAAGCTCAATGTCACCTTTGGAGATGTGGTCCCTGATGAAATGATATCTGATAACTATGTGCTTTGATCTGGAATGAAGAACTGGATTGTTTGCAATAGCTATTGTACTGGAATTATCACACAGAATTGGGATTTTAGAAAAGAATTGATTGTAGTCCCTGAGTTGGTTTCTCATCCATAGGATCTGAGCACAACAGCCGCCAGCAGCTACATATTCAGCCTCAGCAGTAGAGGTTGACACAGAGTTTTGTTTCTTGCTGGACCAACTTACCAATTTGCCACCAAGAAGTTGGCAACTTCCTCTGGAATATCCATGCTTGAGAAGAGAGTTGGCAAGAGTGTCATACCAAGCACGTGGAGCTTGCTTGAGACCATAGAGAGCTTTGTCAAGTCTGTACACATAGTCTGGATGATCCGGGTCTTCAAAGCCAGGAGGTTGTTTCACATAGGCTTCCTCTGCAAGTTCCCCATTGAGGAAGGCACTTTTGACATTCATTTGAAAGACTCTGAAATTTCTGTAGGTAGCATGAGTCAAAAAGATTCTTATTGAGGAGGAGAGATCGGTGGGATTTGAGGTGGTGGATCGGTGGAGATTCAGTGGTGGATCGGTGGAGATTCGGTGTAGAATCGGTGTGGGTCGGTGTAGACTCGGTGGTGGATCGGTGTGAGGATGTCACCGAGGATTTGAAGTATCGGTGGTGGATCAAGCGTGAAGATTCCACCGAGGAGTTTGAAGGATTGTACCGAATTTAGAAGGGTTTCACCGAATTAGAGGGGTACCACCGAGCTTAGAGATCGGTGGAGATTCGGTGGTGGATCTGTGAATGGTTCCACCGAATTTGAAGGGTTCCACCGAATTTGAGGGGTACCACCGATCGAGGAGGCAAAACATATGATGGGAAGTAAAGTATGGTGGGATATGGTTTTGGTTTGTGTCGGCAGCAAGATAGAGAAATTGTGGAAGAAAAAAATAGAAAATAGGAGGTGGTGATTGCATGGTTTGGGATTTCGGTGGAGATGGGTGTCATCACAAAAAGATGGATTGTTATTGT
Source organism: Saussurea involucrata (assembly GCA_033807775.1). NCBI lineage: Eukaryota > Viridiplantae > Streptophyta > Magnoliopsida > Asterales > Asteraceae > Saussurea > Saussurea involucrata. The sequence continues at coordinate 90,992,748 of CM066316.1, forward strand.
CTTGAAGTGATTGAAGGAGGAGAGAGAAAAGGTGGTGAAAAAGAATATTTGGTGGAAGATGACGAATTTTTGGTTCGGTGGTTAAGGAAAATTTCGGTGGTGAGGTTTAGAAAAGAAATGGAATTTTAAGAGATTGGAGATGGTGATGTCATGAGAATGACATCATCATGCTTATGATGTCATGAGAGTAAAGAATTCTAAGGTTTTGTCAACTTTCTCACTTGTTCACATAGATCCATCTGCCCAGCTCAAAATCTGCAATCACAAAGAATTTGATTTCCAGGTACCCATTTTGAAGGTGGGTCCTTTTGGGTTAGAAGAAAGGGGTTGGGGTCACTTTAGATCAGTTCTTTCTTTCTGGCAGTCTTTGGCAAAATGAAAAGTAGCACCACAGATATAGAATTTTCTATGAGGAAAGATCCTTTTAGAAACTTGACATTTTTCCTTACTTTTGCTCAAGGAATTTGATGAGGTAACAAAGAATTGGGGTGCAGCTCCTAAAATTCCTTTATCAAGATTAGGGAGGACAAATATCTTTTCTTTTGAAATAGACAATTTGAGACACACAGAAGGAAAATCGGTAGGAGATGTCACATAGGTATTTTTAACAAAAAAATTAAGGAATTTATTTTTCAGAAGGAATCAACACCCAAAAGCTTTCATTTTTCAGAGTTAGAAAATATTTTGCATGAGTTAGAAGAGAAGGATGCATCATCTAAAGACAATAGATACAGAATTAAATGCTTCAATCTTTTCAGCATCAGAGAGAGATAGAAATGGGTGAACCTGTGGAGAGGAGGAGAATCACTTAGCTGATACAAGAGCAGTTGAGGAGTCATTCGCTTTCAGATGTGGGTTCATCTGCCAAATCATAAGATTTAGCAGGCAGGCCCTTTCCTCTCCTAACAAGTCTTTCATTTCTTTCCTTTTCTCTCTTGTATTTCTCCTTGTATCTTTCGGCCCTGTCAGAATCTGCAGAAGAGAAAGATTGGTTGAACTTTTGGGAATCATATTTGGATCTTCCCGATTTTGAGGAGAGTCGGCCTGAGGAAGCAGTTTTGGGTCTTTCAAAATGTTTACTTTTACACTCAGAAGCAAAATGACCCTTTTTACCACAGTTAAAACATTCCTCATTAGATTTGTCCAAAGAAGAGTGTTTGGAGAGAGGCTTAGATTTTCTAGAAGGGTGGTAGGATTTGGATTTAGAATACCCATCCAACATGGCCATTTCATCAGATAATTTACCAATTGAAGTTTCCTCACATTCATCCTCAGCATCACTAAGATATGCCTCCGAATGATCATTGGGATCTTCTTGACTATCATGATCAGAGTCAGATGGGTAGGTGATTTTTGGTAAACACTTAGTCTTTTTGGAAGAGTCACTTAGGAGAGCAAGAGAAGAGTTCTTTGAAAACCTATGCAGTTTCGTCTGCTCATAGTTGAAAAGAGTTCCATAAAGAACAGTTAAGGGCATGAACTCAAGGTCCTTGGTAGTTTTGATGCAAGTACATATATTTTCCCAAAAATCTGGAAGACAATCCATGAACTTGCACAAGACTTCCTCATTATCATAGACTCTGCCCAACAACTTAAGATCATTTAAAAGAGAGTTGAAGCGATTATAGAAGCTAGGAAGAGGTTCTCCTTTTTCAAAAGCAAAGAGTTCATAATTTCTAACAAGAGCAATCTTTCTGCTCTTTTTAACTTCATTTGTACCTTCGTACAAAACACACAGAGTGGACCACATCTCTTTGGCAGTAGAGAGATTTACCAGAGAGTGGTACACTTCATCAGGAAGAGAGAGAGCAATGATAGTTCTAACTTTAGAATCAAGAGACACAAGCCGTTTTTCCTCATCAGTGTATTTCTTAGGATTTTTAAGAATGTAACGACCAGTAGCAGCAGATTTTTCTTCATCAGACGAATCATCAGAATTATCTTTTTCCATGGTTTCTTTACCAGGCCTCTGCGTTTCATAGCGAGCCCAAACTCTGGGGATTAAGGGTCCCTCTTGGAGAATGGTTGGATAACTAGTATCCACTCCTTCCATGAACAGCATCATGCGGCTTTTCCACAAAGAGAAGTTGTTAGCATTGAACTTAGGAGGTTTTGAAATGGAGCCATTTTCAGAAAAGTTATTTTGAAAAGAGTTTTCAACAGTAGAGGAAGAGGAGGCAGCCATCGCAGATCAAGTTTATGGAATTAAACTTTCTGCTCTGATACCACTTGTTAGTCCCAGATGGCTATAACAAGTATTGTAGAAGGGGGGGGGGGGGGTTGAATACAATACTCAAAATTTTCACAATTTTAATTCTTTATATTGAAAATCTTTCAACAAGAATTACACATAGAAAACTTAAGACTGTTGCGGAAAAGAACATATAAACTATTCTAACAATCTTACACAAAGTATACTAACAAAATAACTAAGAACACTTGGAACAAAGCTATAAAGTTTTAAGGCTTAAAGGAAGATTTCTTGCACTGGGAGAATTCTTAAAGCCTGTCTTTTGCAAGGGGATGTCTTCTCCTTTTATAGTGCCAAGGAGTGCCCAAGCATTAAATGCTTGGGACACTTGTCATCTTCACATATGATGATAATGTTGACTTCAGGAGAACTGTAAAGTCCTTGTCACTTTTCACTAGGTGCAGACAGAGTAGCTTGAGCAGATAAAAGGGACCTTAACTGAAAGTGGATAAAGAGACAAACTGTCACTTTTCTCTGCTGGAGGATATTGTCCCATAATAAATGATCTTCTGTCTTGAGCTTTTAGCACCGAAGTGGTTTCCACCGAGATTGAGAAATCTTCGGTGGAAAGAAGACTAGTCCACCGAAATTGCAAGCATGTTTCGGTGGTGAGAGGACCACCGAAATTACAAGTATATTTCGGTGGTGAGAGGAGCACCGAAAGAGTCATCGGTGGTGGATGGGGCCACCGAATTTGTCCATGCACTTCGGTGGAAGAAGGCCACCGAAATTGTCCTATAAATTCGGTGGAGAGAAGGCCACCGAAATGTCAAGGAATTTCGGTGGTGATGACTTGTTTGAATGTTGCCGAGAGTCTTCTATTTTCCACAAGTAGAGAGTCTTCAAGCTTGGTTTCGGTTGATCTTCGACTTCACCGAACATTTGATATTTTGTACAAGTCATCTAAAGAACCATGCATCCAAAATTTCTCTAAGTATAAAATGTTTTTCAAAGTATAAAAGGAGATCATGAGGTCATCTTCAAATCTTGATGACCCAACACTAAGAAAGAACTCCAAGATTTGAGAGGTGTGGGATAAAGCTTGGGAGAAAGTTTGTGGTTTTGGTAATTATATTCAAATGAGAGATGAACAATGAGAAAGTCGAAAGTAAACTTTAGTAACATCAATACGAGGGTCTGTATCTTTGTTCGGTGATTAGTAATACAATTACCGAGTGTCGGGCATGTTTGGAGGAAGAATTAGGTTCAGGGTTAAGGAAGTATTGAGATGTCAAGTTTTGACTTTGAAGGCGAGAGTTGTAAGGTGTACGAGGCCTTTTGTGTGTCACTGGGTGCGGTCTGAATGCGTTCCGCGTATGCCCGTGCGGGTAGTAGCAAAACCGTGAGCGATACCGGTATGTTGTTATGCAGAAGGTATGCGCAAAATGGGTATTAGTGTGTATGACACAATTGGGGGAATTTTGAGTTTGATTAATTATAACCTAAGTGAAAGTTATGTGGTCGAAGCATGTTTTTGGTATTTTGTGGTTGTATAATAAATTTTGTCGTGTTACATTTTGAAAATGTGAAGGTTTTGAGAGTGATAAACTTTTCTTTTGAAGTCAATGGCCAAATTAAAGGATTAATAAGGTTAAGATCTTGAGTAAAGAGGAATTTTGGTTTACGTAACCGTGTGAGTGACATGTGTTTAATCAAGTGTTTGTTTTGGCCTTAAAGGCCTGGTTTATATTCAAATGAGTCTTTTGAATATTTGTCAAGATTAATGATTCGAGATGGAGTATTAGATGTGTTGTATACTTAACTGCATTGTATTTGAACCGGTGATAGTTTAAGTGTTGGTCTTAGGTGTAAAGACTGTTTGATATTTTACTTAGTATTTTTGAAACTAATGAACCTGGGTAGATTATATACATTGTGGAGTATGAAAAGAGTTGCGTGTACTTGCAAATGATTTGATTTCATTGGGAAAGTAGCAATGAAGGAGTCGTAAGATTATCACATCTCGGAGCATATGTTGCATAATGTGAGTTAGATGTATTTATTTGCATGAGTTGATATTGATAAATAATCTTTTAATCCTTTGAGTAGATGACTCGGTTTTGGATTCAGTTAAGTCTTAAGAACTTTGAATCGATTTGATAAGCTTGGCGTAGGCTTGGGGTTGAACTTGTATAATCGGTATTGAAAATTTAAGTTTATATAACGTGAATGCATTGGTTATCCTTTTTGGGATCATGTATGAATGTTAAGTTTAAATCAGAAGTTTAAAAGTGAAGGATCACCTTGTGGGATTGTTAGTACAGTGAAGGAATGTTGCTTTTAGATAAGTGTTTACTTACGATGTGGAAGTTTTATAAAAGACGAAATACTAGAGATGAACAAAGGGGGTGTATAGATTGTGTTGATCTGTGAGGAATTGTACCATGTCTATGCAACATATTGGAATCACAAAGAGCTAGTAAGAACGATTAAGTTCAAGATTTATTAGAAAATTGTGAGTGGTAGTTCAACTAAAGTTGGGGAGGAGATATTTAGTGGTATAGACCCGTGTATTTAGACGAGAAAATGGGATTGTAAAATTAAATATGTACGAATGACTATGAGAGACATGGTCTGTGGTAAATGTTATGGGTGGATAATGTATGAACGAGTAGTGGCATTAATTGCCAAGATACATGTGTCATCTAGTATGAGACGTGATATTAGAAAGAGGAAGTATCCGAATGGATGTTTTGGGAATTCCGGTTGGAAAGTATTAATTGTTAATAAAAGTTGATAAAACATGTGGTTTGTAAGATAACTGGGTAATATGGCTTATATTGAAATAGAATGTCGGAGCAGTGGTGAATGTTTATCCAAAGAAATTTGATGGTATGAGTTGCCAGTTAAGTTGTAATTTGAATCACTGGAAGTTTAATAAAGATGATGAGTATGTAGGTCAATGTGGTGTAGCGAAGGCAAGATTGTTAAGGAATATAAATTGCTCCTTATGTGTGAAAGAATTGTACGAGAAATTATTAGTTAAAGATCTAAGAATGGTAATAACTTCGATCGGTAATGTCATTTCAAAATAACTTGGTTGAATATTTGAAGTTAGAGATCTTGGTGAAATTGTTTAATTATGTTTTGTAAGGAGAAAATACTATCGGTATGTGGAAAGTTGGGGGAAAGAGACAGTTAATACTTGAAAAAAAAATAGTATTCCATACTAACGTGGGGAAACAAGGATAGAGAGATTGGATTTAAAAATGTAATTACATTGCAAAGTTCAATAAGAGTTATTACTTCTGATGTTCAATACTTTGGTGTGTGGTTGTATTGGGGTTGTACGATGAGATAGTGATGTAAGGAAGTAATAGCATTCTATATTGAAGTAATTACTCTCGGTCCTTGTTTACGCTCTTACCGGGTAAGATTATTGGTCCTTGCTATATTCATCCGGTAAGCTAATGTGACTTGGTAAGCACTTACCCGGATAAGCGTTTTGTAAACGTCCCCTAAATTCCATTTTAATTACGGTGTTTATGCGTTGGATTGATCGGGGGTGAAACCATTTGAACAATCCAAACTAATGTTTGGCGGTTTGAAAAATCTCAATCCAACCAAAGCAAAAGTGTAACCCAGCCCAAACCGTACGGGTTGGCTGGTTTTTGATAAGTCGTTTTCTTTTTAACTAACTTATTTGAAACAATTTATTAGTTTTTTGGCCATTTACACGTATAAGCAATCTCAAACACCCTCTAAAACAATTTCTCACCTTATTACGTCTTGATCCTGTGATACGATAATTTAAACACTTCTTATAACTCCCATTTGACACTTTAAATAAGCAATCCCAAACACCCTTTACTTTCATTGTCCACAAAAAAATCGAACAAACTATCAATCCATTGAACCCAATCTGAATAATACAACAAATAATCCAACTAGATTTAACGTGGTTTCATTGATTTATTAATTAACAAACCGATGATAGTAGGGTTGGTTACGAGTTAAGCTCATCTCATCTCAACCCGAACCAATACCCTTTGATTTCCCGTGGTTTCATTGATTTATATGTCTAATATCTGCTGCGACCCAAAATAAATATCGTTTTTTTCATTTTTGAATATTTATTTTAGAATGAAAGAAATGATATTTTTGAATTATTAAATGTTTTGGTTTGAAATTTTAGTGTATTCGTTTTATATAAACAATGTTCAACCCACCTAACCAAAATCATATCAAATAAAAATATAACAAGTTGGATTGGGTAAGATTATAAAATGAAAATATAATTGAATTTATACCAAATTTTTAAATCCAAATTGTTTGGTTAAATTATTTAAATGCTATCGACATCATATCCAATCCAAATCCAACCCATGAGCAATTATCACCAAAATTTGCCCATACTATTTTCAGGCTTAAAATAAAGAGAAAATTACCTTTTTATTACATCTGGTTTTTTGAAAATCTCAACTTTTATCCCTTGTAGTTTTTTAAAATTTACAGAATTTATCCCTATCATTTCAAAATTTCAGTTTTAATCCCTATGGTTTGCAATACAAATCTACTCAACTCTAAAAATAAAACATCAAATTTAGGATATCTTTAGCAGATTAAATCAAACCACCAGTTCATACCAAAAAGCACCAAGTTCATATTAAAACCTTCGACCACAAAAAACAAGAAAAACAACACCACAATTGTTTCCAAATCAAAACCAATGAGCCCATTTGGTTTTAAACCCTATCATCAAACAAACAAACAAACAAACTTAATACTCATCTTCCCCATCATCTTCCCCATCCGCCGACTCCAACCCAACCTCCTCGTAATCCTTCTCGAGAGCCGCCAAATCCTCACGAGCTTCCGAAAACTCCCCTTCCTCCATTCCTTCACCCACATACCAATGCACAAACGCCCTCTTCGCATACATCAAGTCAAACTTATGGTCAATCCTCGAGAACACTTCAGCCACACTAGTCGAATTCGAAATCATACAAACCGCACGTTGAACCTTAGCCAAATCGCCACCAGGAACCACCGTGGGTGGCTGGTAGTTGATACCACATTTGAACCCAGTTGGACACCAATCGACAAACTGAATGGTTCTCTTGGTCTTGATGATCCCAACTGCAGCGTTAACGTCTTTTGGAACCACGTCACCTCTGTACATCAAACAGCAAGCCATGTACTTTCCATGGCGTGGGTCGCATTTGGCCATCATGGATGCGGGTTCGAAGGCGCTGTTGGTGATTTCGGCTACCGAGAGTTGTTCGTGGTAGGCTTTTTCAGCGGAGATCACTGGTGCGTATGAGGAAAGCATGAAATGGATTCGCGGGTATGGGACCAGATTGGTTTGGAACTCGGTTACGTCAACGTTTAGTGCACCATCAAAACGAAGAGAAGCTGTTAACGATGAAATAACCTGCAAATCAGAAAGGGAAATTAGGGGTTTGAAAATGAAAACACTAATTTAGGGGTTGTTTGTTTACCTCTTAATAGTTATATTATGAGGCAACCTCCGAATCGTTAAGGGGTATCTGAATTGTTAAGAGGCAAATCTTGTTTGGCAAAAAAAAGTGTCTCTCTTTATGGTTCTAAAACTCACTAAATGATTTTGTATTTGGGCCTCCCTTAACCTTAACCGGTCAGAGCCCTAATTTCATAACGAACAATTAACAAACAACCATATTTCATTTTACACTATATCATAAAAGCCTCTTAATTATTCTGACCACTTAATCATTCTACACTGAACTATTCAATCAAACAACCCCTTAGTTTAGTTTAGTTTCTCAGATGCATTTTATCGAATACCTGAGAGACGAGGCGGTTGAGATTGGTGTAGGTGGGTCTTTCGATATCAAGTGACTTGCGACAGATGTCGTAAATGGCTTCGTTGTCGAGAAGAACCGAAACATCTGTGTGTTCGAGAAGAGAGTGGGTGGAGAGGACGGAGTTGTACGGCTCGACCACAGAGGTTGAGACTTGTGGAGAAGGGTAAACAGTGAACCCGAGCTTTGATTTCTTTCCGTAATCAACAGATAACCTCTCGAGAAGAAGAGATCCGAGACCAGATCCAGTTCCACCACCAACAGCATGGAAAACTAAGAACCCTTGTAGACCAGTGCAGTTGTCGGCGAGCTTTCGGATACGGTCAAGACATAAGTCCACAATCTCCTTACCAACTGTACGACGAAATGCCTCAAACAATCAGATCTGTTTATTTGAAAAAAAGGCTTCGTAAAGTGAGAAAAGTAAGTGAATCGATGTTACTTACTTGTGTAGTGACCTCTGGCGAAGTTATTAGCAGCGTCTTCTTTCCCACTGATGAGTTGCTCCGGGTGGAAAAGTTGTCGGTAAGTTCCAGTTCGGACCTCATCGATCACAGTTGGTTCCAGATCTACAAAAACTGCACGGGGAACATGCTTTCCTGCACCGGTCTCGCTGAAAAAGGTGTTGAAGGCATCGTCTCCACCTCCGACTGTTTTATCGCTCGGCATTTGTCCATCCGGCTGTAAATTTCAGAAACCGTCAAAACAAGTTACAAACCAAAAACAACAAAAGAATTTGAAGAAATTTTAACTCCAGATCTGAAACCCCTAACACAAAAACCGAACCGTCAACAAGTAACAACAAGAATTGAATCTGTTTCAACTCCAGATCTGAATACTCTAAACAAAAATCGAACAATCAACAAGTTATTGAACCAAAATAACAAGAAGAATTCAAATCTATTACAACTCCAGACTCCAGATCTGAAATCTCAAACACAAAAACCGTACTATCAACAAGTTACAAATCAAAACGCAAACAAGAATTCGAACAGTTTTCAACCACAGATCTCGAAACTCAACAGCAAAAACATTACAAAACGAAACACAGTAAAGAAATCAAGCAATTTCAACACCAGATCTGAAAACTCAAGAACAAAAAAAGGTACCTGAAGGCCATGTTCGAGGCAGTAGAGTTCCCAACAGGAGTTACCGACTTGGATTCCAGCTTGACCGATATGGATCGAAATGCACTCTCTCATTTTCGCAAAGATCTGTAGAAGCTAAAATTGTGGGGTAGAGATTAGGAAAAGAATGGTAAAGTAGAAGGGTTGGTTGGTATTTATAGATGAAACTGGCTTCAAACGGGCGTAAAACAAAAAGGCTCCAAAATAGGGTTTTGAAATTTGAAATTGAACACAGCTGGCTTATGGACCGTTACGAAATTTGAAAATTGAATTCACATGTGAATTGGGCCTGAATTGGTTTGTAAGTTTGTATATTGAGTCCCATAAAAGGCCCAAGTTTAAGTATTTTGGGCTCTTTTATTGGGCGGGTAATGCATCATCGGCTCTTCTGTATCTCCGATTAGAGATGGTAAAATGAGCCCGATTGATCTGGGGCGGTGGAGGATCAGAATCGGGACTGACATCGGAACGGTCTGGCCTGGAACCGTTTGGGCGTTGGTCCTTAACTGGTTACGATTTTCATCCAAAAACAAACCTCGGCCCGACACCGGTAATGAGACCGGCCATTCTTTATTTAGAATTTATTTTTGAATATATTTTTAAATGAAAACGTATTAGTTAGTGTATTTGATTGACCAAATTATAACAAAACGTATCTTTTAGTGTATTGCATTGACCCAATTATAATAAAAACGTATTTGTTATTGTATTTGATTGGCCCAATTATAATAAAAACGTATTTATTAGTAAAAAATTAGTTAAAAAAAATAATTGAGACTGGTTTGGGACTAGGACCGATTCTTATAAAGCTTGATTGATCATTCGTATTTGGGTCCGGAGCGGGACCGGTTACGAAATCACTATTTGGGATTGATGCTGATTTGGGCCCGGGCCTGAGAACGATTTTTGGCCATCTCTATCTCCGATGACGGTTTAAGCCTCGTCATTGATTCTAAGGATCCTGGTGTCTTTAGGGTGCGTTTGGTACACCGGAGAAAAACATAACAGTGATCATTGTTACATGTTTGACTATACTTTTATGTGGAACAAACATAAACAAAATAAAGCAAGGTGGAAGAGGCGTGTTTCACCCTTTTCTAAAACAATATTTAAATGATTTGATAAATTACAAGAATTAAACAAAATATATAAAAGATATAAACAACTCATTATTGGTAAATTGGTTATTTTATATGTTAGAGCATCTCCAACAAATTCTCTATAATTTTTATAAAATACATACTCAAAAATCAAAATCTTAAAAAAGAATTATATTTAACTCCAACAGATTATGTATTATTATATAAACTTATCATCCAATACATTTCTTAATAAGAAATCGTATAAAATAATAATAACTCAACCCTATTGGTGAAAAATGAATAAAGAAATTGGAACTTTCTCTATTTTTCTCTATTTTATAGAACAATATAAATAACTGTTGGAGCAACTTAGAGAACAAAAGTTTAATCTTCTGTATTTTGGAAAAGCTGTTGGAGATCCTTTTATGTCTTGTCTAATTTTATCTTATCAAACGTTGAATAACTGTTCTATCCTATCATGTATGGATATCAAACGGACCATTAGAAAACACAACAAAAAGTGTATTTTATTCTAAAATTAAAATTTGAATGAATCGTCCAAATTAATCACCAATATCAAAAATCGAATATATTTGTTGTATAATAATGAAAATATATAAATAAATATAGACTTGTTTTATAATTTGTGATATTCTAAACCACTTATTTAAGATAATTACTGAAAGTTTTTTTAAAGTATATTATATTTTATTGATTGATTTATTTTTCGTGGTTTAAATTGGATTTTAAAAATCTCACGAATTAGAAAGTTATTGAAAGAATGCCTCTCGTAAATACATACATGCACATATATACATTAGTTCATAAAATAGAAGTTTAACCGAGTCGGATTAAGGATGGATAATTTCATTTTAGAATTCCATAATTTGTGATCTGTGAGATCTATATTAGGGCATCTCCAATGGGTCACACTATATCTTACACTAAATTTCAAAAGTAGTGTAAAAACTAATGTAAATTTTAGTGTTAATAGTAAATCTTCTCCAATGGGTAACACTACTTTTTGAAATGATGTAAAAAGTAGTGTAAATGAATAGTGTTACGTCAAATATAGTGTAATACTATTCATTACACTAAATTTAGTGTGGAAAATAGAGACCCCATTGGAGATGTGAATATTGTCACTTACATCAAAATTAGGGTGCGTTTGGTTTACGGGAATGGATTGGAATGGATTGGATTTCAATAAACCCCACATACTTCACAAACATGGCTCACGTGCTCTCCCTCATCATCATCATCAAACATGGGAAGTAAAAAAACAGCTAAATTCTATTCATGAAATCCAGTCCAGATTGGATTTCAAATCCCAGCCTTCACCAAAGGATTTCAAAATCCACCAGACATGGGATTTCAACAAAAAAATCCAAGGATTTCAAAACCCTCCAATTCCAAATTCTATGGAAACGGGGGATTGAAATGGATTTGAAATCCAAATCCAATCCATTCCCGTAAACCAAACGCACCCTTAGTATTTAGTGTAAGATTTAGTGACCCATTAAAGATGGTCTTAAAACACTAGTATAAGATAATAATGAGAGATTTTTATATAATTAAAACATATTTTATTTTTTTATTAACTTTTTTATAGTTTAAATTGAATCTCAAAAACTAAAAAGTTATGAATGTCTCTCATAAATTCAAATATACACTTATATACATTATTTAAAAAAATAAAAGTTTAACCAACATCATATTAGGGGCATGTAATTTCATTCCCGATCCATAAACCCTCATTCCTCGCCATTACCCGTCAACGAGGGAAATTCAACGTCTTTACATCTACAGTTTCCATCTCTGAAAAATACTGTTTTATAAACATTATTCCTCTTACAAATTGGGCTATAGGCCCAAGCCCAACTTGTAACGACCCAGACCCTTTTTCGAAGAGTTTTGCGGTTGGTGTGGAGTTTTAAATAAAAGTAGAAGTTGAGGGGCCAATTGATAAATAAGAGAGGGAGTATAAAAGGGCACAAAACCCTAAACAACCTTCCCATTTCCTGATTTCTTTGTGTTTGTCGGCTGAGATTTTGGTGAGAAAGGAGGAAAGGGTTTTCTTGAGGGTTTTTGTGCATTTGGAGGAGAAGAGTCTTCAAGTCTCGAAATCAGAAGGAAGAGAAGGATTTGGAATTCGTTTCTGCAAGAATCATACCAGGTAATCTTTAATCCATAGCTCCATTTAAGATTTGGCAGATGATTATTGAAGTAGTTGAGAGTTTTCTTTGGTTAAAGTCATTTGAGGCCAAATAGAGGGATTTAATCATCTTTAATTATGTTTTGATAATGATAACTGATGGGAAATCGATTTCAGATCATTTAGTGATAATTTATTGGCTTATCTTGAGGATTAAGAGGCATGTAATAGGATTTTCAATCTTAAACCCGTCCAGTGTATCGTCTGGACACCTTCAGTTTAAGAAGGTATCCGGGTAGAACGTCCGGAAAGCTTCTATCCCGATTGGATGAAGGTATCCGGGTGTGGGGTCGTCCAGAAAAGTGTGGTTGTCCGGATAAGTTTAGTCGTCCGGATAAGTATGCTGTCCGGATAAGTTTAGTCGTCCGGATAAGTATGCTGTCCGGATAGGTAAATCGTCCGGAAACCTGTAGTGTCCGGTAAGCTTGGACGTCCGGAAAAGTGTTGTTGTCCGGAAAGTGGTGTTATCCGGAAAGCAGAGTTGTCCGGACATTGTGGTGTCCGGTAAGTAGAAATGTCCGGGAAGTAAGAGTGTCCGGTAAGTGATGTCCGGACGGTTCGGTTAGTTAGCTTATGTGTTTATCCTTGACTCAGGTAGATCGTTTGGGAAGTACATAGCAAGGTAGGAAGAAAGTAAGCATATCAGGTGAGTTTTCTAAACTAAAATGTGTGGTTTTTAATATGTTTTCTAAAGCGGATATATGATGAGAAATGCCATGCTTTATGCTTATGCTTTAATTGCATGTATTGATGTTTGAGAATTTATGTGGGGTGTATGCATACATTGATTTTGATGTAAATTGACTAAGTCGGAAAGGGGCCCGCCAGCTCGTGCCGGGAGGGTGTTCCCGTTTATGTCAAGGGCGGTGTGACCCTGAAAGGCAGCATGAGACTGACTCGTTGTCACCTTGGGGTGACTTCAGGGTGTCAATTTATGAGGGGCGGATTTATATCCGAAGCGATTTCATCTAAATTATTTATGAATGATTTATACTGAAGTGGTATTCTGTTTAAATGCTTTGATAACTGTTGGAGGGACTCACTAGACCTCATGGTCTAACCCTCGCATTTTCAAATAAAACCTTTTTCAGGTAAGCAGGTACATAAAGGCTCTAGCAAGTAAGCAGGGCGTTAGCAAGAGAAGGATGGATAGTGTAGTGACACTATAGCTTATCTTAGTTTACTTCTCAGTTGTGTAGGTTGTTTCCGCCAATCATATTCGGATATTATGTAATAAATTGTAGATCGCGATTTTGGGATATTTAATTTATATGAAACGAATTGTTTAAAAATGTTGGGTTGTTATAGTTGGTATCAGAGCTATAGTTTAAGGGATTTAGGTGACCGGATGGGCCTAAACTTAAACTTGGGAGTATAAATCACAACTGAGAATCAGGAAAATGCGTTAGGAGGTCACTATTATAGAGATAGGACTGATAGGGTACTGAGGACTGTCATGTAAGGTAAGTTTGAAATTTCACCTGGCCAGTGTAATTGCGAACTTACAGGTACATGTATGTGCTTAACCTGCCTTATTGTTCCGAAGTGGTAGTCAGAAGCTAGTGTTTATGTCGTGTTCCAGTACTTTAGAATGTCAGCAAGATCCCTGAGGGGTAGAATGAGACCCCATGTTGGGGAAGTTTCATGAGAAGTCATGATGATGTGATGTACGTATACATCGTAGAGAAGAAATGTTGTATAGGGTATTACGAGTCGTCTAAAGGTAGCTTTTCGTGGTTTCGGAGAGGAAGAATGCTTGAGTTTGAGTAAGACTGTTTCGGGAGAGTCCCAATTCTAGAAATCATGGGATAGATCAGTCAGGATGGTAAGGAAAGACAATGTCAAAACCTTGAAGGTATCAATGGAGCCCTGGCTTCTTGGACGAGTTTTCCAGTAGCAGGATAAATGAAATAAGATACCTATAGTGAAATGAAACCCTGTAGAAGTGGAAAGTGGGATAGTTGATCAAAATGAATTAGTATGAATGGTTGAGTAAGTGGACCGTTGAATGTATGTATAGCAAGTCGTTGAAAGCCGAGAGGGCGACCTCTGGTCGAAAGTAGAGTGTCAACGATAAGTTGGGTGAGTAAAGCGATTGACCTTGTTTGAGTGAATAGCCTTCAATTGCAAGTGGAGTTTCATGCGTTGGGTTCGTATATGTGTACATGAGAATTTTTTCATAAGTAAAATAAATGTGTAAGTATCAATTTGATCGGATATGAGTCGGCGTGTGCAAGCGTATGTTAAAAAAATACAAATCCATTTACATCGTACAATGAAGTCTTGAGGTTTATGATTTGCAAAATATTCCACTCTTTTCATGATAAGCCAAGAAAACGTTTGAATGCACAACTTTTATAACCAAAATGAGTATTGACATGTGGAAGTTATATAAGTGAATGCGAGAACCGACTGGTTTACTTTGTGTCGGTATGTCCTTTCAAAATTTTGTCGTATGAAAAGATTTTTACCCAATATTTATCTCTGTCGTAACAACATAATTTTGGGTGAGTAAGATTAAGTTTTACGGAAAGATTGCACGCAAACGACCCTCAAGATCGTTGTGCAGGGCATTGGAGTTATGAGAATGTTGGGGTCGTATGTACCCAAGTTGTTTTCAAGTGTGGTTTCTTTAAAATGATCAAAATAAAAAATGATTCATTTATCGCGTTGTTAGGCATGAAGGCTATGAACTCAATAGGTCGTAGAGTATTACATTTTAAGCTAAGGAAGAACTCCTAGAGTGGAGAGGTGTTGGACAAATCTGGGGAGAACGTTGTAGCTTTGATATTTGTGTTCTAGAGGAAAGGTGGGCAGTAGAAGAGTCGAAAGTGGACTTTAGTGTCGGTTGTATGAGGGTATGTACCCTTGTACGGTGATTGGAAATACAGTTGCCGAGGGACGGCTGTGTTCAAGGGAAGGACTAGAAGTCATCAAGGTGTTGGTATTAGCAACTCGTTATGAGTAGTGTGGTGAAGTAGGAATGAAATATCCTCGTCGCCGAATAAGAGTTTTAAAGGGATCTTGTATTATTGACGTTTCACGAGTGAGTTTGAAATGAGGACGACGGGATGTGAATTTGATTACGATATGTTGGAAGGATTAGGTTCAGTAAGGGACCCTTGTTGAAGAATAGGTTAAGGAAGTATCAACAGGTCAACTATTGACGTTAAAGTCGGCAGTTGTGTAAGGTGTATGAGACCGAAGACTTGAATCAGAAGGTTGAAAGTTGAAGGACCACTTTGTAGGGGTGTTAAGATAGTGAAAGACTGCTGTTTTAGATAAGCGTTTTACCTACGAGATGGATGGTTCGTAAAGAATGAAGTATTTAGCACAAACGAAGTGAGGGTATAGATTATGTCGATCCGTGAGGGAATGCGCCCTGTCTATATTGGTTTGGGATCGCAAAGAGATAGCAGGAAACGAATATGTTAGAGTTAATCAGAAATTCGTGTGTTGTGGTTCAACTAGAGCTGGGAGAGAGGCAATGTAGCGAGATAGACTCGGTTAATTATGAATGAGGTCTTGAAGATAAGTTTGAGTTGTGTATGATTGGCCATGAGAGTCTTGGTCTGCAGTGTGATGTTGTGAGTGAGTAATGTACTGTTATGTAGTGGCAATAATTGTCAAATTGAATGTGCCAGCTGGCGTCGTAGTGATGTGAGATTAGAGAAAGAGGAAATTTCAGATAGGAACCTTTTGGAGGTTTCGATTGGGGTGTTCGAGTGTTAACCAGGTTGTTGGAGCACGTAGGGTGTAAGTTGAAGTGGTGATATGATCATGTTCGGGATAGCATCACGGAGTGGTGGTGGGTAGTTACCCAAAGGAGAAACCAAGTGTTTTTAGTTGTAAGAGTCGCTAAGTAAGCATATTTTGGGATCATTGGAAGTTTAAAGAAGATGATGGATGTATTAGTCAAAATGTGGTGGAATAGATGTGAAATCTTTAAAGAATGTGAGTTGTTGCTTATGTGTGAACGAATTGTCTGAGAAAGTAAAAGTTGGAGTTTAAAGAATGTATAGTGACGTCGAACTCTGGTGTCAGTTCGAAGTGATTTAGTCGAAAGCCTTAAGTTAGAACTTTAGTGCAACCGTTTGGTTATGTATAGTGATGAGACAGCATTTGCAGCTTGAGAACTGTCGGAAGAGGGGGCGAGTAATGTTGGTGGGCAGTGCTCCACGCGAACGTGGGGAGGTGAAGACAGTATGATTGATTAAGTAAGTAAATCGGAAGTAGTAAACTTGGCAGTAATGCCGATGGGTGCAGTGTTGTGTAGACTGTCCTTGGTAAGTGTGCGAACTTTTGGAAAGAGTATGGAGGGAGGAGATTGTGTATGTTTTTGTGCAGGAAAGAAGTGGGTAAGACGACTGAATGAGTTAAGTTAGTGGCTTTGTGAGAAACGTTCAAGCGAACTGATCGTTCAGTGTAAGCTATTGAGAACAGTAGGGTGTGATCGTGGTTACCCTCCTAGTTGAGTGGGAGTAACCGAAGTTATGTTATATGACTGGACGCTTGTGACAAGCAGCGAGAAATTTATGAGCCTTCAGGATAAGTGCAATTTGAATAGGTGAGTACTCCAATAAGGAATTAGAGAGGTTTCCTACTATTAGACACGTTAAATGTGAAATGATGAAGTGGTGAGAACGTACGAATTAGTTGTCGAGTGGTAGCCGATGTGATTCGGGAAAGGAGTATGATCTGCATAGACGAATGTCGGTTGGAAGAAGTAACCTAGAAATTTCAGGTATACCGAGGAGGGGATTCCTGGGGGTGAGCTTGTCGGAATATACAAGGTTGGCCTTGTGCCAAGTTGTCAGTGAGGGAGTTTTCCTGGTGGAAGATTCTCGTGGTTGTGGAGGGAATTCCCGCCAAGTTCTTTCTCTTAAGAAAGTATAAATGTATGAGAGACCTTATTTAGACGTGTTTAAAACCGTGAGTCCCGATGTGTGGACGGAGGCGAGCAAATGGAGGCGTGGTTGGCCTTGGTTTTATCAGGTAGTTTTAAGCGAGTATAGTGATCGAAGGGGGTACAAGTAAATAGTGCAAGATGGCACGTTTTAGCAAGTGATGACTCGCTGAGGGCGGTTTCATGTATGAAGTGCGGTTATGTTTCCCATCTGAACGATTTGGGGCAGCCGAGTAGAACTGAGTGGTTGAATTGAGAACATAAGACTGTGGAACCTCGAGAATTGAGAGATAGGTAATGTGGACTACGTCTGTGGGTCCGTCGGAGTTATGAAAGTTGAAATGATAGTGCGCGATCTTGAGGTACTAGATGAAATTTTGGGGGAATTCGTAGTGGGATGTGCGCCTCTGTTATGAGGAACAGATGAGAGAAGCTGTAGTAATGTCGACATTGCGAGAATTACAGGCGATAAGAAGTTGACTTCTGTCTTTAGTGAGTAAGTTAGAGCAACGACTTATAAGTTAGACTTGCCAGAAGAAGTAAGAGGAGTGCATCAAACTTTTCTTGTGTCAAATCTGAAGAGATGTTTGGCTGAGACCGATGTAGCCATTCCATTTGGAAATGTTAGCATTGATGAGAGACTGTCGTACGTAGAAGAACCAATAGAGATTGTGGACAGCAAGGTCCGGAAGTCAAGAATAGAGAAATTCGGCTAGTAAAAGTTCAGTGTAGGTATCATAAGGGGGGCGAGAGGCAGCGTGGGAGGTAGAATCCGATGCGAAGTCTAGGTACCCTCTCCTTTTCGAAAATGGAATTCCGGGGACGGAATTCTTTTGAGGGGGGAGTATTGTAACGACCCAGACCCTTTTTCGAAGAGTTTTGCGGTTGGTGTGGAGTTTTAAATAAAAGTAGAAGTTGAGGGGCCAATTGATAAATAAGAGAGGGAGAATAAAAGGGCACAAAACCCTAGACAACCTTCCCATTTACTGATTTCTTTGTGTTTGTCGGCTGAGATTTTGGTGAGAAAGGAGGAAAGGGTTTTCTTGAGGGTTTTTGTGCATTTGGAGGAGAAGAGTCTTCAAGTCTCGAAATCAGAAGGAAGAGAAGGATTTGGAATTCTTTTCTGCAAGAATCATACCAGGTAATCTTTAATCCATAGCTCCATTTAAGATTTGGCAGATGATTATTGAAGTAGTTGAGAGTTTTCTTTGGTTAAAGTCATTTGAGGCCAAATAGAGGGATTTAATCATCTTTAATTATGTTTTGATAATGATAACTGATGGGAAATCGATTTCAGATCATTTAGTGATTATTTATTGGCTTATCTTGAGGATTAAGAGGCATGTAATAGGATTTTCAATCTTAAACCCGTCCAGCGTATCGTCCGGACACCTTCAGTTTAAGAAGGTATCCGGGTAGAACGTCCGGAAAGCTTCTATCCCGATTGGATGAAGGTATCCGGGTGTGGGGTCGTCCGGAAAAGTGTGGTTGTCCGGATAAGTTTAGTCGTCCGGATAAGTATGCCGTACGGATAGGTAAATCGTCCGGAAACCTGTAGTGTCCGGTAAGCTTGGACGTCCGGAAAAGTGTTGTTGTGCGAAAAGTGGTGTTATCCGGAAAGCAGAGTTGTCCGGACATTGTGGTGTCCGGTAAGTAGAAATGTCCGGGAAGTAAGAGTGTCCGGTAAGTGATGTCCGGACGGTTCGGTTAGTTAGCTTATGTGTTTATCCTTGACTCAGGTAGATCGTTTGGGAAGTACAGAGCAAGGTAGGAAGAAAGTAAGCATATCAGGTGAGTTTTCTAAACTAAAACGTGTGGTTTTTAATATGTTTTCTAAAGCAGATATATGATGAGAAATGTCATGCTTTATCCTTATGCTTTAATTGCATGTATTGATGTTTGAGAATTTATGTGGGATGTATGCATACATTGATTTTGATGTAAATTGACTAAGTCGGGAAGGGGCCCGCTAGCTCGTGCCGGGAGGGTGTTCCCGTTTATGTCAAGGGCGGTGTGACCCTGAAAGGCAGCATGAGACTGACTCGTTGTCACCTTGGGGTGACTTCAGGGTGTCAATTTATGAGGGGCGGATTTATATCCGAAGCGATTTCATCTAAATTATTTATGAATGATTTATACTGAAGTGGTATTCTGTTTAAATGCTTTGATAACTGTTGGAGGGACTCACTAGACCTCATGGTCTAACCCTCGCATTTTCAAATAAAACCTTTTTCAGGTAAGCAGGTACAGAAAGGCTCTAGCAAGTAAGCAGGGCGTTAGCAAGAGAAAGATGGATAGTGTAGTGACACTATAACTTATCTTAGTTTACTTCTCAGTTGTGTAGGTTGTTTCCGCCAATCATTTTCGGATATTATGTAAGAAATTGTAGATCGCGATTTTGGGATATTTAATTTATATGAAACGAATTGTTTAAAAATGTTGGGTTGTTATACAACTAGTGAAAACCATGCTATCATGTTGTCACTAGTTAACTTTTAAGTTCATACACTTTCTCTTTTAATTCGAAACATTTCACAAACACGCGATATCCAAAATACAAACTTATTTTAAACGTAGGTTGTAAGAGCATCTCCAACAACTTCCCCAAAAAATTTCCAAAATGGGGAAGCAAAAGTCGAAACCCCCAAAAAAAATTACACTCATTTCCAACAGATTCCCCATATTTGGAAAAACACTTGTAATCATATTTGGAGTATTCTCCATATTTGGAGAAAATTTTGGGGAAAATCCTATTATCCCCATTTTGGGGAAACTTTTGGAGAAGCTGTTGGAGCTTATTTGTGTTCCAAAATCCTCATTTTCTCCAAAATGGGGAAACTGTTGGAGATGCTCTAACGTTATACGTTTAGTACAATTTATTATCAAAAAAACGTTTTATTTTATTTTGTTGTGAATATAAATTTTGTCATATTTGCACAAATCCAGAACAATCGTATTTCATGAGATCTCAACTTTCATACATTATGGCGTCGGCTACCATATATCACATGGTATCGAACTATCGATGAGCTCATCCAACATATTTAGTTCTTGCATTATGGGGCATACCTCACTATCACACGCTTTGTTATAATTACTAGCGTTATGGTATGGAAATCCAAACATATACTAAAGTTGTTTTTATTAGGCTTGTAAACGAACCGAACGTTCAGCGAACCGTTCGGCGGGAAGTTCGTTTATGTTCGTTTATTTAATAAATGAACGAACATGAACACATTCTTTTGTTCGTTTAGTTAAATGAACGAACATGAACAATGGTCTTGTTCGTTCATTTATGTTCGTGAACGTTCGTTCATTTATGTTCGTTCGTTTACGTTCGTTTATGTTCGTTTATGCCTGTATATATATATAAACATATTTATATAATATGAAATTAATATGTATAATCATCAAGTAAATTGATCATTTAGAATATATTTTTATACCTTCTAAGTTAACCCGGTTTTTCATTTTGTTAAAGTATTTTTTACGAACGAAATGATGAGTATGGTGGTTGTTTTTTGTTCATTTAAGTTCGTTCGTTTATGTTCATTTAAAGTCGTTCGTTTATGTTCATTTAAAGTCTCTTCGATACGTTCGAAATGAGCCCAATATATGATATATAATAAAATAAATAAATCCAAAAATATTCAATATTGGGCTCATTTCGAACGTATCGAATGGACGATTATAATTGTGTAACTTGTTAAAATTAAAACGTATTTTAGTTAATAAACGATTATATGTGTTAAATGTAAAATTAAAATTATGAAAGTAAAAGGTATAAAGTAAAGTAAGTAAATAGGTATAGGGGTTGAAAGTGTAAATTTCAGTTACAATTCACAATTTTGGTATGGTCGTGGGTTGTAGCGGGGTGATCGTGGGATTCCATTTTTCAAAAGACAACCTATCCCGCGATCGCGGGACAAATCGCGGGAAAATGGGTATTTTGGCAAATTTAGGAGAAAAATGAGTATTTTGGTAAGTCAAAGTCAAACTTTGGGTATTTTAATTAAAATCCCTTTTAACTATCTATGAAATAAAATAAATATAACTTTATATTTGTTATAACTTAAATAAACATTTTCATAATTGTTATATTTGCCTTTTGATATATAAATATATTGAATAATTAAAAAAATTAATTGATAAAGTTAATTACATTTATAAATAACTAGTAATTATTATTAATATCTACTGTATAATTAAAATTTATTAATAATGTATAATTAAATCTATATATATATATATATTGTTGGGTCACCAAGGATTTGAAATTGACTCACCGATGTTTTCCCTAAAAATCCTACTTAGAATATTTTAGTTTAGTTCTTTGAATGACTTGTACAAAATAGCAAATGTTCGGTGAAGTCGAAGATCAACCGAAACCAAGCTTGAAGACTCTCTACTTGTGGAAAATAGAAGACTCTTCTCAACAAACAAACAAGTCATCACCACCGAATTGTCTTCACAATTACGGTGGCCATCATCACCACCGAATTGTCTTCACAATTTCGGTGGCCATCACCACCACCGAATTGTCTTCACAATTTCGGTGGCCATCTTCACCACCGGTGAACTGCCTCCACCGAAAATACCTTCAGATTCGGTGAACAGCTTCCACCGATATGCTTCTTAAACTCGGTAGGAACTTTGTGGAAATGGTACTTCTTTGCAGATGGTTATATGTTCTTGACAATATTATCGGTGGAACTCTTTCGGTGATATTGTCCTGAATACTCATAAAGAAGATCATTTATTTCGGGACAAAATCTGATACAAGGCAAAAGTAACATTTTGTCTTATTATCTTTTTAGAAGATGTCCTTTCAGCATGACTTCTATTCCTGGTTTCAAGAAAAAGGTGATAGTGACTTATCAGCTTTTTAGAAGTCCACTGGTACTTTTCCAAAGACCATTGGTACGTTGCAAGTGACTTTAGGATAATAGTACCATGCATTTAATGCTCAGTACCTTATCCTCGCTATAAAAGGAAGATGAAGACTCCATGCAAATCACGCCTTCTGGATTTCTCTCAGTGCAAGATTTTCATATTGCTTGATAACCTTATAGCTTTGCTCTTAGTGTTCTCTGCTGTATTGTTTAGTTTACTTTGTGAAAGATTGTTAGAATAGTTTATCTGTTCTTTTCCGCAACAGTCTTTAAGTTTCTTTGTGTAATTCTAGTTGAAAGATTTTCAATAAAAGAATTAAAATTGTGAAAATTTTGAGTATTGTATTCAACCCCCCCCCCCCCCTTCTACAATACTTGTTAAGCCATCTGGGACTAACAAGTGGTATCAGAGCAGAAAGTTTAATCCCATAAACTTGATCTGCGATGGCTTCCTCTTCTTCTTCTACAATTGAAAACTCTTTTCAAAACAACTTTTCTGAGAATGGCTCCATAACCAATTTCGATAAAGTATTTTATGAGATGGGTTTTAAGCTTCCGGCTATTGCTGAGGGGGAGAAAACCACTTCTACACCAAGAAAACTTCCCACTCTCAAGAAATCTACCAGCAACAAGCCTCCACCGAAAACCCCTTCTCCACCGAATGCATCGCCACCACCGAAATCACCTCAAAACTCACCAATCCATACAGGCACCACCGGATCCATTTCTTCACCGAAAAACAAATTTCCTAAGATCGTGGAAGTGATTGCATCATCTGAGGGGGAGCAATCGAGCAAAGCTCCCAAAGATAAAGGAAAGAAGGTAATTTCGGCCGAAGACTTGGCAAAGGAAGAAAAGAAGAAGAAAGAATTGGCTAAGTATGGGGCAAGACCTGAAGGTGCTGAAACTCTAAAACTCAAGCCTCCTCCTCAAATAACCTTCACCGATCTCGGCCTTTCTCCTCAAGAAATTGAGGAAGCTAAACTTGCCCAAATAGCTTTGGATAAATCTAAAGCTCTATCCATGAAAGTTGCCGAAGAAGAAGCCGCCAAAGTGAAGTCCACTGATGCCATCCAAACTCAAAAATCCGTACTAAGTGCATTTGAAGAAGAAAAGAACGAAGAAATTGCCTGGTACAAAAGAACCATGCACCACCGAATGAGCACAGCCACAATCACAAGTGCCAAAATTGCTACTTCCAGAGTCAACCCAAAGGATATCAGGCTAATCATTAACAGAGATGATGGTTCGTTGAAAAGCTTGACAGATGTCCACCTCAAGAATTTCGGCCTCACTGAATGGTTCGAAATCTCTCAACATCTTGTCAAAAGTCCCAACCCGAAGAAGGACACATTCATCAAATGCATTGAAGGTTTGATGGATAGGATGAAGGAGATCAAAAGAAAACACAACATCATCCTTTCCACCGATGAAAGGGCCAAACTTCAATCAATGAAAGAAGACATTCGGGTTCCCAAAGTCAAGAATCCCATAGACAAAGTATTCAAAGAGATGGCATCTGAAGGAAAGATTCCAAATGTCAGCAACCTGAATCTATCCCTTCCTACCTCGGTACCACATCCCTCTACAACTCTGAGCCTTGCACCGATTCCTGGGCTTTACTTTAATGATGGTTTCGGTCGAAGATCCTTCTTCAGATTTGCTCAGATTTCCATTGCCGATACTCTGTTCCTTCAAGGTATCTACAACCTATTTCCTTACATTCCCGAAGCTCAACCCTTCTTCAAAAATGTGACGGATGAAATCAAACGAAGGCAAACCACCGAGAAATAGGTTCTCTCTTTTCCTTTGGTACTTGTAAAGAGTTTGTTTCTCATTTTGTAAAAATGTACGAGAAAACTTATCTTAATACAAGTATCTCTCTATTTGAATTTTATTTCGGTACATATCCTTACTTTCATTTACTTGTAAATACTGTACATAGTATACATACTCATACAAAAAGAAAAAGATCAAAAAGAACAAAAAGAATGGTCTATGTGAAAAGAACCCAAAAAGAGTAAAAAGGGTCAAAATGCACTTTACTTTTCAATACTCTTAAATATTCTAAGAAAGGAGCTCAAATTCAAATAGGGGGAGATTGTTGGGTCACCAAGGATTTGAAATTGACTCATCGATGTTTTCCCTAAAAATCCTACTTAGAATATTTTAGTTTAGTTCTTTGAATGACTTGTACAAAATAGCAAATGTTCGGTGAAGTCGAAGATCAACCGAAACCAAGCTTGAAGACTCTCTACTTGTGGAAAATAGAAGACTCTTCTCAACAAACAAACAAGTCATCACCACCGAATTGTCTTCACAATTACGGTGGCCATCATCACCACCGAATTGTCTTCACAATTTCGGTGGCCATCACCACCACCGAATTGTCTTCACAATTTCGGTGGCCATCTTCACCACCGGTGAACTGCCTCCACCGAAAATACCTTCAGATTCGGTGAACAGCTTCCACCGATATGCTTCTTAAACTCGGTAGGAACTTTGTGGAAATGGTACTTCTTTGCAGATGGTTATATGTTCTTGACAATATTATCGGTGGAACTCTTTCGGTGATATTGTCCTGAATACTCATAAAGAAGATCATTTATTTCGGGACAAAATCTGATACAAGGCAAAAGTAACATTTTGTCTTATTATCTTTTTAGAAGATGTCCTTTCAGCATGACTTCTATTCCTGGTTTCAAGAAAAAGGTGATAGTGACTTATCAGCTTTTTAGAAGTCCACTGGTACTTTTCCAAAGACCATTGGTACGTTGCAAGTGACTTTAGGATAATAGTACCATGCATTTAATGCTCAGTACCTTATCCTCGCTATAAAAGGAAGATGAAGACTCCATGCAAATCACGCCTTCTGGATTTCTCTCAGTGCAAGATTTTCATATTGCTTGATAACCTTATAGCTTTGCTCTTAGTGTTCTCTGCTGTATTGTTTAGTTTACTTTGTGAAAGATTGTTAGAATAGTTTATCTGTTCTTTTCCGCAACAGTCTTTAAGTTTCTTTGTGTAATTCTAGTTGAAAGATTTTCAATAAAAGAATTAAAATTGTGAAAATTTTGAGTATTGTATTCAACCCCCCCCCCCTTCTACAATACTTGTTAAGCCATCTGGGACTAACAAGTGGTATCAGAGCAGAAAGTTTAATCCCATAAACTTGATCTGCGATGGCTTCCTCTTCTTCTTCTACAATTGAAAACTCTTTTCAAAACAACTTTTCTGAGAATGGCTCCATAACCAAACCTCCTAAGTTTAATGCTAACAACTTCTCTTGGTGGAAGAGACGCATGATGCTATTCATGGAAGGAGTGGATACTAGATATCCAACCATTCTCAAAGAGGGGCCTATCATCCCCAGAGTTTGGGCTCGCTATGAAACGCAGAGGCCTGGTAAAGAAACCATGGAAAAAGAAATCTCTAGTGATTCTGATGAAGAAAAATCCAGTGCTACTGGTCGTTACATCCTCAAAAATCCTAAGAAATATACTGATGAGGAAAAACGTTTGGTCTCTCTCGACTCTAAGCTAAGAGCAATTATTGCACTCTCACTTCCTGATGAGGTCTATCACTCTCTGGTTAACTTTGAAACTGCTAAAGAGATGTGGACCACACTGTGTGTACTGTACGAAGGTACAGTGGAAGTAAAGAAATGTAAAAAGATTGGTCTCATTAGAAAATATGAACTATTTGCTTTTGAAAAAGGAGAATCTCTTCCTAACTACTATAATCGTTTCAACTCTCTTTTAAATGATCTGAAGTTATTGGGCAGAGTCTATGATAATGAGGAAGTCTTAAGCAAGTTCATGGATTGTCTTCCAGATTTTTGGGAGAATATATGTACTTGCATTAAAACTACCAAGGACCTTGAGTTCATGCCCTTAACTGTCCTTTATGGAACTCTCTTCAATTTTGAGCAAACAAAGTTACAAAGGAAATCTTTCATCAAAGAGATAAAGAGCTCTTCTATAGCTCTTGTCAGTGAAACCTCCAAGAAATCTCAAAATGTTCCTAGAATCACCTATCCGTCATCAGACTCTGACAATGACAGCCAAAATATCTCTTCCCACCAAACGGAGGCATATCTTAGTGATGCTGATGATGAAGGTGGGGAAATTATGGTTGAACAATTGTCTGAAGAAATGGCAATGATGGCTGGCTCTAAGAACAAATTTCGTCCTTTCATCAAATCCAGAAATTTTAGAAAATCTTCTTCTTCCAAGACTTCATCTGATAAGTCAAATGAAGAGTGCTATAACTGTGGCAAGAAAGGACACTTTGCATCTGAGTGTAAGAGCAAGCGTGTTACTAAGTCTAGGAACCCATCCTCTGACAAATATTTTCAAAGAATGAGAAACCCAGAAATAATCCTTTCAAATCAACCTTTTCCAAAAAGGATTCCCAATCCTCTTCCTTAGACCATCAGGAGCGCGCTGAGAAGTATAAAGCCAAGTACAAGAAAGAGAAAGAAAGGAGTGAGGGTCTTGAAAGAAAAGGAAAAGGTCTAATGGCAGAAACTCATAACTGGGATGAAGAAGACACCTCTGACAGTGATTCTCACAATATGTGCTTCATGGCCATTTCTGAAGAGATGGAGGATTCTGAAAAAGCTACCTCTCCAATGGCTATTGTGTCGACTGTGTGCTCGACAGCTTATGCTCAGGTACATCCTTTTAATGATATGACTGATAGTGAAAAGATAGATGCGTATGAATCTTTAACTAAAGACTTTTATTCTGTCAAAGATAGCAAGAATAGAAAATCTGCTCAAGTGAAAGAACTCAAATCTGAACTTGAAATTTGCACGTCTAAGCTTAAAAAATTTGAGGAAATCAAAGCTGATCTTGAGGACTTGAAAACAATAAATCATGTGATTTCAAAAGAAAAGAACTCACTTTTTAAGAAACTTAAAAGAGAGCAAGAGGTTGTAAGAAAATGGACAGATTCTTCAAAAAATCTTGAACAACTCTTTCAAAGTCAAATCGGTGGAAAGAGCAAAATCGGTCTAGGATTTGGCAAAGTCCATCCTGAAGCTTCTTCCCGTGCACTTACTCCTATCTCCAGTGTGTGGGATGATGCCTCTGATTCAAGTTCTTGTGATTCCATCTCCTTAAATTCTTTAGATCTGGGTGAAGCTCGAAAATATGGAATGTTTATAAAAGCAAAAGAGGCTTCCTCAAATCAATTCGCCGAGGAACTTGAATCTGATGAAATTTCAAAACTCATCCCTAATCTCTCAAAAGGATCAACCATTGATGAAGCCTCATCCTCTAACTCCTCAAAAGTCACCTTGCTGAAAAAATTAAACCCCACCGATGTCAACACCGATGATCCTCCCATACCTCTCCATGAGTTATTAAAGTCTATTCACATAGATGAATACTCTGAACCTAAGCCCTCAAAGATTCCCAAAAGAGAACCTCAAATTCCCACAAAAGGTTTTTCATCTTCTGACAAAGGGAAATCGGTGGTCGAATCTGTGGCCAATTTCCATCCCAAAAGATTTACTTCAAAGAATTTTTCTGGTAACTCTTCTATTCTTCCTATTCCAAGATCTGTTCTTTTGAAAAAGTCAAACTCCAAAGAATCATCCAACTCTCCAATCCACAACTCTGACAAAGGAATTCCTGGGTCCAAACCTTCTGCTTTGTTCTCTTCTAACACGGTCATAAAACCTAATGTTAAAAGCCAAAACAGGAAAAGTGGTCATAGTGTTAAAAAGATTTTTATCTATAGAAAATGCTATAACTGTGGTGACACGTTTCACATGGCTAAGGATTGTCCCAATGAAAGAATAGATAGAACCAATTCTAAGGACTCAGTTTCTTCTAACCCCAAAGGACCCATTACAAAATGGGTACCAAAGAACTAATATGTGTGTGCATGCAGGTTTCTGAGCACCATCAAATATGGTATCTGGATAGTGGGTGCTCACGCCACATGACGGGAAACAAATCTCTTCTCATCAACTATGTGTCTGGAAAGGGTCCATCTGTCACTTTTGGTGATAACTCTAAAGGCTACACCAAAGGTTATGGAACTCTCACAAATGGATCTGTCACTTTCAATAAAGTGGCATTTGTTGAAGGCCTCATGCATAATCTTCTCAGCATTAGCCAACTGTGTGATCTTGGATATAAAGTTATCTTTGAACTTTGTATCTGCACTGTTGTGGACAAGAACTTCAACGTGGTGTTATCTGGAAAAAGGATGGAAAATGTCTATGTCATTGACATGGGACTGAGCAACAATTCATCCAATATCTGCTTTGTGTCAGATGACTCATCCAAAAGGAACTGGTTGTGGCATAAACGTCTCTCTCATCTTAATTTCAAAACTCTCCACAAAATTTCAAATAAAGAGTTGGTGACTGGTATGCCAAAGATGAATTTTGTCAAAAAAATGTTGTGTGATGCATGTGAAAAAGGGAAGCTCACCAAAACCTCCTTCAAAACCAAGCAATGCTCTTCCATCACTCTTCCTCTCCAGATGTTGCACATGGACCTATGTGGACCAGTCAGCACTCCAAGCCTAGGAGGCAAAAGGTACATTCTTGTGATTGTTGATGAATTTACTAGATATACTTGGGTGTCTTTTCTCAGGTATAAAAGCGATGCAACTGAAGAAATCATCAATTTTGTCAAGAAAAATGAAGTTCTTAATGGCCAACTTGTTCGGTCAGTAAGAAGTGATAATGGCACTGAATTCAGAAACAGTGCTCTTGAAGACTTCTTTACTGAGAAAGGAATTTCTCAGAACTTTTCTGCAGTACGAACTCCACAGCAAAATGGAGTGGTGGAAAGGAAAAATAGAACTCTGTGTGAGGCTGCCAGATCTATGCTAAGTGAATCAAATCTACCTACCTATTTTTGGGCTGAAGCTGTTAATACTGCTTGCTTTACCCAAAATAGGTCGGTGATCTCTAAAATGCATGATAAAACCCCATATGAAGTTTTCCATGGCAGAAAACCAAATATTGGTTTTCTTCATGTTTTTGGCTGTGTGTGCTTTATCCTAAATGACCGTGACAACCTTGGGAAGTTTGATCCCAAAGCTGATGAAGGAATATTTATTGGATACTCTCTATCCTCCAAAGCATATCGTGTGTTCAACCTAAGGAGAAAATGCATTGATGAATCTATTCATGTCAAGTTTGATGATTTGAGATCCTCATCTCTTCCAAATGATGATGATGATGAACTACACAGATGGATCTCCTCATGCATCGATAATGCTCCCCAAACCAACTCCACCGATGCTTCTCCCATTCCATTGAACCCACCAATTCCTTCTACCGAAAATAATCAAGTTGGGTCATCCTCTATATCTCCCACCGAAATTGACCATGTCGCCACCGATGTACCTTTTCCCACCGACGCACATCCCTCCACCGATCCCATATCGTCCACCGATCCCATTGCCTCACACCGAACCTCTGATCCCACTACTTTTTCACCCCAAACACAAAACATTCCACCACCTTTACCTCCTGCAACCAAATGGACCAAAGATCACCCAATAGATCAAATCATCGGTGATCAACAAGCAGGTGTTCAAACACGTAGAGGAATTGGAAATATTTGTCTCTATGTGAATTTCCTCTCTCTTATTGAACCCAAAAAGATTGATGAAGCTCTAGCAGATCCCTGTTGGATCACTGCCATGCAAGAAGAGCTATCTCAATTTGAGAGAAACAAAGTTTGGAGATTGGTCCCCAGACCCCGAAAGATGACAATCATTGGAACTAAATGGATCTTCAGGAATAAAATGGATGAAGATGGTACAGTTATCAGAACCAAGGCCAGACTAGTAGCTCAAGGATACAGACAGGAAGAGGGCATTGACTATGATGAAACATTTGCCCATGTTGCAAGACTTGAAGCTATAAGAATCTTTCTGGCTAATGCTGCCTACCGAAATTTTAGGGTCTTTCAAATGGATGTTAAAAGTGCCTTCCTCAATGGGGATATTGCAGAGGAAGTCTATGTGAAACAACCTCCTGGCTTTGAAGACCCAGCTCATCCAGACTATGTGTACAGACTTGACAAGACCCTTTATGGTCTCAAGCAAGCTCCTTGTGCTTGGTATGACACTCTTGCCAACTTCCTTCTAAAGCATGGATATTTCAGAGGTAAAATCGACAACACTCTCTTCATCAAGGAAACCTCAGGTAATCTCATTCTTGTCCAAATCTATGTTGATGACATCATCTTTGGTGCCACTGATGAATCACTTTGTGATGAGTTTGCTTCTCTCATGATGAGTGACTATGAGATGAGCATGATGGGAGAGCTTACATTCTTTTTGGGCCTTCAGGTCAAACAAACTTCAGAAGGAATTTTTATAAACCAAAGTAAATATATTCGTGACCTTCTGAAGAAATTCAACTTTCTAGATTGCTCTCCTATGAAAACTCCCATGGCACCACCTTTGAAACTCAATGCTCATCCTAAAGGTGAATCTGTGGACATTACCCTTTATCGAGGAATGATTGGTTCTCTTCTGTACTTAACTGCTAGCAGACCGGATATTATGTTTGCTACTTGTCTATGTGCACGTTATCAGGCCAATCCTAAAGAATCACATTTAAAGGCTGTAAAACAGATTTTTCGGTATCTCAAGGGTACCTTGCACTTGGGTCTTTGGTATCCCAAAGACTCAGGTTTTGAACTAATTGGGTATTCAGATTCAGATTATGCAGGTTCCCAAATTGATAGAAAGAGTACTACAGGAAGCTGCCAACTTCTTGGTGGTAAATTGGTAAGTTGGTCCAGCAAGAAACAAAACTCTGTGTCAACCTCTACTGCTGAGGCTGAATATGTAGCTGCTGGAAGCTGTTGTGCTCAGATCCTGTGGATGAGAAACCAACTCAGGGACTACAATCAATTCTTTTCTAAAGTCCCAATTCTGTGTGATAATTCCAGTGCAATAGCTATTGCAAACAATCCTGTTCTTCACTCCAGATCTAAACACATAGATATCAGGTATCACTTCATCAGGGACCACATTTCCAAAGGTGACATTGAGCTGCACTTCATTCCCACCGATTTGCAACTTGCTGATTTATTTACTAAACCCCTTGATGAAACCAGGTTCAACTTTCTAATAAGTGAACTTGGAATGTGCAATCTACAAGAATAAAATGTGTTTTTATTCGCCACCGATCTCACATCGGTGGACAAACTTCTTTGTGCTTCTACACCGATTTCATCTCTACCGAAATCCTTACCCCGATATCACACTTTCTTCCCTTACCACCGAAACATCAATTCGGTGGAAACATTCCAGAGTGATTCCACCGACACACCCTTCCACCGAAATCTCTTGTCACATGATTCGGTGGAATCAAGTCAACACCGAAGGTACTCTCTTCTCTTCTACCGAAATCTAAATTCGGTGGAAACTTCCAACACCGAAGGTCTTCTCCATTCTTCCACCAAAGGAAATTTCGGTGGTATCCTTTCGTCTAGCCCTTCCACCGAAATTCAAGTCTCACACCGACTCTCCATCATCGGTGAGACTTCGGTACTGTGTCCACCGAATTATCACCGATTTCTTTTCTTCTTATCCAATACGATTCCCCATGCCTTCTTGAGTCCCCAAATCCCTAAAAGTTGTCAGTGATGTGAGACCTTTCCCCTTCTAGCCGTCTTCATCATTATTTTTTTTCCCACCTATATATATACTCATAACCCCTAAAACTTTTCCCTCCCATTTCTTTCACACGAAACCTGCAACCCTTCTTCTCTCTTACCTCTCTCTAAAAACCTTCGATAACCATATCAATGGCATCCTCCAGATCCGCTGTTCCCACTCGATTCGAAGACCTCAAGTTCAATGCATGCAATCACGTTGCCCGCTTCGATTCCGACTCATCTCATCCTGAGTTCTCCACGGTAACCAAGTTTCTCACCCGATCTCCTCTCCTCCATGCTTTCACCTGCAACCCTAAAATGAGCAAAATGCTCATTGGACAGTTTTGGTTAACCTGTGTGTACGATCCCTCAAACGAAGCCATTCACGCCTCCATTCTTTCCAATGAAGAAGGTGATCACGACCTTACCTTTGGGGTCGATGATGTTCGCCTAGCTCTCAAAATCCAAACCTTTTCTCAATATGATGATTTACATGTCGACACCATATTTGAAGACGTTGTTCAAACTCTTGGGTATGTTATTGATGATTCATCTAAAAAGGGCCCCGACACTCTCCTTCGAAGCAAAATGGGCGGCATATGGAATTTTTTCTTTGCCCATATTATCCATTGTCTCTCTCGCAAGACTAGTGGGCACGATCAATCACCGTCATATATCACGAAGCTCGCTCATGCCCTCATCTTTCAAAGGAAAGTTGACTTCGCTCAATACTTCTTCACTGAACTTGTTGAGGTAATTAAGCACCCAAAGAAATGCTATGTTGCATATCCTCGTTTCATCTCGATGATCATTCAACATAAACTTACTAAAGTGTTGGATACCGATCGCAACTCATCTACTCCACGATTCACATATGACTGGTCGTCTCCGCTCGTTGGCACCAAAACTCTAAATGTTAAACCGCTCGCAACCGATCGCCCTTTACGACCAGGTATGATTTCTTTTGCTATCTCTCCCGAACTACATTGGGGTGATGCGGAAATTCCCGGGTTTCGTCACCTGGAAATTCTCGAGGTCACTCCAAATGTCGTGGCCCCTTCTCCTCGTCCTCGAGTAAAGTCCGGTGGCGCTAAAAAGAAACATCAAAAGGCCACCGACACCTCCGCACCCGCTTCTAGAACCACGCCAACGAGAGAACCCTCGACGGCTTCCCCGGTTAAAAAACCTTCTAAGCGGAGGCACTCATCTTCCCCCCCCCCCCCCCGAAATCTTCTCTAAAAAGATCTCGGGTACCTTTGGCTGAACCATCCCATTCTAGGGAATTTGTTAAACCCACAACCGACTCCTCTGAGGTCTCTCAAAAGACCACAGTTGTAGAAAAGGAAGTCCCTACATTTGCCTCTTCACCCACTTCTTCGGGTGAAAGAGATGACTTCGAGCCCTCTTCCCTCGAAGGAGTAGATTTGACACTACACGGCCTTTCACCCGGTCAATTTATGATCGATGATGATGCACAACCCAATCAGGGTTCCCCCCATTACATCCCCCCCCGAGAGACTTCTTTGATTTTCTTTTGGAGGACACTGGTTCTCCCCGAATCATCCCGTCCACCGAAAAAAATCCCACCGAGACTCCCTCACCAGAACATATGGATTCTCCTCGGCGATCTCCTACTCCACACCGATCGCCTACCCCGCAAAGATCACCAACACCGATTCAGAAGGATTCTCCACCTCCGAGAATTCTCTATCCCGATGAGTTAGCAGTTTTCCTCCCACATCGGCCTACAGAAACTGATCCCCTACGCTACCGATGTTCTTTCCCAGAAATCGGTGGTTATCTTTCCACACACCATGGCCAACACTCTACTTTTCTACAATCTACCATTTCTTTGATCTCCCAGGCCAACTCTAGAATTTCAACTCTTGAGACTAAGTTGCCTCAAATTCTTTTCAACGCCATCACCGATGCCCTTAAACCAATAAATGAATCCCTTGATACTTTGTCTTCAAAGGTGGCATCCCTCACAAAGGCCTCCACCACCGATAAATCTGAATGGGAAATGAGCTTGGGTGATTTCTCTCTGGTTCCCGATTCCATGTCTACAAGCTTGGCCTCTCTTCACTCCAATTTCGATAAAGTATTTTATGAGATGGGTTTTAAGCTTCCGGCTATTGCTGAGGGGGAGAAAACCACTTCTACACCAAGAAAACTTCCCACTCTCAAGAAATCTACCAGCAACAAGCCTCCACCGAAAACCCCTTCTCCACCGAATGCATCGCCACCACCGAAATCACCTCAAAACTCACCAATCCATACAGGCACCACCGGATCCATTTCTTCACCGAAAAACAAATTTCCTAAGATCGTGGAAGTGATTGCATCATCTGAGGGGGAGCAATCGAGCAAAGCTCCCAAAGATAAAGGAAAGAAGGTAATTTCGGCCGAAGACTTGGCAAAGGAAGAAAAGAAGAAGAAAGAATTGGCTAAGTATGGGGCAAGACCTGAAGGTGCTGAAACTCTAAAACTCAAGCCTCCTCCTCAAATAACCTTCACCGATCTCGGCCTTTCTCCTCAAGAAATTGAGGAAGCTAAACTTGCCCAAATAGCTTTGGATAAATCTAAAGCTCTATCCATGAAAGTTGCCGAAGAAGAAGCCGCCAAAGTGAAGTCCACTGATGCCATCCAAACTCAAAAATCCGTACTAAGTGCATTTGAAGAAGAAAAGAACGAAGAAATTGCCTGGTACAAAAGAACCATGCACCACCGAATGAGCACAGCCACAATCACAAGTGCCAAAATTGCTACTTCCAGAGTCAACCCAAAGGATATCAGGCTAATCATTAACAGAGATGATGGTTCGTTGAAAAGCTTGACAGATGTCCACCTCAAGAATTTCGGCCTCACTGAATGGTTCGAAATCTCTCAACATCTTGTCAAAAGTCCCAACCCGAAGAAGGACACATTCATCAAATGCATTGAAGGTTTGATGGATAGGATGAAGGAGATCAAAAGAAAACACAACATCATCCTTTCCACCGATGAAAGGGCCAAACTTCAATCAATGAAAGAAGACATTCGGGTTCCCAAAGTCAAGAATCCCATAGACAAAGTATTCAAAGAGATGGCATCTGAAGGAAAGATTCCAAATGTCAGCAACCTGAATCTATCCCTTCCTACCTCGGTACCACATCCCTCTACAACTCTGAGCCTTGCACCGATTCCTGGGCTTTACTTTAATGATGGTTTCGGTCGAAGATCCTTCTTCAGATTTGCTCAGATTTCCATTGCCGATACTCTGTTCCTTCAAGGTATCTACAACCTATTTCCTTACATTCCCGAAGCTCAACCCTTCTTCAAAAATGTGACGGATGAAATCAAACGAAGGCAAACCACCGAGAAATAGGTTCTCTCTTTTCCTTTGGTACTTGTAAAGAGTTTGTTTCTCATTTTGTAAAAATGTACGAGAAAACTTATCTTAATACAAGTATCTCTCTATTTGAATTTTATTTCGGTACATATCCTTACTTTCATTTACTTGTAAATACTGTACATAGTATACATACTCATACAAAAAGAAAAAGATCAAAAAGAACAAAAAGAATGGTCTATGTGAAAAGAACCCAAAAAGAGTAAAAAGGGTCAAAATGCACTTTACTTTTCAATACTCTTAAATATTCTAAGAAAGGAGCTCAAATTCAAATAGGGGGAGATTGTTGGGTCACCAAGGATTTGAAATTGACTCACCGATGTTTTCCCTAAAAATCCTACTTAGAATATTTTAGTTTAGTTCTTTGAATGACTTGTACAAAATAGCAAATGTTCGGTGAAGTCGAAGATCAACCGAAACCAAGCTTGAAGACTCTCTACTTGTGGAAAATAGAAGACTCTTCTCAACAAACAAACAAGTCATCACCACCGAATTGTCTTCACAATTACGGTGGCCATCATCACCACCGAATTGTCTTCACAATTTCGGTGGCCATCACCACCACCGAATTGTCTTCACAATTTCGGTGGCCATCTTCACCACCGGTGAACTGCCTCCACCGAAAATACCTTCAGATTCGGTGAACAGCTTCCACCGATATGCTTCTTAAACTCGGTAGGAACTTTGTGGAAATGGTACTTCTTTGCAGATGGTTATATGTTCTTGACAATATTATCGGTGGAACTCTTTCGGTGATATTGTCCTGAATACTCATAAAGAAGATCATTTATTTCGGGACAAAATCTGATACAAGGCAAAAGTAACATTTTGTCTTATTATCTTTTTAGAAGATGTCCTTTCAGCATGACTTCTATTCCTGGTTTCAAGAAAAAGGTGATAGTGACTTATCAGCTTTTTAGAAGTCCACTGGTACTTTTCCAAAGACCATTGGTACGTTGCAAGTGACTTTAGGATAATAGTACCATGCATTTAATGCTCAGTACCTTATCCTCGCTATAAAAGGAAGATGAAGACTCCATGCAAATCACGCCTTCTGGATTTCTCTCAGTGCAAGATTTTCATATTGCTTGATAACCTTATAGCTTTGCTCTTAGTGTTCTCTGCTGTATTGTTTAGTTTACTTTGTGAAAGATTGTTAGAATAGTTTATCTGTTCTTTTCCGCAACAGTCTTTAAGTTTCTTTGTGTAATTCTAGTTGAAAGATTTTCAATAAAAGAATTAAAATTGTGAAAATTTTGAGTATTGTATTCAACCCCCCTTCTACAATACTTGTTAAGCCATCTGGGACTAACATATATATATATAGGGG
Source organism: Saussurea involucrata (assembly GCA_033807775.1). Classification (NCBI taxonomy): domain Eukaryota; kingdom Viridiplantae; phylum Streptophyta; class Magnoliopsida; order Asterales; family Asteraceae; genus Saussurea; species Saussurea involucrata. Next base: position 91,029,372 of record CM066316.1, read on the forward strand.
TGGGTTCAAACGAGAATAGAACCTATTTAAAAGAATAAAGGAATAACTCTCATCCATTCATTTTTAAAAACAATTCCAAAAATAATAATTTCCAAAAATCAGACTAAAAGGGTATTAAGGTCATTTATGCTACGGATTAATTTAGGATAGTTTTGACTTTCTAAAATTCAAATAGAAAACAACAATATGAACCTAAAATCAAATAGAAAAACAATTGTGATAATCACTTGTGATAATCAGATAGAAAAACAACAATCACATAATATCACTTGTGATTAACAATAGAGAAACCTAAATTCTGTTATAGAGAAACCTAAAATCACATAATATCACTTGTGATTAACAATAGATAAACCTAAAATCACTTGTGATTAACCATAGAGAAACCTAAAATCCCATAATATCACATAATCCAAGCCTAAATCACTTGTGATTAACCATAGAGAAACTTAAAATCACTTGTGATTAACCATAGATAAATCTAAAATCAAGAGAGAGAGAGAGATCGGCAGCGGTGGTGGCGCTGCAAGTGAACAGAAGAACGGGATGGAGATAGCGTCGGCGTTTGGTGGTGGCGGCGTTCGATGGTCGAACAAGAGAGAAATCGATATGGCGACTGCGGTTGACGGAGACGACGGCGAAGGGCGGTCGTGCGACGGGAAATCGAGAAGAGGAGTAGCGGCGGCGAGCAGGTGCGGCGGTTGCAGCGGCGGCGGCGAGCAGGTGCGGCGGCGGTTTCACAGGTCGCTGGAGACGATGCAGAGAGAAGAGAAAAAAAAGATGTCGCCTGGAGCAGGTGCAGTGGCGGCGGTTCCACAGGTCGCCGGAGACGATGCAGAGAGAAGAGAGAAAAGAGATGTCGCCGGAGACGATGTAGAGGGCAGCGGCGGCGGTTCCACAGGTCGTCGGAGACGATGCAGAGGGCAGCGGAGGCGGCGACGGTTCTCTTTGGCTAGGGTTTGAAGGAATGTAGTGTTTAAATCAAGAGAGATAGGGGAGATCGAGATATTTGATTGAAGAGAGATATAGGTAGTGTTTTGACATATTTGCCCTTTTAACTTGATTTTGGAAAGTTATTATTTTTTGAATTGTTTTTAAAAATGATTGGTTGTGAGCTATTCCTTTATTCTTTTAAATAGTTGTCATTTTCGTATGATCCTCCCTCTCTCTATATATATATATATATATATATATATATAAAGAATGTGAGAGAGAGTTAAGGATAGACCTTCATGCCTATTTATCTATTTTTCTATAATTTTGATTTATTTTAAATAAAAGTTATACACTAAATGTTCTTATTAATTACTAAAACTTTTCATTTTTAATTTTTTAATTTTATAAGATAGATAACATCAATATAAATCAAATACTTATTTTACTAGGTTATATTTTTTATCTTTTAGTAGATTAACAATGCTTATAAATCAAAAATATTTTTAATATAGTATGTTTTTATTTATTTACATTTTTATGGATAAGCTAACAAAATAAATCAAAACTAACAATACTTATAAATCAAAACTTATTTAATAAAATATTATTTTTTGTTTTTCTTAATAAACTAACAAAACTTTTCATTTTTTATTTTATAATTTTATAAGATAAATAACAATTCTTATAAATCAAATATTTATTTTAATATGATATTTTTTTATCTTTTAGTAGACTAACAATGCTTATAAATCAAAAATATTTTTAATAATGCTTGATCTAAATACTATATGAACTTTTTTTTATTAAGATAGATAACAATGATTATAAATCAAATACTTATTTTAATAGAACATATTTTTTTTTTGTCTTTTAGTACGCTAAAAATGTTTTAAAATCAATTTTTTTAATATGTACATTTTTATTTATTTTCATTTTTTTGGATAAGTTAACATTACTTATAAATCAAAACTTATTTAATAAAATATATTTTTTATTTATTTAAAATTTTGTTTTTTTAGTAAACTAACAATGATTATAAATTAAAACTTTAAAATTGTTTTATTTTCTTAGTAGGATACCAATGTTTGTATTCTTTCTTTTAGTAAGCTAACAATACTTATTTTAAAAAATTATGTTTTTTTTTATTTTTTGTTTTTCAATAAGATAACAACCGCTTATAAATCAATTTTTTTTAGTAAAATATATTAATCTTTATAATAAGATTTGTATTCACCGCGCAAGGCGCGGTGCTGTTACCTAGTATATATTAAAGGAAAATCAAGAAGAAGTGATGTGACACTCTCTAAAGGCTAGAAACTCATTTATCTTTTTCTCCTTTTTCAATTTTTTAAAATACTAATAAGATAAAGACTTTTATGTCCTCACATGTAAATGATATTTTCATTAATGGTATAGGGTGTTTTTGTATTTTTACATGCACATTGGAATATATATTAATTAACTATTCATTTTCTCTTCTTTATGTTACTTAACTATTCATTTTCCCTTCTTTGTGTTAATTAATTAGTCATTTTCTCTTATTTATTCTTCCTTGTGGTTCTTCAATTTTTAGTTGACTACTTAATGGTTTGGTTTGTTGTCAAACAACTTTTCTCTCAAACTTTATCTCATTATCTAAGGCATGGACTTATGTTTATTGCTAAATTATATCGTGTTATATGTACTTTGTATGCTTTTTGTTGTTGTTGTTTTTTGGTAGAAAGTGTCACAAACAAAAGAAAAAACAAATGAGATATTGTTTAAATAAGTCGTGAAGATAGTTGAACATATCAAAAACATGAAAGTTTCATGGACAATATACACTTATATTATTAAATGTAAGTCATTCAGTCTACTACAATTCAATCTCAATCTCAATCTCAATTGATTTTTGTTTGTTTTGTAATCATCATTTATTATTACCCTAATTCTCATTTCTATTTTTTTCTCGCAAGAGTCGTCACAATGCTAATACTACATTTGGGTATTGTTTATTTTGATATGACGTTGTTACTAGCAAACTACATTTTTAGTTTCGATTTTTAAGTTGTTGTTTAGTAAAAAAAATGTCGCATTTGAGAATTTAAGGTTTTAAGAAAGTATAAACAGTGGTTAATCAATTGATACTCTTCAAATTTTGTCTTTATGACCTTCAACTATTTTTAATCATGATTAAAAATAGATTAAGTGATTTTAAGGAATTTAGTTTCTTGCTTTATACAACTTCACAATGCCAACGATGAAGTTATGCAACACGTTATGCAACACTCTAATGAGATGGATACTATTTTCATCAATTGTGATAACCCAAAATAAAGAATGTGTATAAAATGGAAGTTAGGGGTTGTAGTTGTTTATTGTGAAAAGGTAGGAGGGTAAAATATGAAAATTTGGGGAAATTAATTCCCTTTCTCTTGGTGCGCCGTTTTTATCATTAGAATAGGAAAACATTTTGTTTTAGGGTTTGGTATTGTGTAACCTGCTACACCGAGAGAGAGAGAGAGAGAGAGAGGAGAAAAGAAAGAAAGCACCATGGGAGGCCTGTGTGTTGTTTTTCGTGAGGAGAAAACAGAGAGAAAGGAATAATAGTTTTGTGTGTATGTGTCCTGTGTGCGCCAAGAAGAAGCAGCGAGAGAGAGAGAGGGACGACGAGAGAAAGAGATATCGAGAGAAGATGCTGCAGGACGGGGAAAAAGAGTTTGGCGCTGGTTGTTGTAGGCCACCGGCGACAAAGGAGGAGACCGGAGGTTGCGGCGGAGGAACGCCGACAGTCGGCTGTCGGTGGTGGTCGCCGGCGGTGGCGACTGAGGTAGTGGTCGCCGGTGGTGGTGGCTGAAGTGGTGTCTAAACCTTAAAAATCGCCCTGTTCTTTCCAGTAGCGAGAGATAGAGAGAAACGAGGAAGAAGGAGAAGAATGTTTGGTCGTCGGTTCCCGTTTCGTGAGGTTTAGGTAAGAAACCTTTCCCTTGTGTGTTCCCTTTTTGCAAGTAATGTAGATTCGTTAAGTTTCTAGTAGCTCTCAGTTATGTAAGTTGAGAAATCAAATAAGAGTATTAATATAGAGTTTTGATTCTAATTCATATATGATATAGTCAAAGTAAAATCCAGTGTTGATTGTGGGTTCTTGGTTAGGGAATAATTTGTGTCAGTTAATAAAAGAAGAATTTTCGTCGAAATCGTGTAGAGTTAGAGCTTTGGCGCAAACCATGTTTGGCGCAAACCAGGTTTGGCGCAAACCCGGGGTTGGCGCAAACCTCTCTGATTTAGTTGATTGGGCCGATTTGGGTGTTGGGCCGAAAGATTTCTTTAGCCTTTTGGGCCTAGTTATTAAATTGGGCTTAGTCTCTTGTTAAAGTCTATAATTATACATTAAGGGCCTAGTATGTAACTGGTAGTCTAATTAATTACCTAGTTTGGGCCATATTATTAGTAACATGATCCCGTATTGATATTTAGGATCCAGTGTTATTACTGTTATGTTGAGAATCTAGAGTTGGGTAAATTAATGGATCCGGTATATTTTTTACTTGGGTGGGTAAGCAAAGAACATTAATTATGATTTTGGACCAGAAGTGTAATCTACCAATTTAGATAAGTTTGGGTTGAGTGCGGGATTTAACTCGAGTAATAAATGAATGAATTATGACGTGCGTTATTAATATAATAGGTGTTCCACCGAGAGATCGGAAGTGTAAGTGAGGAGCTTTGGAGCGAGCAAGCCAGGTGAGTTTTCTAAACTAAAACGTGTGGCTTTTAATAAGTTTTCTGAAGCGATTGTATGATGAGAAATGCTATGTTTATATATATGCTTTTAAATGCAAGAATGTTGTTTAAAAATATATGTGAGATGTATGCATACAGAGATTGTGGTGTAAATTGGCTAAGTCGGGAAGTGTAACCCGCCAGATCATGCCGGGGGGTGTGTCCCGTTTATGCCAGGGGAGTACTACCCTACACGGCAGCATGAGACTGACTCGTTGACACCCAATGGTGGCTTCAGGGTGCCTATTTACGAGGGGCGGACCTTATTCCGTGAATGATTTTATATGAACAGTTTTATGGATGATTTATGCTGAAAATGATAAACTGTTTTAAATGCTTTGATAACTGTTAAGAGGGACTCACTAGACCTCATGGTCTAACCCTCGCATTTTTTCCAAACTAAACCCTTTTTCAGGTAAACAGATAGTAGGAGGCTCCGGTAAGTGAGCAGGCGCAGGATAGAGTACAGATGCAAATAGAGACAGTGTCATTCATACTTCTAGCGTAGTTATTCTCAGTTGTGTATAGGTTGTTTCCGCCAACCTAAGTTATGTAGGCAGATGTAACGAAATTTTATGGACCCAGTTTTGTAATTGTTTAATATTAGTGCTATGCACGCTTTATTTAGATTGGGTCGTTACATAGCATAGATAACAGGGTTGTAAATGATGTGATGAATGAAGATGTTAAATTTTCTATACTCAAGAAAAGTGAAAATATATAATATGTCTGATAGTTCTTTGTAACCATGTCCAAGTGACATACGTATCAATGAAAAACTTAACTGTGGTTTCATAATTTATGAAATTATTGAAAAAACAAAAAGAAAAGTATGGCGTCAAACTTATGTCATATTTGTATTAATTTTTTTAATTAATTGTATGTTATATAATAGATATTTACACTATGGTTGTTATCAATAATTTTCATTACACATCTGATATACTTTATAACCCTATTAATTAAAAGGATTAGAACAATCTTTATATACTAAATTGAAAATAATATTGTTCATCCACACTCAATTTCATCGTCAAAGATATTGTATATGGACTTGCAACATAACCTAAATTTATAAAAATAATCAATTAAACTAACTTATGCATTTTTTCAACATGAATTTTGGCAATCGCGCAACGCACGATACCAAACACTAGTTAATTAATAATTTTTAATCACTATACATTGATATATATGAAAATTTGATTTTTTATCATTAATAATTAATGTTTATTATTAATTAATGATAATAATTGATAATTAATATTAATGAAAGTTATTGAAAAAAATGTTAAAAAACTGTGTTGCACCACGTAGTTTCTGAATAAATTAGGTTATAAACTAGGGAAATTAATTAAAATACCCAAAGTTTGACCAACTGTTACCAAAATACCCAAAAAAAAATCATTTTGCAAAAATACCCAAAATACCCGCGATCGCGGGCTAGGGCTGACGTGGCACGTATTTTGGCCCCAAATGCCCCGCGAAGCCCCTCAACTTTGGCCGTGGTGCACTTTTGGTCCCTGCCCGCGATGGACCAAAATTTTCACTTTTGGTCCCTGAAAATTTACACTTTTGGTCCCTGAAAATTTACACTTTCAGCCCCTGTACTTAGACGAATCTTGCATTCTTTTACTGTTTTTTTCCACAATTATTGTACTTTGAAGACCGATTTGTGGTTGAAATTCATTTGCATGTTTGAGATTTCATCCATAAATATCAGTAGTATGCAATTCACACTTCCTCTTGCTTTCTTTCTTGATTTCTCTCTTGCTTTCTTTCTTTGAATTGATTTCTCTCTTCTCTCATTTCATCCACAAATGGCATCGTCATCAAACCCTAAGTCTACTCCTGAAAAAATGCCACCTCAAATCGAGGTCGCCATAGCAAAAAAGGAAAAGGAGATAGATGAACTAACAGAAGAGTGGAAAAAAATGATGGACATGAAGGCAGTCCATTTGAGAAAGATCGAAGAGGAAGACAGGGAGATCAAAAGGATGAAAGGGGATATAAAAGCTCGGGAGGCTCGTGTTCGTCGAGAACAAGAAGCAATTCACCATATTCTGCAAGACTTCGCAATTATTCAAGCGAAGGTAAACGAGAAGCAAGCTTGGATTGATGAAACTAAATCAATTTTTAAGTAGGTGGTGGTTATATTTTTTTTGTTTTGTATTTTTTTTACTGTGTTGTTATTTGTATTTTTTTTACTGTGTTGTTGTTTTGTATTTTTTGTTGTTGTTAATTTCTCTGAAAAGTAGTTTTTAAGCCGCTGAACCACGGTTAGGTTGGATACATCATGCAAGGTCAAGTCAGAGGTTACCTCATTCGTGGGCCTACTCCTCTTGTAGAATATATGACAACCCTCAACTCATTTGCTAAAGTGTGTGCGGGTTGTGGTACACAATGGCCATACGTGGTTGCAAAAGCAGAAGCCGTTGAAGAAGGGTCAGAAAGATTGAAGATGAAGAGCTTGTTGGATGGAATACAAACTAGCTGTGTTATCAATGTTCATTTAGAAGCATATGTATGTGTGTGTATATATATAATATGAAATGGGGTTTTGACAAGTTGGTATCACTGGACTCATTTAAGAATTGTGAAAATGGGTATTTGACGAATGATGATTCATGTGTGTTTGGAGCTGAAGTGTTTTAAACACACATGAATCATCATTCGCCAAATACCCATTTTCACAATTCTTAAATGAGTACAGTGATACCAACTTGTCAAAACCCCATTTATAAACAATTCTACCTTCTCCTATTGCCATTCACGATATCTATAAACACATTCAAATAATAATAATTTAAAACGATTTAATAAATTAGTTAATATATGATTATTATGTTAATGCGATAGGAGTGTAAAACAAAATTGAAAAAAAATATGAGATGTACCATAAATTAAATAATTAACTATAATGGTGTAATTTGTTAAAATTAAAACGTATCTAATATGAATATATAAACAGACATGTGTACTCAGAGTTAACATTCACTGCCATGGATGCAAGAACAAGGTCAAGAAAATACTAAGAAAAATTGAAGGTCTCCTATTTTCTTTATGTGTGTAAATATATAATACGAATATATATATATATATATCATTTACAAACTAGCTGTGTTATCAATGTTCATTTAGAAGCATATATATGTGTGTATATATATCATTTACAAATCAATGTTTAGATCAACAGTATCATATGGGTTTGTTCCATATGGTTCAAGCTGTGACGGGCCCGGGGTGTGACTGACAGAATGTCTCCTTGGCACGGTTGAAGGGGCGGGATTTGGACACTCTCCACGAGTGTGTCCTACGCATTGGCACCGAGTACATCTTCGTTGTATCGAACTTTCACCACGTGATGGACGTCGGTCGTTCTTTCTCGGTCTCCCGGCCCTGTTCTTATCCATTAAAGGTGGATAGCATGGTGGAAGCGGGTCGGGTGGATACACCATGCTGCAGGGGGTCCAGCTGGGTTTATTACCTCCACGTATGTTTTCCGGTAATATTCGGACGTGAAGAAAGGTACAGCCAAGTCGCTGCAATCTGTACGACCCATATATGTTGCTGCAGCGATGGCATGGCCGCACGGTAACCCAGATTTATCCCATTCGCGACACGAACAAAGGTGGTCTTCCATATTCACAATCGCGTGAATATAGTCATCATGCACCTCGTACTTCCCATACCCGATTGCTCTTACCGGCCATGTCGCCGCACGACGCGCCCTGTACTGAACGATATTCTCCGCCGTTGGTGCGAGTGCATTTTGTATCTTAGCTCCTTTTAGGCATCGAATTTGGTACCACTCTTGTTGAAAGGCCCGAAAGTAGTCCATAAGATTAACAATCGGACATCTACGCGCAAAACGGGAGAGTGCATTCACACACTCTGCACTATTCGAGGTCAGAATGTCATACCGTTGTCCAGGAAAATGGGCCGCGGACCACCTCTCCGGTCCAGCATCGTCAAAGACTTTGGCTGCTTCCTTGACACTGTATCGTAGCATATTCATGTACTTGTTAAACTCCCGATCCGTATATGCTCTGCATGCCGCCCAATAGACATCCTTGTAGGTGGTAATACGTTTGTCCTTGGATTTGGCGTTCATCTCCAAATGTCGACAGCATATGGCGTGAGGGGCGTTTGGGTACATGGCAGAGATTGCGGCGCTTATGGAAGGAGCCCTGTCAGACATAAACACCAACCCTTGCGGGTCTCCGATAGCTTGTCTCAATATGGACAGAAACCAAGTCCACTCGTCCCCGGTTTCGGACTTGCCTACGCCGAAAGCTACTGGAACGATGGAGTTATCCCCGTCCATGGCAACCGCCAGGAACATCATACCCAAGTAACGGCCCTTTAAATGGGATGCGTCTATTATCAGGACACGACGTAGATTTTCCAGAAATGTGCGGATCTGCAAAAACATAGGTTAAAATGTTATAGTTTATAATGTGTAAATGTTATAGTTTATAATGTGTAAACATATGACGTGTTAAAATACGTACCGCGGGTCCAAGGGCCACGAAGCACATCTCAAACCGTCCACGTGAATCGGTCCGTAGCTGCGTGACAGTACCAGGGTTCTGCATCTGCAAATTATATAAATATGTCGGGAGTCGTTCATACGACTCCTCGAACGTGCCTCTCACCATAAACAGTGCATGGCAGCGCGCACGCCACGCTTGGTGGTAATCAATCGTGACGCCGAACTGCCGGTGAACGTCGTGGACGATGTCCTTTGGACGCAATGACCTGCTAACATCAAGAAATTTGTTTTTCAGGATCGCACCCAAAGTCTTTTTGCCGGCTTGTTTGTGGTGGGGATTAAGTTGCGTCCTCGTACAAGTGTGTACGTCGTGCAACTTTCTAATCATTATCGCCCCTCCTTTGGGACCCGTGTGAATCGCGTACAACCTCCACTCACACTTTTCTCTAGCACATTCAACTACGTATTTGATTTTGTCAGATGCCCGCACGCGACTTTGGAAACCCTCTTCCAAGAACTTGAGTCCGATCTGACTTGCTAAGAGATCCTTCGAATCGAATATCTGACCTGCTGTTAAACTTTCGCTACGAATATAAGGTGTAGGTTCGTAGCTTTGTGTTTGGGTATGGGAGTCTGGAAGAATAGGGGGCATATCAAAAAAGTCATTTATCTGACTACATGATTTTCTACTAGGGGTATATTCTTCGTGATCATCATTATCGGTGTCTGATCTGTCTATTTCAGAATTACCCGTTCTGAAAACGTGGGTTTCGTCATCAGCAACTCCAGCAGTACGCCATTCGTGTGGTTGTGGTGATGGTGGTGGTGGTTGTTGTTGTTGAGAATCAGGCTGCTCTATTTGGAGGTCTTCGTCGTCGTCACCCTCCTCGTCACCGTCGTCGTCGTCACCGTCGGATACGCCGGGATACACAAAGACTAATGGGGGTCTTTCTGAATCGACTGCAAGGTGCAGAAAAGTAGAGATATCCCCATCGTTGGATAAATCCACAAATGACCCATCGCCATTTTTAAACACTAACTTGCAAATATCAGAAGAGTTGATTCCACATTTTTGCATGGCGTATGCAACAAACTTCTGATAAGTATAGTTTACTGACACTTTAACACCATGCTTAGATTTATAAGCAAAATTCCACTCATTGTTATCTTGCACCCATTCACCATCAAAACAGAAATATAGCTTAGCTTTTGCAACAGATGAACTCATTTTTTCAGTAGTATCTCAAACACAAAATATTGCAGAAAGAAATATTGCAACAATGAAATCGTTGTGTGAGAATTATGGCTTGAATTTTACGTCTATTTATGAATGAAACAACCAACATATCAGAAAACCAATCTCTCATTTCATCCACAAACTGATAATCCAAAAACATTGATTTAACATTGATTGAAACATGCAATTGAATTTCAACCACAAATCGGTCTTTAAATTGCAATAATTGTGGAAAAAAACAGTAAAAGCATCAAGATTCGTCTAAGTATAGGGGCTGAAAGTGTAAATTTTCAGGGACCAAAACTGTAAATTTTGGCCCATCGCGGGCTGCGATCGCGGGCAGGGACCAAAATTTGGAAGTTTATCTTGTCATGAGTTCCTACTCATTTTTCTTGTCATGAGTTCCTACTCATTTTTCTCAATCTTATAATTAAATTTGGAAGTTACACTTCCACCCCCATATATTTTGGTATTTTACCAAAAGCTCTAAAAATAACATGAAAATGTTAAAATATTAATCAAATGTTTATCTTGATTATGAGTTCCTACTCATTAATTTCAATCTTACAACTAATTTTCGGAAGTTACACTTCCAACCCCCTAACATTTTGGTCTCTTACCAAAATATCCATAAATACTATTAAGATGTTAAATGTATGAATTTGACTAATATTTATTTGTCTAATGACAAAATCTCTTAAAATACTATTAAGGTATTAAAACATTGAAATTGGCTTCACATGCCAAAACTCGTATTCATTTTGGCCTCTTGCCAAAAGCTCTATAATTAACAATGTTATCTTCAAAATATTTAAACCGCAAGATATCGATTGGATTTTGTCAAACGGGTGTAAATAGCCCTAAGGTTTATAGGGACTTAAGAAATCCATGTGATTCCCCTACTACCTGGAGATCCAATAGATTGAGTAGTTTTGATTCACAAATTGAAAATATTGATGAAGTATTATCAACAAAATACAAAAATCCAATATCATTATGATAATGAAATTTCATGCATAACAAAATAATTATAAACCATAATTCACTATTTTAGAAAATAATATATTCCCCATTTTCTACGACATTTTTGAATCAGAAGGATTTGATTACGATAAGATAGGAAAATACGCAAAAATCATCGAACCATTTTGACCCTAAAGAAAAAACACTAGATGTTAAGATACAAGTAAATATTTTAAAACTTTTGAGACGATAGATCAGTCACAACCTTCAGAGAGAATAACTAGAAACCCCCAAGAACCGTGGGTAGTCCCAAAAAGGAAATTCGGGAATATTCAGTAACATATACTTCTCAAACTAATCATACAGTGGAAAGAAACCTACTTACTTGATTACAAGAAGGTAACTGATTTTGACAAAGAAATGTCATGTCTCAAAATGCATCTCAATCTTTGTGGCAAGGAACTCACAAAAGATTATGCGAATCATAACATCTTTTTCATCTTTCCTATATCACCAATCATACTAATGAAACAGTATAAGCTGCAATATAACCTTTAACAAACTCATTAACTTAATGCAAGTGGCTAAGAGTTGTAGCAATGTTTTTTTTAACAACGCTAGACATACCCGGATAAAGAAAATTCTTGGGGTTAATAAGGCAAGCGTTGGAGGTGGAAAGAACTCCAAAGGATAGTGAGTTGAACATATCCACACACATATGCTAAATATGTACCATATGGACAAGGTTGTGGAAAGGGTCAAAATCATGGCAAGAGTCGGGAACGAACTCCTGATAGAAAATGGGACAAATTATAAATGAACTATGTCATATCTAAGATTGGTCAAGTATAAGTTTATTTGAATACACTTTAACTATCAAATTAATTGCATTTGCGTATATATACACCTGAGTTTATAGTTGTTATAGATGTAAATAATCACATAAAAAACAAATGCAAAACTCTCAATGTTCTTCGTTCCATGTAGGAATGTATCGAGGAGAACTTGATTGTTTTTGTGGCATCTCATACAATCCTAAGAAATAGATTATTTTCATTTAATTAATTATTTTAATTTCTCTAAACACTTAGACGATGGACTGTCACTTGTTGCTAGAGCACTATATCAATATGAACCTTGTTAAAATATTCATACCAATCATATTAGAAGAATGGAAATGGGTATATGTACATCAACTCTAATGATATGAAAGCAAAATATATTAGAGAAATTAATGTATCAGATTAATGGATTATCTATGTTAGTAAATCACATTTTGTCACCAATAAAGAACTTTGGAACAATGACACATATATGTTTCGACATGACCACGTGGGACACCATGGTCATGACATAGTGATCTATGTATTGCAAAATACACTTAGATACATTCTCTTTCGAGTGAAAGATAAAACGAGGGAATTAACCAAATTGTAACTGTTGACTTCTATTACACAAGAAGCAACACCACCATCATAACATGCCCTCTCTAATACCTAGAACTTTTATATACCCTGATTCTTAGCCAAATCAGGAATGAGACCATCCTAAAGCTAAGGACATAATATAAAAATATTTCATTCTTACAACGAATACAAGGTGATATTTATGAACATAAACATCTAGAATGTGGGCCATTAAAGTACTTTATGGTTCTGGTTTTGACACGATGAACACGTGTCGTATTATAGTCCACATGAAATGTTGCACTCATACATTAAGGACTCACCACCGTGATTTTTTCTCATCAAGTCTACATGACTTAGAACGTTGGAGAATTTACATCATAAGGATTTGATGATTATTGCATTTGTACCGCATGTGTATATATAAAATGGTCTCGTAAAATGATAAAAGTTGTCATTAAAAGAATATAGATGGTAGCTAGGGCATTGGTTATGCGCACCAATTTATCCACATGGGGTAATGCAATATTACATGCAACTTTACTTTTCGTGTTTAGACCCACAACCAGCCAACCAATCTTGTGCGTACCAGTTGGTAACTGGATATAAGCCTGATGTTTTACATTTACGTATGTTTGGTTGTGTTGTATATGTGCCAATTACGCCCCCACAGCGTACCAAAATGGGTCTTAAAGACGAGTCATCAAATGTTGGATATGAATCCCCAACAATTATCCGCTAATTAGAACCCTTGACGAGTGATCCCTTTACCACTAGATTTGCGGGTTGTCACTTTGATGAGACAACCTTCCTGTCGTTAGGGGGAGATAGGAAAAAGGATTTTCCATGGGAACGACAGGAAGTGCCATTGAATATTTCAATTGTGTCTCATTTTGATCCCCAAAAACTTCACAACGTAAAGTTGAAGTTAAACGAATCAGACTCGATACCTGATACGTTTAACATTATCTAGATTGACAAGATCACATATACGAGCTGCAAATATACTCGCAAGGTCAAAAGTCCCCAAACAAGGGCACAACGTCGCTGGAAGTACGTTGCAATCACACATGGTGGAGGTGTGGTTGAGGTCGTAGCTCCCAAAAGGAAATGGGGGAAGCTACTTGGTTCGATAGATATTCATCTAAAGGAAGAGAAGAGTAAGGCACAACTATATATCATCAATACATGAGATTATCTCTGATTAAATCTATGTCTATGAATCATTACTGGAGGACGCTCCGAAGTTAATACTGATTCCAGAGATCAAAGAAATCTCAAATGAATATGAGTCGATGGACAGATCATACATACTCAATGATGATATATTTGCATATACCATTGCTAATGAGATAACAGAGCACGATGTCATCGAACCATGCTCAGTTGAAGAATGTCAACAAAGAGCAAATTGGCCTAAATGAAAAGAAGCAATCCAGGATAATTATTTGACAAATGAACAGGTATTTGGTTCGGTAGTGCTAACCGACCAAGTGTAAAGCCTGTAGGACATAGATAAATCATTTGTCAGGGAAGTGTAATGAGAATAATTAAGTCATAATATATAAGACTCTCCTTTGGCGCAGGGTTTCTCACAACGCACTGGATTGACCACAATAAGACTTACTCTCTCGTGATGGAGAACGTTCTGCTATTAATTAGCCAAGTAGTTTCCGAAGGACTGGAAATTGCAGCTCAACGATGTAGTTACTACATATCTCTATGGGGATCTAAATCCAGAGATATAAAAGTGCTTGGTGGCATTATACCAATATCGAGTAACTTTAAACTATGAAATGTGATTACAATAAATATGAAACACTCACTTTATAGATTAAAACAATCTATGTGGATGTGGTATAACCGCCTGAGTGAATATTTGATTGGGAAACGATAAATAAAAACGATGAACTGTGCCCTTGCATATTTGTTAGGAGAAGAAAGTTCCAGGTTTTCATAGTAGCTCTATATGTCGATGTAATGAACATAATAGACACTCTTGACGAAATAAGAGAAAACACAAGCTATTTGAAATCTGAATTTGAGATGAAAGATCGTGGGAAAACTTGGTTTTATCTAGATACTTGAGCTACGACACCGAGTTTGTGGAATATTAATCCACCGATCCGCATATGTCTAGAAAATGATCAGGCGACCTAATATAGACAAAGCGCGTTCGATTAGCACTCCCATGATCGGTCAAAGTGTTGGATATAAAGAAATATCCATTTCGTCTAAAGGATGAGGACGAAGAGGTGTTAGGAGCTGGAATTCCATACCTAAGTACAATAGGCGCATTATTGTACTCAACATAACACACTTGACCCTATATTGTACTTCTCACTGAACTTGTCAGCTAGATTTAGCTCAGCGCCAACGCAGCGTCATTGGAATGATTTCAAATTAATCTTTTGGCACCATTGACGTGGGCTTATAATTTCCCTATGGAGAAAAATGGATTGATAATGAAACTTCAATACCTACTTAGATTATGAGTGGCAAAAGTACTGGCTCTTATAGAAAAACACCAAACAATACCTTGGTATATATTTGCTGATATTAGGTATATGTTTGATTGATATAAAGGTTGTTCCCAAACTGGATAAGGAATTATCATATGAAACATGTCGATTGCTTGGAAGTAAACTAAGCAAACCCTTAATAGATATCTTCTTATATTATCAACAATCTTACTCTCCATGAGACTATTCAAGAGTGTATATGGTTAAGGACTATCATTACACATATAAGAGGAGCTAGTAATTTTGAGTTTAACCACTATACAACTTGCATGTATGGAAATAGTGCATCATGTATTGAAGAAATGAAAGTAATATATATCAAGGGTTATAACACAAAGCATATTTTGCTTAAGTTTTTATATAATCAATTCTCCTCAAGATTCAAGTGAACTGAATAAGATGCGAGGAAAATGTGACATGCTTGTTTACCAAATCAATACGTAAAACCATATTTGGGAAACATGTAGAAAGTATTAAAATGGAAATGTTTTAAACCTCCTTTGATTAATGCACAAATCAGGGGGAGTGGTAGACAAAAGGAGGAGTTTACTATATATGTAATATTGGTATGTTGTGCTATTTCCTTCAACCAAGGTTTTATTTTTTCCATTGGGTTTTGTTCCTTGGTGTAAGGTTTTAGTGAGGCAACGGTTTATATACCATCATGTTTTCTTAACTCTCACGATTAATGTACGAATCTAAGAGAAAATTAGACTAAAGTAAAAGTCTATGTGTTTCAAAGAAACTAGTGCGTTGTACTCTTTCCTTCGTCATATTTTTATTTTTTCCCACTGGGTTTTTATTTTGGCGTAAGGTTTTAACGAGGCAACAATTGTGCACATTCACTCCTTTTACTCTGCACAAGGGGGAGTGTTGTAGGATAAATGTGCCATCGTCTAAAGGATATGACGATAGAGATAGGGATAAAGATAGATTAGAATTGAAATGTCTTGTAGTTATCTACTTGTAACTCATCCCTATATAAAGGGCTTATGATTAATGAGAATTACGATTCTTTCTCTCTACTCATTGTTGTCCTATTTCTCTTTTACTTTAACAGTAACTTTATTTTTACCAAATAATTCATAAATTAGATCAAACCAGGTATTTTTTTTATACAAATCTGTCACTATTGTTTTTATTGTTGCTAGGTTTTGGTCCCTCCACTTAACGGATGTTAAAATAATCTATTTGAACAAGGACTTTTAGGGGCCGTTTGTTTTTGAAAAAAATACCTCTTAAAGCCTCTTAAGTCTGAAAATTAAAAGGTTTTTGTAACACTCCATATTTCAACTCTTGTGGCTTTAGTGCATAAATAAGAAATTCTGGGGCTCTTTTGTGAAAAAATCAAAAGTTCTGTGGCTGAGTTGTGAAAAGGAAAAAGCTAGCTAAGATAAAACCCTTCTAAAACCCCTAATTTTCTGCATGTGTCGGCTGAGTTCTTGAAGGAGGAAGAGGAGCCCTAGTGTCCAGCAATTGAAGGTTGAAGGAAGTGATTCAGTGAGGGATTGAAGGAATTTGCTACTGAGGTATACCTTCATCTTCATCTCTTGGTTTTGTTGTGGGAATGGAGTTCGATGTATGATTTTCGTTTCATTCTCTTCATCTTCAAGTATTTTGAGACAAAACCAATTGGAAGGGTGGGTGGGATGAATCCCTTGAGGAGTTTGTGAGCTCTTGGTGATATTCCACCTGTCCAATGGAGGTTCTTAAGTTTGATTCATTTAGAAAGAAATTGTGTTTTCAAAAGAGTATTTCATGATGATTTGATTGAGGAATTGATTGATTTAAGAAATATGAATTGTCTCCTTAATGTATAGTAGTTTTAGTGTTCATTTGGGGAAGTTATCAATCAGTTGGAATCAATTTTGGAGGAATTTGAGTAAGTTTTCGAGCTGACCCTGGTGTGCAGAACTGAGAATGTTCGACCAGAGGGTTACGCGGCTTACTACGCGGTTTGCAAACCGCGTAGCAAACCGCGTAAGTTTCTGTTGGGCGATTCTCGGTTTTTGCTTCGTTGGTCGTTCGGGCTTGGGTTCGAGGCTTGGTTTAGGGGATTGTCTTAAGACATTGTGGGGAATGTTTTAGAGTATAATTGGGGAGTCTAATACCTCCTTTGCTAACCCCAATTCAGGTGATCGTTTGGTGTTTAAGTGAGCTTCGAGTAGTGTGTCGTTTAGCCGAGCATCAGGTGAGTTCCCTTATGCATTATTTCTATCTTTTAAAATGAATTGCGAAGAATTGATATGAATGGAAATGAGTTTACTTGATCATCATGAATTTATGATTTTTCATGCACGAAAAATGTTATTTTACAAGTGGAAGGAGGATTATCCTCGAGTAAGTTTTTAAAGCATGTTTGATGTTTATGCCAGTGATAGAGTCGGGTTGCACAGTGGAGGACCCTTTGAGTTGCCGTGCCTGGCTTTGTAAGGTGTTGAGTTGTCGTGCCTGGCTTTGTAAGGTGTTGAGTTGCCGTGCCTGGCTTTGTTAGGTGTTATTGGTCCATGCCACTGTGTACACCCTTGTTTGAGCTCAGACTTGTTACGTACTGTTTGCAAGGAAACGTGTTTCTTAAAATGTTTTGTGGTCACGTTTTTAGGAGGGAATTCACTAGACCTTATGGTCTAACCCTCGCTTTCAAAACTTAAAAACCATTTTCAGGAAAAGGTGGCTTAGGTGCTTCGTCCAAGGGAAAAGAGAAGGCTTAAGGCGGAGGTGCGAGAATAGAGACCGTCATGTTTCAGTTTTTGCTAGTTAGTATCTCGGTTGTAAGATGTTTGAGGACCGTAAACAATGTAATTGATATTGGCGTTTATGATGTACTTGGGACCCTTTATGGGCTTTTGACTTATATTTTATGTTAAGTATTTTTGGGTTGTTACAAATGGTATCAGAGCCGTAGTTTAAGGGATTTAGGTGACCGGATGGGCCTAGACTTAAACTTTGGGGTTAAGGACACAACCGAGATATAGGATGGCCATAGGAAATGACCCAAGAGGAATGAGTGGGACGGGGTGTCGAGGATCATCATGTGAGGTAAATTGGAGATTATATTTGGCCAATATAATTTCGAATTTACAAGCACGTGAGGATACTTAAATTACCTCTTGGGGTGGTATTGGTATTAAATGTTGGTTTTATGTGTTTTGTATCAGTTTCGTCATGTCTGGAAGATCGTTAAGGAGCGGGTTTGTACCCAGTGTAAGGATGGCCACGTCTAAGGAGGTCCAAGCAGACGAACCCGTGGTCCCTCCGAGGGCGCCGGTTACCCGAGGAAGAGGTCGGGGTAGGGGACGTGAGACCATTCCACGTAAGGCTACTACCACTGTAGGAGGTACTCGCCCAAAGAAGAAAACTCCGGCTGGTCGTCGAACTAAAAGTGTGGAGGCACCGTCTGACCGGGAAAAGTCTCATCGAGAGGGCTCGGCACCGAGGAATCATGCCTTTGTGACTCAAGAGGCCTTCGCCACTGAAATGGTGAAGCTGCAGGAAAAGTTAGACCGATGGATGAACCGTCATGATGTTTCGGCGTTGGGGAGTAAGGAGAACAGCGAGAGTAAGGCGGCCACTGAATTGTCTAGCCCGTCCCCGACAGTAGTTGGTAGCCACAAGCAATCCACGATGGTAGTGGTGAATGAGTCGGCTGCTAGAGGATGTAGTCACAAAGCATTCTCATCTTGCAAACCTCCTACCTTCCAAGGGGAATGCGACCCGGTGTTAGCCATAAGGTGGGTTCGAGAAATGGAGCTGGTTTTCGACATTTGTAAGTGTGCCGAAGAGGATAAAGTGATTTATGCCCTGTCTATGTTGAAGTCGGAGGCCATCTTTTGGTGGGATGCCGAAACTGGGGGGTTGGGATCGTCAGTGGCCAAAACCATGAAATGGGAGGAATTCGTGAGAAGGTTCAAAGCTCAGTTTTGCCCGCTGGCGGCGATCAAGAAGTTGGAAGAAGAGTTTTTGAACCTAGCACAAGGAGACATGACCGTGAGGGAGTACACTTCCAAGTTTATTGAAAAAAGCTCGTTTTGCGGAATTGTATGTCCCAACCGAGGAGCGCCGAGTCGAGAAGTATCTCTATGGATTGAAGAGCAGCGTGCGGGAGTTGGTAATGGCAAGAAACCCTACCACTTTTCAAGCGGCGATAAATGCGACCGAATTAACAGAAAAGGAGAAAGATCGTCAACGAACTGAGAGGGCCGGGGAGAAGAGGAAATGGGAAGGACCGGGGAATGATGCTCGAAAGGGGAAAGTTTCGAGGCCGGAGCCGCGTGGAAATCGGGGTTTTGGTGACAAGCCGTGTGAGAAGTGTCACCGGATGCATAGAGGAGAGTGTAAGGCGGACTCGGGGTCGTGTTTTCATTGTGGACTGCCGGGGCACATGTCAAGGGATTGTCCGAAGAAGCAGGGTTGTTTCCAGTGTGGGTCGATGGACCATAAGCGGTATGACTGTCCCATGCTAAGGAGAGAAGGACCGGGTCAGCATGGGAATCGTCAAGGGGTGCAAGGAGTTGAGAAGAAAGAAGAGCCGGCACGCGCTAAGGGGCGCGCTTTTCGCATGACTGCAGATGAGGCGGAAGCGACTCCGGATGTCGTGACAGGTACCTTTTTGGTGAACTCTATATGTGCCAGCGTGTTATTTGATTCGGGGGCGAATCGCTCCTTTGTATCTCCTATATTTGTAAAGCGTTTGGGGGTGAGGCCTAAGCGTTTGGGTAGTGCCCTAGAAGTGGAAACCGCCGATGATAACGTGGTACTTGTTAGTAGTGTGGTGGAGGGGTGTTGTATAGACATAGAAGGGAGTTTGATACCGATATGTTTGTATCCTATGCCGATGGGAGAGTTTGATGTAGTGTTGGGGATGGACTGGTTAGCGAAAAATAATGCTACCATCGTCTGCAATAAGAAGTTAATTCATGTGCAATTACCAGATAAGGGAATGGTAGTGATTTATGGGAACCGTCGAGATAGGAAGTCTAGTCTTATCTCTTTGCTTAAGGCCACTAAATGTGTAAGGAAGGGATGTCAGAGTTTCCTAGCTTATGTGGTGGATGCAAAGAAGGAAAAACGCGGGGTAGGAGATGTACCGATAGTGGGCGAATACCCGGAGGTATTTCCGGATGATTTGTGCGATCTACCTCCGGATCGCCAGATCGAGTTCCGAATCGACTTGGTGCCGGGAGCCACACCAATAGCTCATGCACCATATCGGTTGGCACCTTCCGAGATGAAGGAGATGATGACTCAACTCCAAGAGTTATTAGACAAAGGGTTCGTGAGACCGAGTACCTCGTCGTGGGGTGCGCCGGTGCTTTTTGTGAAGAAGAAGGATGGGACTATGAGGATGTGCATCGATTATCGCGAACTCAACAAAGTCACTGTCAAGAATAAGTATCCCCTCCCCAGGATTGACGACTTGTTTGATCAGTTGCAAGGGGCTAGCTACTTTTCAAAGGTAGATCTGAGATCGGGATACCACCAACTCAAGGTGCGAGGAGAAGATATTCCAAAGACAGCTTTTCGAACCCGATACGGTCATTACGAGTTTTTAGTAATGCCGTTCGGATTAACGAATGCTCCCGCCGCGTTTATGGATTTGATGAATAGGGTGTGTCAACCCTATTTAGATAAATTCGTGATCGTCTTCATAGACGATATTCTCATCTACTCGAAGTCGGAGGAATAGCATAGGGAGCATTTGAGGGCGGTGTTGGAGTTGTTGAAGCGGGAGAGACTTTATGCCAAATTTTCGAAATGCGAATTTTGGCTCCGAGAGGTGCAGTTTTTGGGACATGTAGTGATCCAGAGTGGAATCAAGGTTGACCCGGCAAAAGTGGAAGCTATTAAGAACTGGGAACCGCCTAGAACGCCGTCCGAAGTCCGTAGTTTCCTTGGGTTAGCGGGGTATTACCGGAAGTTCATCAAAGACTTCTCGAAGATTGCCACTCCGTTGACTTCTTTGACCAAGAAGAACGTCAAGTTTAGTTGGACTGAAGGGCAAGAAGAAGCCTTCCAGAAGTTAAAAGAAATGCTGAGTGAGGCTCCAATTCTAACCTTACCCGAGGGAACGGAAGACTTTGTGGTGTACAGCGACGCATCTAAGTTGGGCTTGGGGTGTGTCTTGATGCAGCGTGGTAAAGTGATCGCGTATGCGTCCCGTCAATTGAAGGAGCATGAGAAACGATACCCCACCCACGACTTAGAGTTGGCGGCCGTCGTTTTCGCCTTGAAGATTTGGAGGCATTATTTGTATGGGACGAAGTGTCAAATCTTCACCGATCACAAAAGCCTTCGTCACATCTTCGATCAGAAAGAGCTAAACATGAGACAGCGCCGGTGGATGGAATTGTTATCAGACTACGACTGTGTGATTGAGTATCATCCCGGGAAAGCTAATGTAGTGGCTGATGCCTTGAGCCGTAAAGAAAGGGGAGAAGCTTCGAAAATCATAGCCTTAAGAGCCGAGGTCACGTTTAACCTGCTGGGTGAAATAAAGAAGTGGCAAGTGGAAGCATCCGCAGTGGAGAATCTCAAGAAAGAGCGGATGGTGGGGAACGTGAGCACCCTAGCAGAAGATAGCCGAGGACTGAAATGCCTCAATGGTAGAATATGGGTTCCGAAGTTGGGAAATGTACGAAAGTTGATATTGGAGGAGGCTCACAAGTCAAAGTACTCCATCCATCCAGGAACGAACAAGATGTTTGGGGACTTGCGACAAGACTACTGGTGGCCGGGTATGAAAAAGGATATAGCTTATTTTGTTGAAAGGTGTGATTCATGCCTCAGAGTAAAGGTGGAGCATCAACGGCCGTACGGAAAACTCCAACCCTTGGATATTCCGGTTTGGAAGTGGGATCAAATTGCGATGGACTTCGTGACAAAGTTGCCTAGAACTCCAAAGGGTTACGATGCCATTTGGGTGATTGTAGACCGACTCACCAAGTCGGCGCATTTCCTTCAATAAAGGAATCCTACCCGATGGAGAAGTTGGCAAAGTTGTACATCGACGAGGTAGTGACCCGTCATGGGGTGCCGTCATCAATAGTATCGGATCGTGATAGTCGTTTTACGTCAACTTTTTGGAGGAGCTTTCAGCGGGAAATGGGGTCTCAAATCAAGATGAGCACCGCTTACCATCCTCAGACTGATGGTCAGAGTGAGCGAACCATCCAGACCCGGGAAGACATGTTGAGAGCATGCGCGTTAGATTTTCAGGGTTCGTGGGAGAACCACCTACCGTTGATCGAGTTTGCGTATAACAACAGTTACCACGCAAGCATAAAGGTTGCTCCTTATGAGATGCTCTACTGTAGGAAGTGTCGGACACCTCTTTGTTGGAACGAAGTCGGGGAGAAACAACTGGCTGGACCCGAGATAGTACAGTTGACTACTGACAAGATCGACCAAGTGAGGGAAAGGCTGAAAGTTGCTCGTGATCGACAAAAGAGTTATGCGGACAAGAGGCGTAAGGATATTGAATTTCAAGTCGGGGATAAGGTGATGTTAAAAGTATCGCCTTGGAAGGCGGTGATCAGATTTGGGAAG
This sequence comes from Saussurea involucrata, assembly GCA_033807775.1. Lineage (NCBI taxonomy): Eukaryota > Viridiplantae > Streptophyta > Magnoliopsida > Asterales > Asteraceae > Saussurea > Saussurea involucrata. The sequence goes on from CM066316.1 coordinate 91,052,238, forward strand.
AGGGGAAAGTTGAGCCCCCGCTACATAGGACCGTTCAAGATCATTGAGCGCATCGGAGAAGTAGCTTATAAGTTGGAGTTACCGGTGGAGCTGCAAAGAATTCATAATACCTTTCACGTGTCGAATCTGAGGAAATGCTTAGCGGAAGCCGATATGGCTATACCTCTGCATGAAGTCCAGGTCGACGAGAAATTGAACTTTGTGGAGGAGCCCGAAGTTATCACCGACCGTAAGGTTCGGAGAACAAGGAACAAAGAGATTAGCCTAGTTAAAGTGTTGTGGCGTTTCCACAAGGGGAGTGAGGCAACATGGGAAGCAGAGACCGATATCATCTTTTCAGTGATGAGATTCCGGGGACGGAATCCTGTTAAGGGGGAGGTGATGTAACACTCCATATTTCAACTCTTGTGGCTTTAGTGCATAAATAAGAAATTCTGGGGCTCTTTTGTGAAAAACTCAAAAGTTCTGTGGCTGAGTTGTGAAAAGGAAAAAGCTAGCTAAGATAAAACCCTTCTAAAACCCCTAATTTTCTGCATGTGTCGGCTGAGTTCTTGAAGGAGGAAGAGGAGCCCTAGTGTCCAGCAATTGAAGGTTGAAGGAAGTGATTCAGTGAGGGATTGAAGGAATTTGCTACTGAGGTATACCTTCATCTTCATCTCTTGGTTTTGTTGTGGGAATGGAGTTCGATGTATGATTTTCGTTTCATTCTCTTCATCTTCAAGTATTTTGAGACAAAACCAATTGGAAGGGTGGGTGGGATGAATCCCTTGAGGAGTTTGTGAGCTCTTGGTGATATTCCACCTTTCCAATGGAGGTTCTTAAGTTTGATTCATTTAGAAAGAAATTGTGTTTTCAAAAGAGTATTTCATGATGATTTGATTGAGGAATTGATTGATTTAAGAAATATGAATTGTCTCCTTAATGTATAGTAGTTTTAGTGTTCATTTGGGGAAGTTATCAATCAGTTGGAATCAATTTTGGAGGAATTTGAGTAAGTTTTCGAGCTGACCCTGGTGTGCAGAACTGAGAATGTTCGACCAGAGGGTTACGCGGCTTACTACGCGGTTTGCAAACCGCGTAGCAAACCGCGTAAGTTTCTGTTGGGCGATTCTCGGTTTTTGCTTCGTTGGTCGTTCGGGCTTGGGTTCGAGGCTTGGTTTAGGGGATTGTCTTAAGACATTGTGGGGAATGTTTTAGAGTATAATTGGGGAGTCTAATACCTCCTTTGCTAACCCCAATTCAGGTGATCGTTTGGTGTTTAAGTGAGCTCCGAGTAGTGTGTCGTTTAGCCGAGCATCAGGTGAGTTCCCTTATGCATTATTTCTATCTTTTAAAATGAATTGCGAAGAATTGATATGACTGGAAATGAGTTTACTTGATCATCATGAATTTATGATTTTTCATGCACGAAAAATGTTATTTTACAAGTGGAAGGAGGATTATCCTCGAGTAAGTTTTTAAAGCATGTTTGATGTTTATGCCGGTGATAGAGTCGGGTTGCACAGTGGAGGACCCTTTGAGTTGCCGTGCCTGGCTTTGTAAGGTGTTGAGTTGTCGTGCCTGGCTTTGTTAGGTGTTATTGGTCCATGCCACTGTGTACACCCTTGTTTGAGCTCAGACTTGTTACGTACTGTTTGCAAGGAAACGTGTTTCTTAAAATGTTTTGTGGTCACGTTTTTAGGAGGGAATTCACTAGACCTTATGGTCTAACCCTCACTTTCAAAACTTAAAAACCATTTTCAGGAAAAGGTGGCTTAGGTGCTTCGTCCAAGGGAAAAGAGAAGGCTTAAGGCGGAGGTGCGAGAATAGAGACCGTCATGTTTCAGTTTTTGCTAGTTAGTATCTCGGTTGTAAGATGTTTGAGGACCGTAAACAATGTAATTGATATTGGCGTTTATGATGTACTTGGGACCCTTTATGGGCTTTTGACTTATATTTTATGTTAAGTATTTTTGGGTTGTTACAAATGGTATCAGAGCCGTAGTTTAAGGGATTTAGGTGACCGGATGGGCCTAGACTTAAACTTTGGGGTTAAGGACACAACCGAGATATAGGATGGCCATAGGAAATGACCCAAGAGGAATGAGTGGGACGGGGTGTCGAGGATCATCATGTGAGGTAAATTGGAGATTATATTTGGCCAATATAATTTCGAATTTACAAGCACGTGAGGATACTTAAATTACCTCTTGGGGTGGTATTGGTATTAAATGTTGGTTTTATGTGTTTTGTATCAGTTTCGTCATGTCTGGAAGATCGTTAAGGAGCGGGTTTGTACCCAGTGTAAGGATGGCCACGTCTAATGAGATTGGGGTGGAACACGTCTGTTTCATCTTGTTCCCCTATGTTATTGTTTATTTTACATAAAAGTCATGTCACACATGAAAAATGGGTTGTGTATTATTTTGTCGAGTGTACCAAAGCACCCACAGGGGTATGTGAGTGATGTAAGGAGTAAGAATTATGTGGTATGTAAGTGATGATGGAGTATAAATAACAAGCATCTTAAAAAAAATACATCCACTAGCTACACTTTAATAAAAAAATGTTCATTTATCGTTACTCTAATTTTTGTACAAAAGGTTGATACCGGCAACCCCAATCGGCCCACAATCGGCTGCCTATCTATAATGTGGGGGGCATACTTGACTCACTCAGCGGTTGTGGCTATTGGGGTGTCTTGGGTTCGAACCCAAGACCTTCTGCTTTTTGTACAAAGATGCCCCCACCCATTACCAACTGAGCTACACGCCATTGGCTATCGTTACTCTAATTACTTTATTATTACATTTTCCGTCCCAAAATAAAGTCGTGACCGACAAACGTAAGCTAGCTTATTTGTTGAACTTATTGCAAAAGTTCTTTTTGAAACGTTTCTCCAAGCTCCAATAGCTTTTTGTCATTTTACTAGAACTAGTATTGTCCACCGCGCGTTGCGCGGTAATGATAAACTTTTTTTAAAATATTTAACTATGACAAAATGTTTCGTCACTTGAATAAAATATAACTATTTAACTCAAAAAGTTGATCAAAATTTGGATGAATATTCAACATATATCTTGTTATTTATATAGTCACTTGCAATTCCAACCTTTTACTTTTGCTACCAATGTGGACAATAAAGAATCCACCAAAATTCATCATTTGATAAATTCATTAATTCTCATGGTGTCATGTCATCATTTTAAGGTTTTGCTTTAATATATATAAAGATTCTGCATGTAATTAGTATTATTTAAAAATAAAACATTATATAAAAATTATTAATAAATATTTATTTCGGCTACTTAGTTAATTTTAATTATAGTTATTCATTAATATTAAGTGTTAATTATTTTGAATTACTATTAACCATTCAATTACTTTACTGTATTGTTTTCGTTAAATTTACGAAATAGCAACATACTTTCATAATTTTTTTATTATAACGTTGTGATTTTATTTTATTTTATCTTATTATAACAATATATTTTTAAGCTATTTTTTATTAAATCATTGTTTTTTGAAAAAATTATCCATTATAGCATGGGTAACTTTATTTTTTGAAAGACAACCAAATTTTATTAAGCAAAAAAAAAATAGATACAAAACAGACCACTACAAGGTGTATAAGCCGAATTTTATAAGCTACTCTTTTTTTTGGTAAATGTTGTTAGTTGATCAGCTAACTTTTCAGTTATCAACTAGTTTGTCTAACATAACCTTAAATGTACACAATAGAAAATCACAGACCCTTTGTTTGTAAATCAAATGCCAACTTTATCTTTAATATTTTTTAAATACTTTTTTTTTGGGAAGTGTGTCCTAGGCTATGCCTAGACTAATCCATTGTCAAATTATGACTGTAGGACATCAGCCTTGATTAAACTTCAGTGGCCACAATTGTTGTGTACGCATGGATTAGAACCTTGGACAGATGGGATATTTCAGCACATCTCCAAAGGCCTTAATCAATACGTCACAACCCTTGTGATTAACTATTAAATACTTGTGTATTAATAAATGGTAGAATTGAAAATACATTTTTTTTTAAACTAGACTTTTATTTTGAGAGAAATATAAATAAAAACATAAACACTAGTTTTAAGACCAAAAAGGATATTAATTAATAAAAATATAGACATATGCATAAAAACTAAAAAGGCAGAGTTGTTTGTACCATCATTTGTTGGACAGGAAGACTTGCATTGATGTGTTGTACCTTTCCCTATTTTCAGTGTGTGTAATTATCACTTGCATCAATTTCTTGTACTTCATCATTAGGCCTTCCGTACCCCAGCGGGGAAGGGGCTCGGGATGGGGGATGTGGCAGCGGGGTGAGGGCGGGGTTGGGCTACGGCCCGGGATGGAGTTGCGGGGCGGGATGGTGAGCGGGGTTGGGTTCCCGAGCCATCCCGAGGGTTTTATAAAAAAAAAAAATTTAATTAAATTTTTAAAAAAATAACCGTTGAACGGCTCTTTCTTAAAAAAAAAAAATTCTCAATTTAATCCCACTATATATTTAACCCTCAACCTCTTATTTCTCACACCTCTCAACCTCTTATTTCTCACACCTCTCAACCTCTTATTCTCTCAACCTCTTATTTCTCACACCTCTCAAACTCTCTCAAATTTTCTCAACCTCTATATATTAAACAATATGGATTCGCCACAACCCGGTTCACCAACCGCATCATCATCATCCGTAGACACCGACGAGTTGTTGAATCTACAAAGGGAAATTTTTCGACATGCTGCACAATCGCTGTATGGTAGCACCGCCTCATCGTCAACAAGAGAGAGGGCCGCAAACATTGAAAGAGGTCGAGTAACTGCAAACGAGCGGCTTATGCGGGACTACTTTGGCGTCAACCCGATTTATACACCGGATATGTTTAGGCGGCGGTTCAGGATGAGCAGACAACTATTCGAACGAATAGTTGAAGATTTAGAAGTAGGGTATCCGTATTTTAGACTTCAGTTTGACGGGTTAGGCAAACAAGGTTTTTCTCCGATACAAAAGTGTACTTCCGCTATTCGGCAATTGGCGTATGGAGTAGCTGCTGACGCACTTGACGAGTACATCCGTATGGGAGAGAAAACGTCACGAGATTGTCTGTACAAATTCTGCACAGGTATTATTGAACTGTATGGTCAAAAATATTTACGCAGGCCTACTTTTATTGATATTCAGAAGTTGTACGCCGCGCATGAAGCTAAACACGGATTTCCCGGCATGCTCGGCAGCATAGACTGTACTCATTGGGCGTGGGCAAATTGTCCGAATGCATGGCGAGGTCAATTCATGAGAGGTGATCATGAGCACCCGACAATCATGCTAGAAGCAGTGGCCTCTCAAGATCTATGGATCTGGCACGCATACTTTGGTGTTGCCGGTTCCAACAATGACATCAATGTTCTCAATCAGTCGCCCATCTTCAACGATGTATATGATGGAAAAGCACCCGACTGCCCTTTTGAGGTGAATGGAGCCACCTACAAGCATGGATATTATCTAACGGATGGGATATATCCGGAATGGGCTACTTTCGTAAAATCATTTACGTGCCCACAAGACTCTAAACGACAAAAGTTCAAGTCCGCGCAAGAATCCGCACGTAAAGATGTTGAACGAGCTTTTGGCGTGCTTAAACAACGTTGGCATATACTTCATAACCCGGCACGCGGATGGGAACCGGCAATATTGAGAAACATTATGTACGCTTGTGTCATATTACACAATATGATACTTGAAGACGAAAACCATGCTATTTGTGGTGACGTGGAAAACGACTTTTTCACGAATGATATCGAAAGCCAAATCAGTGAGACACAACGCGCGGCAAATGTTCGAGAAGTCATAAACCGGGAAACTCATAATAACCTTCGGTCGGATTTGGTCGAACATATTTGGCGTATCCAAGTTCCCAACAATGACGACGAGTAGATTTTTAAATTTATTTTGTAATTTTTAATTTTTTAATGAATGATATGAATTTTAATTTTTATTATTTATCTTATTTTTATTTATTAAATATATATATATATATATTTATTTTGTTAAATAATTAAATGTATAAATAAAAGAATTAAAATAAATGAGGTGGCAAAGGGGTTTGAGGGAATGGGGTACGGATGTTTAGGGATCGTGAGGGATGGAGTGAGGGATGGAAGAAAAGCTGATGTGGCGATGATGTGGAGGGGAATCTTTCACAGATAGGAGGGATGGGGTACGGATGGCCTTAGCTTTTGAACCTTCTTCTAAGATTCACTAATCATCAAAACTCTATCATATCAAATATTTAAACCCCCAATCGTTCACTTGTATGCATTAAATACTTGTACCACACATATTTATTTAAAGGTTTGCATAACCATCAATTGGATACAACATACTAGCGTTCTTTATCGGTAGATTGTTTGTGTTTTGTATGTTATGTTTTTTTTTAAACAGTAAGGGGCCGTTTACTAAACACTTATCCGGGTAAGCGCTTACCAAGTCACATTACCTTACCGGATCAACATGACAAGAACCAAAAATCTTACCCGGTAAGAGTTAAGGCAAGAATCGAGAGTCCGAGAGTCTTACCCCGGTAAGTGATTGTGAAAGACTCTTACCACGGTTAGCGCTTACCGGAAAAATTGTAGTGTAGGATACCGTTTTGGTGGACTAAAACTTTACCCGGTAAGAAAACTATAATGTTGAATTTACCGATAAATGCTTACCCGGGTAAGCGTTTGGTAAACGGCCACTAAGTTTTAAATGTATTGCATGCGTAATATGCCAAATCAAATGGTTTTGCTTGACGAGCAGATAAATTTAGATTAGTGGAGATGCACACAAACTGGATCAAACACCTATTATTATACTAAAAAATAATAATTTACAATAACTATTAACACAGTTTTAAAACAAAGGTAAACACTTGTTTTAAAATCTAAAAAACCTTATAAAAAACATGAAGTGGTCCAAAAGGCTTAAAGCCCTATAAAGCACATCACATGCCCATTCATACCAACTCTTCATGTGTGGTACCACTTCTATTCTAACCTCTAAATTATTTCATAAAACACATCTTTTGTCCCCAAAAGTTCTAACACCACAACTATAAGCACTTTCTTTATATCCCAAAGGATAAACCTTTTTTTTCAATTTCAAAAGTATAAATTTAAACATTAGTAATGTCCTTAAATTCATAAATAGTAAGTACAAGGGTTCAAATCTACTTTTAGATTGTTTATATTTCGTTAATTAGGTAGCTGGTATGGTTTTATAATTTAAATGAATTTTTTGGTTTGTTTGACCTCGTCTTGATGGTAGCAACCAAACGACTACTTTTTGACTTGTTTTCTAGGTCTCGTAGATTTCGTGGTATTAAGGAAATGAACTTGAATTGAAATTACTCTCGTATTTTTAGATTGTAGGGTACAAGCAAATTTAAATTTTTAAATAAGCAATTCATTTATAACAACTCATTAAATGAGCTCAATGTTTCGGTTGCAAACTCATAATTAATATCTTTATAATAAAAACCAGCGGAATAAACGTTTAATTATTAAATCATAAAAACAACCAGCTCTCCTCGCGCGCCAGTGTGTACTCGTCACGCCTTTGAACCGCTCGGACCTGAAACCACAGTTTATTGGGAAAGGGTAAGCACGAAGCTTAGTGAATTCAAACACCATAAATAATACAGTTATTCCACACTATCCCTAAAACAGATAGTGATACATAAACGATCATACAGGTCTACGAACAAATCATAAACATGTATATCCACAACCACCCGTCTAAAAGGCACAAGTCGGTCCCACCGACCACATGATAACATCTTCGGCCCCGCCGAATCCCCGGTCCCACCGAGTCTCTACGCCACCCGCGTATAAAACCTCCGGCCCCGCCGGACCCCCGGTCCCACCGAGTCTCTACGCCACTCGCGTATAAAACCTCCGGCCCCGCCGGACCCTCGGTCCCACCGAGTTAACATGGCAACATAGTATCAACTAGACACCCCACTATCTAGTCCCACAACACAATCACATAAAGCTACCACACACGTACTACAACAATGATAAAACAACTATTATTAACCTCGAATGCGCGCCTAGCTTAGTAACACAATTCAAGCTTCACAAATACGTTCACTTCCCAGCACCTAAACGCATGTTAAAACGTGTCAATACAAGACCCGGACCCTATGACACGACACACGCTTAAACCGTCACTAAAACCAATTTCCGTTCTCACAAAACAGGTCTGTTCGGGACCTGTTTCGACCCCTTTAAACCCAGAAAAATCCCAATATTAATTCATGACCAGAAAGTCCTCTGATTTAGGGTTCCAAGGACATATTATACGCCTCCTAACGATTTTTCTACAATTAATTACGGATTTTATAAGATCAGCCCGCAAAACAGCGAAAAACAGCACTTATCAGTATAAAACGACGATTTGGCCTAAGTTACGTTCCGAACTAGATTTTGCACAAAACACAGAAAAGTTTATAGACTCAAAAAGGGCACTTTTGGCACCGAAATAACCCCAATCCGAGTTACGAGGAGAAAGTTACAGCTTACGCAAAACAGTGACAGAACTGCAGTTTCTTTTACATAAAATGACGATTCACAGAACTTACGACCACTATTTCGCCCAGTTAGAGACCGAACCAGTTTTTCGCTAAAACACGGAAAACTTGCTCGACCCTGAACTTGAACCGTGGGCGCCAGTTTCGGCTCAAACGGAGTTACGACGGAAAAGTTATGGTCGCGCGAAAACTGGACAGCACACTAAAATTTTCATAAAAAGATAACTATATAAACGGTTTGCGGCTTAAACGATTCGGGATTTACGCTAAGAGTGACACCCACTGCCACCGCCCTCCACCCACAGCCACCGCAGCGGCGGCGTGCGGCGGTGGTGGTCTCGCCGGAAAAACGAAAAGGAAAAGAAAAGAACGAGACTAACGAGAACCACATACCTCACGACGGCGTCTCACCACCACAACCAAACCGCTCCCTCTCGATCACTCCGACGACAGCGGGTGGTGGCGGTCTCCGGCGACAGCAGTAGCGGCGGCGAGGGCTGCTGCTGTATTCCTTCTTCTCGACTCTCTCTCCTTCTCGCGATTTCACTCTCTCTTCGTTTCTATCTCTCCGGCCGCACAACACAAACAAAACGAGAAGAGAGGGTCGTAGGGTTTGGAGTTGTTTTGGGTTTGCTTGGCTACCAAGGAAAGAAGAAAACGAGACATCAAAAGGGGATGGGTGATCAGCCTAGAGTGCATGGGCCGAAACCCATGCCACAAGTTTCCAAGAATTGCACTAATAGCCCCTCAACTACACCTCATCTCACAATCTACCTCAAAACGACACGTATGCTAACATTTTGGTCTTTATTGACACCAAACCACTAACCAAAACAATTAAAGGTAAACATTTTAAAATTATTAAAAGATTTATTACGCATTTGGTCCAACTTGCTAACCCCGTTAGTAAAGATTCGCTCAAAGAACGATATTAACGCAATTAATTAAAATATATATAAACATACCGGGACACGGGCTTTACAACTCTCCCCCACTTGGATTAGACTTCGCCCTCGAAGTCTCTGCCTACGAATAGCTCCGGATAGTTCTCCCGCATAACATTCTCGGGTTCCCCAGTCCACTCGGACCCCTTTCGGTGTTGCCACTGGACTTTCACTAACTGGAATCTAAATTTCTCACATCGCCTTAAAAATTTCTCGAATACATTTCTTACCAACAAAACTCCTTCAAGAACATTGAAATTGAGATCAGAAGAACATTCCAACAACTGGAATCATTCCTAGTCAAACGACTTTGGTTGTCCCCCAACCTTAGACATTCCATACATCCCGAGTCAAATCTCAAGCTCTAACCACTCTAAAGCTGCTCAGCAGTATACTCTATAGGATACTCGATTACGATCCCTCCTATCATTAACTGTCGATTAACTACCACGAATTCTAATAGACTCCAAAGATTTTCAATAAATTATATCGACAAAACATCGACCCCCTGCCGAACATCGGTCCAACCGATTACAATAACAAACATCGGCCACCCGCCGAACATCGGTCCAACCGATCACAATAGCAAACATCGGCCACCCGCCGAACATCGGCCACCCGCCGAACATCGGTCCAACCGATTACAATAACTCACATAAGCGTGGCATTATCCTAGACACTAACACAAATAGATATCCCCCACAACCAAATCAACTAACACACACGTAGGTCATTCCACCATAACCATTCATCACAAGTGATCATTTCAGGGTTACTACTACCATCACCTTGATTATCTTAAAATCGGCTACAACTCTCCGATTATACTAAAGGTGTTTGGCCTCAAGCCCAAAAGTCGACGCCTAAATATATCACCTACCTCAAAATGGTTGATGCGCATTTATTCTCTTAATGACAAAGGGCATCAATCCCTTAACCGATACTATTCGGCCTACAGTACTAACGCGCGTGGAATACCTACCCTTCCACCGTCGACGTATCATACACACTTGCTCTACGAAGCCAAGTCACACCGTATCGAGGATACACCTTGACGTCTACCTCCCAGGTACGCCTCAAGACCCAGCACACCGGGACTACCTCCCAAGTAAGTGCCCACAACTATATCCTCCTAGTACCTACTGGAAAGTCTAGGTTAAAACACATGAATACCGGGGTCCCACCCCGAGATACCCAACCGACCATTACCAACGACTGACTAACGTGTCTAAGGATCCAAAGCAAACAGCCTACCAACAGCATGCCTATTCCGGATTGACTCACTCACCCAAACCTGTAAACACTCAACGTGCAAAGAATGCCAAACGGTGCGACAAAAACAACTCATCAACTAGACTCCACATCGAGCCATTAAAACCGGGCAATTGGCCCATGACTAACTCCAAGTCAAAACCGAGCAAAATGCTCCACGCTTGCTAGACCCATAGGTCGGAAAATGCGTTTAAACAAAGTTTAAGCAAGCAATACTCTGAAATCAACCTTAGTCCCAGACTCAACACGGGTTACACAAAAGAGTTTTCCAAAAGGACTCACACCCTAAAAATTCTCGAAATGACACATGACACTTAAAAGCACATTTCCCCAAATGGTTTACAAAATCATTTACAAAATATTTTCAACATCAGGATTTTCATCTCAAAAAGATCGTATGTAATAAAACTACTATTACCTGATCGATAGTTACGCAAAACTGGACACGCTCGTCCCACATAGGAAAATCATGTTGAAAATTGTCCCATTGCAGTTCGGTTTACTCACACAAAGCAAAGCGTAATGAATAATTTCTTTAAAATGAACCGCCTCGATTCCAGTATGGATTGACTCATGACATGCACTTAAAGTAACCGCTTGACCTTAAACAGGGTGCGACAAAGGTGTGCACATAATTCAAAATAAGTTTCACGACATTTGATTCAAAAATTCTTCTTTTTAATCATAAAATGACGTGGCACAGGGTTCTCCACAAATTTTCGCGCGTCAGCTAATCACACAAAACGATGACACGGTTTACAAATATATTTTTGTTAAAACACAACTGTCTCGTGTAAGTTTCAAACTTGAAGACAGAAACCAGTCCGCTTCTATTAATTGGAAATATCGACTAAAACCTCATAAAATCTCAAACTGGGGGCAGGCATGCAAGCTTGTAACACTTCCTCAAGTTTCGTACTTGGGACACATAACGTCAAAACATTATAGTTTAAAAAATGTATTTATCGAAATTGCTCAAAATACTCGTTTCCTCCAAAGCAAAAGTTTTTAATTTCCAAAAAGAAATGATCGGTAATTCTAAATTAACCGAATGTCAAAAATCTACGCATTTATATTTCCAAAATATAACACATTGTAATCGTATGCATGATGTTCACACATTAAAACACTCCTTGGATCGAATGGTCTTTCATTTCGACAAAAAGGAACTAAAACATTTTCATGCACGACTCGTTTATCAAAATGTCGAGAACAAAGGTTACCCCAGAATGCATACCCCTAAGTCGATAAATCGCATTTTCATCAAAATGTCAATAAAACCTTTAGCTGACTGAAAAGCGCACTAAACAACTCCTTATGAAATGTTACCAAAATTCCTCCATGCACCACTTATGTCACGCATGAATCAATCCACACACTGAACTATTTGCAATAAAATACTTAGTAACACAGACTCTCGAAAGAAAAGTTAAGCGACACAAGAATTCCAAACTCATTTTAAACAAATCACCAACAAAATTTGTAACTCTCGTTATAAAAAGGTTTCATGCACTTTCAAAACCATAATTCGACATCTTGTGTGTGTGCTAAACATTTCCCCAAAATTCCAAAGCACAATCCATATAAGGATTGGAAACACAAAAATTAGTTAATGCAATCCTATTTTCAAAACAGACTTTGTGCATGACTCAGTCGGCATTCGATGTCTCGACTCATATCCCTCCAAAACTCCCCGATCCACAATCGTCATCCGGACATTTAAATCTCTTAAGGCAAGTTGGGAAATCACATCAAATCACCTTATGGGTTTTCCTCAAATCAAAGTCGGCTCAAAAGCCTATGATTCTAGCACAATTGCCAATTTTTGACCCGAAATGGTCTACTTAAAACAAACCACATCCTTATCGTCACCCCAAGTGATTGCTACTAGACACGTCCTTCTATCCCAACGACTACTAGTTTAGAACCTTCATCACTACCCCAACGATCATCACTTCAAGCAAATCAAGTACACACTTGTACTAGCAGGTTTACTATAGTTGTTCCTCCTTGTGATGGCTATTCTGGGTAGATATTACAACGCGTTATTAGCACATAATAACTCACACTAACAACGCTCACACTCAACTCCTTGGATTCCTCGTGACTTCCCCGACTCGAGCATTGATCCTGTGCTTCCGGTAGTAGGAGCTCTACTACTACCTTCCACGCCTATCATCGCTCGTTCCGAGTCCCATCCCGAGGGGTCCAAGTAGCTTCTCGCCGCAACTACACACATATGCCCGCACCGGCATATATACTCGCTCTTCCTAGCTCCCTAGGAATTCCATCCAAACCACTACCCTTGCTACTGCCAAATCCCTAATAGCAAGCAGCAGACATGCAATACAGTGTAACAAGCACCAAGCAATTTAGCATACATACTCCTATGTTCTAGAAAGCAATCTAGCACACATACTCATACATAAACACCCTTCCCAGCTCTCTAGGAACTTCCTCTTATCCCACTACCCTTGCTACTACCGAATCCCTACTAATTATAACGGGTGACCTCGCGAATACCCGATTATATGCAGTGCGAAACAAATAGACAGTCGAATACAAGACTCTATCCTAGAACGGTTGGACTCAAACAAGAGCTGCGCAATAGAACTAAATCGAATATTCTAAGGCTATAAATCTCTTACTGCATACAACCTAGAGGGCATCCACTTAGTAACCTATCATAATTAGCATAAATTCCTAATAGCAAGTAGTTCAACATACAGCATAGTGTCCACAACAGGCAATCTAGCATGCATACTCTATGATCTAGAAAGCAATAAAACACTAAGCATTGTACCTTTCCCTTCGGCTCCGGCTGACTGTACGCACTGCGCCCTCAATCAACGTTCCTCGAACGGGTTTTTACTTTTTCTTTTATTTCCAAAAAGATTTAATAAAGAATTTGAAAATTCCCCAGCCGCAACTTGAGACCAAACACACCGAGGTGCGTTTGATTCACTCAAGCTGTGCTCTGATACCAAGTTGTAACGTCCCAAAAATTACAAGCAAATTTAAATTTTTAAATAAGCAATTCATTTATAACAACTCATTAAATGAGCCCAATGTTTCGGTTGCAAACTCATAATTAATATCTTTATAATAAAAACCAGCGGAATAAACGTTTAATTATTAAATCATAAAAACAACCAGCTCTCCTCGCGCGCCAATGTGTACTCGTCACGCCTTGGAACCGCTCGGACCTGAAACCACAGTTTATTGGGAAAGGGTAAGCACGAAGCTTAGTGAATTCAAACACCATAAATAATACAGTTATTCCACACTACCCCTAAAACAGATAGTGATACATAAACGATCATACAGGTCTACGAACAAATCATAAACATGTATATCCACAACCACCCGTCTAAAAGGCACAAGTCGGTCCCACCGACCACATGATAATATCTTCGGCCCCGCCGAATCCCCGGTCCCACCGAGTCTCTACGCCACCCGCGTATAAAACCTCCAGCCCCGCCGGACCCCCGGTCCCACCGAGTCTCTACGCCACTCGCGTATAAAACCTCCGGCCCCGCCGGACCCTCGGTCCCACCGAGTTAACATGGCAACATAGTATCAACTAGACACCCCACTATCTAGTCCCACAACACAATCACATAAAGCTACCACACACGTACTACAGCAATGATAAAACAACTATTATTAGATATAGTGAGAGAACTCACCTCGAATGCGCGCCTAGCTTAGTAACACAATTCAAGCTTCACAAATACGGTCACTTCCCAGCACCTAAACGCATGTTAAAACGTGTCAATACAAGACCCGGACCCTATGACACGACACACGCTTAAACCGTCACTAAAACCAATTTCCGTTCTCACAAAACAGGTATGTTCGGGACCTGTTTCTACCCCTTTAAACCCAGAAAAATCCCAATATTAATTCATGACCAGAAAGTCCTAAGATTTAGGGTTCCAAGGACATATTATACGCCTCCTAACGATTTTTCTACAATTAATTACGGATTTTATAAGATCAGCCCGCAAAACAGCGAAAAACAGCACTTATCAGTATAAAACGACGATTTGGCCTAAGTTACGTTCCGAACTGGATTTTGCACAAAACACAGAAAAGTTTATAGACTCAAAAAGGGCACTTTTGGCACCGAAATCACCCCAATCCGAGTTACGAGGAGAAAGTTACAGCTTACGCAAAACAGTGACAGAACTGCAGTTTCTTTTACATAAAATGACGATTCACAGAACTTACGACCACTATTTCGCCCAGTTAGAGACCGAACCAGTTTTTCGCTAAAACACGGAAAACTTGCTCGACCCTGAACTTGAACCGTGGGCGCCAGTTTCGGCTCAAACGGAGTTACGACGGAAAAGTTATGGTCGCGCGAAAACTGGACAGCACACTAAAATTTTCATAAAAATATAACTTTATAAACGGTTTGCGGCTTAAACGATTCGGGATTTACGCTAAGAGTGACACCCACTGCCACCGCCCTCCACCCACAGCCACCGCAGCGGCGGCGTGCGGCGGTGGTGGTCTCGCCGGAAAAACGAAAAGGAAAAGAAAAGAACGAGACTAACGAGAACCACATACCTCACGACGGCGTCTCACCACCACAACCAAACCGCTCCCTCTCGATCACTCCGACGACAGCGGGTGGTGGCGGTCTCCGGCGACAGCAGTAGCGGCGGCGAGGGCTGCTGCTGTATTCCTTCTTCTCGACTCTCTCTCCTTCTCGCGATTTCACTCTCTCTCTTCGTTTCTATCTCTCCGGCCGCACAACACAAACAAAACGAGAAGAGAGGGTCGTAGGGTTTGGAGTTGTTTTGGGTTTGCTTGGCTACCAAGGAAAGAAGAAAACGAGACATCAAAAGGGGAGGGGTGTTCGGCCTAGAGTGCATGGGCCGAAACCCATGCCACAAGTTTCCAAGAATTGCACTAATAGCCCCTCAACTACACCTCATCTCACAATCTACCTCAAAACGACACGTATGCTAACATTTTGGTCCTTATTGACACCAAACCACTAACCAAAACAATTAAAGGTAAACATTTTAAAATTATTAAAAGATTTATTATGCATTTGGTCCAACTTGCTAACCCCGTTAGTAAAGATTCGCTCAAAGAACGATATTAACGCAATTAATTAAAATATATATAAACATACCGGGACACGGGCTTTACAAATATGGTCCCACAAAAATCTGCCCAACTCAAAGTCATCTGATATTTATTTAATCGAGTTGTAGAATTCTCAAACAATAGGTATTTGGTTAAATTGGGTGCATTTTATCCCAACTCAACTTAAGATACTTGATCCTCTACTGTTTGTCTGTATGTTTGGTTCAACTTCCTCTTCCTGCATGGTCGGTCCAGTCAAAGCCTAGGCTTCCTTTTCGATATTCACCTCGTCAATTATTCATGTTAAACCATTAAGTTCAGACTTCTACTCAGTCCAGCTCTAATCACTAACAGGTGAATCCCGAATTCCTTACTCATCGAGTTCTTGTGTGTGACGCTTTGTGATATCGACACATGCTACTACTTCATTCTTATAACTGGTATTTAGCCCACATTTATTAAAAGCCAACGTATGCAAATGAAGTGTATCTAGCCCACATTATGCAAATACATGCTCCAAGGCACGACTAACTCAAAACCCCTTCATTGCCACTTTCCACATGAAGTCAAACCATATACATATACTCGAACGCTTTATAACTTGATAATGTATATAACTCGCAATGGTTTATAAAACTCAAAATTACCAAGAATGCACAAATGTCAAATGGTAATCATTTATGGGGCAAAACACTCAAAAGGGCATATTCTCAATTAAAACGCAATTAAGTGCATAACACATCCAAAGTTCCATCTCGAGCTACTAAAACCGGCAAACACCTCAAAGACCCATTTAAGTATAAATCAAGCCCTTAAAGGCAAAATAAATGTTTGGCTAAATGCGTGTTACCAACACGGTTACATGAACCAAAATACATCGTAACCCAAAATCTTTGTCTCTTAACTCTCAATTGGCATTCGGCCCAAAATCAAAATGTTTACAATTTCCAAAATGTCCATAAGGTCAAAATTGACCAAAATCCACAATTCACACGTTCACATTTTCAAAATGTAACATATCACAAACTTTGCATAATCTCAACAAACACTAAAAGTGTATTTTGACCAAAAACCTCCATTTATGCAATAAATTAACAAAACCCTTTTCATTCATGATTTATTTATCCGTTATCTAAAAATCCCAAATGTGGGTGTTTTACAAGATTTATAAAGCTCGACACTTTGATAAATCAAAACCCACTAAATAACTCAACAATTGATAATTTCATGTAGAACACATAAACACTTTAAAATAAACATTTTGGCATGTACAATGTTTCCACAATCAACTTGAACTCACTTTGCTAGATTTAGGCTAAATCTACATTTTCCCCAAACTTTAGCTCCTTGGAAGAAAACTTGGATCTTCAAGCCAAAACTTCAAAAAACCTAGATCCATAAGTTCCAACCATCAATATTCATCCCCAAACACATAAAAATCATTCCCCAAATATTTAACATCAATATCTCAACTTATACCAAAACCCTAATTTCCATTAATGAAGGAAAGAGAAGATTACCTCAACCACCACATGAATCCACTAACCAAACACTTCTAGGGTTACTAATATGAGCTTCATTCTTCATTTCATCAAAAGAAAGGGAAGGGTTTAGGTGAGGGTTGGGTAAAACCTTAGAAAACTTGGTGAATAAGATGAAGTGGATATGGTTCTTGCTTTAGCTTCTCATAGCCATGAAAGATGAAAAAACTCACTTGAAACATCGAATATTGGGGTTCAAAAGCTCAAAATCGGCTTTGGAGGCTTAGGGTTTCGGTTTGGAAGAGAAAAGGGTGTAATGGGAGAAGTGAGAAGTGATTTGGGGTTGAAAGGGGTTTTAATCGGATTCCAGCACCCCGACCGCGACTATGCCCGACGACTATGCCCTTGGCATAGTCGCACATCACTCTCGCGCCAATTGTACCGAAGCCAACCAAGGGTCGGAGACTATGCCCAGCGACTATGCCCTCTTGGCAATGTCACCAAGTGTACCGAGGGCGGTCTTCCCCTCACGACTATGACACGGCGATAGTGACCACGTCACTATCGTTGGGCACTATCGACGAAACTGCCCCGAAGCCTGTTTTTGACCCGCTTAACCCGAAATGCTCCTGATTTATTTATTAAATAAAATTCTGGGTGTTACACTCACAATTTACCAATTTTTATTTGATTAAGAGGACCTCTTGCTACGCATATATACTAACTTCCCTGTAAATCGAAGGATAAAATCATATTACAGTTCAAAGAGAAACAAGGAAGCAATTATGCAAATTGTGATGTATACCAAAGCTTGTGTACTACCTTACTCTAATACTTCGGTTACCACCATCAGAACATAAAAAAACTAAACATAATAACAACTCAAAATACAAATTCAAAACCAACCACTTTCCAGAATTTTGGACAAGAACATAACCCTTAGACCAAGATACAAACTCAAACTCCGAAAAAAAAATCAAAACCAAACTAACCTAGAAGAGATCGGGGAGGGCGTTTATGAGATAGGGCAAGGGGAGTTACATGCAGGATTTTTAGTTGTCATAGATCCCGGGACAAGGGGCGTGACTTCAATCCCATTATATGTGCATATGTTATTTAACACGTCGGGAAAACAAGATGTATCATCAGAAAAGATATAGGAGAATCGGTGTATACTATGTGTATATATATTACGCATATATAAAAATGTATATCATATTTATATAATTAATACATATTAATTGAAAAATTGAAAGAAAAACACAAGAAAAATTGGCTAAAGTCTAAAATGTCCCTAAGGCCTTCCGCAGCGCAAGCCCTCAAGCCCTCAGCGCCACATCAGCTAAGCCCTCAAGCCCTAAACAACCACAGCGTAAAACTAAAAGCCCTCAATGCCACATCAGCGCCACATCATTTTTTTAATTATTTTATTTATACATTTAATTATTTAACAAAATAAAAATATTTATATATTTTTGAATAAATAAAAATAAGATAAATAATAAAAATAAAAATTCATATCATTCATTAAAAAAATAAAAATTACAAAATAAATTTAAAAAGCTACTCGTCGTCATTGTTGGGAACTTGGATACGCCAAATATGTTCGACCAAATCCGACCGAAGGTTATTATGAGTGGCTCGGTTTTTGATTTCTCGAACATTTGTCGCGCGTTGTTCCTCACTGATTTGGGTTTCGTTATCATCCGTGAAAAGGCCGTTTTCATCGCCACCACAAATAGCATGGTATTCGTCTTCGAGTATCACATTGTGTAATATGACACAAACGTACATAATGTTTCCCAATCTTGAGAGTTCCCATCCGCGTGCCGGGTTATGAAGTATATGCCAACGTTGTTTAAGCACGCCAAAAGCTCGTTCAACATCTTTACGTGCCGATTCTTGCGCGGACTTGAATTTTTGTCGTTTAGGGTCCCGTGGGCACGTAAATGATTTTACGAAAGTAGCCCATTCCGGATATATCCTATCCGCTAGATAATATCTGTGCTCGTAGGTGGCTCCATTCACCTCAAAAGGGCAGTCAGGTGCTTTTCCATCATATACATCGTTGAAGATGAGCGACTGATTGAGAACATTGATGTCGTTGTTGGAACCGGCAACACCAAAGTATGCGTGCCAGATCCATAGATCTTGAGAGGCCAATGCTTCTAGCATGATTGTCGGGTGCTCATGATCACCTCTCATGAATTGACCTCGCCATGCATTCGGACAATTTGCCCACGCCCAATGAGTACAGTCTATGCTGTCGAGCATGCCGGGAAATCCGTGTTTAGCTTCATGTGCGGCGTACAACTTTTGAATATCAATAAAAGTAGGCTTGCGTAAATATTTTTGACCATACAGTTCAATAATACCTGTGCAGAATTTGTACAGACAATTTCGTGACGTTGTCTCTCCCATACGGATGTACTCGTCAAGTGCGTCAGCACTTACTCCATACGCCAATTGCCGAATAGCGGAAATACACTTTTGTATCGGAGAAAAACCTTGTTTGCGTCTGCCGTCCACCCGAAGTGTAAAATACGGATACTCTCCTGCTAAATCTTCAACTATTCGTTCGAATAGTTGTCTGCTCATCCTGAACCGTCGCCTAAACATATCCGGTGTATAAACCGGGTTGTTGCCAAAGTAGTCCCGCATAAGCCGCTCGTTTGCAACTACTCGACCTCTTTCTATGTTCGCGGCCCTCTCTGTTGTTGACGACGAGGCGGTGCTACCATAAATCCATTGTGCAGCATGTCGAAAAACTTCTCTTTGTAGATTCAACAACTCGTCGGTGTCTACAGATGATGATGATGCGGTCGGTGAACCGGGTTGTGGCGAATCCATATTGTTTAAAATATAGAGAATGAAAGAGTTTGAGAGATTGTTGGTGTGAAAAAATAAGAGGTTGAGGGTTAATATATATAGTGTGATTAAATTGAAAAAAAAAAATTAAAAAAAAATTAAAAAAAAAGTAGCCGTTTTAAAATAGCCGTTTGAATAAAAAATAAAAATAAACAAAATATGCTTCGGGTTCCTCGGGTTTTCAAACCCGCACCCCAAGCCCGAGCCCCAAGCCCGCAGCTCCCGCAGCGCTACCCGCAGGAGCCCGCAGCCGAGCCCGAGGCGGTGCGGGTGGCCTAATGTAATACGGTTTTTTAACAACCGTTAACACGAGCAATCGATCCTGAACTTTTTCAAACGATATTGGTCAAATTGTGAAACGAAAACCATTATAAAAAAACCAAGAATAATAAACAAAAATATACTTTACTCTATTTAATATTAGAAAACCAAAAGTAGGTGGTTATTCCCGGGAAAAAATACCAAAAATTAAACTTGACGGTGCGATTTTCTTAAAAAAACAAATAATTTAACGATTTATTTGTCCTCTTTGTCCCAAACAAAATGTCATAAAAAACATAGAATTTTTAAGAATGTATAATTATTATGTTTTTATTTAATAAAAAACAATTTTATTTTTAATTGTAGACATTTTTGTTCATCTTAAACCATTCACTATAATGTAATTTTAACATAATTTTTTAAAATGTTATATTAATTTTTAAAATTATTTAGAAATTCTCTATTATAAGAATTTCTAAAGTGACACATCATCATAAAACTTATATTTTCAATCAATTAACGATAAAACTACAATTAAATATTTTTACTACGATTTAAAGTATATCATGACATAAATTATTTATACATTTTTTATAAACATACTTACACAACATCAAAAAACATTACGTGAAATAAAACAATTTAGAAATTTATATCCTATAATTTTTTATACTATTAACCGTCACAATAACAAAAAGTATTGATTTGGTATTAACAATTTAACAAAGACCAATTTACTAGAAAATATCATACTCACAATCAACACGATTTCTAAATTGGAAATCCTATGTGGTGAATACAGAGTCATTAGAAAGTGTTTAGGCCATCAGTACCCCATCCCTCTATCTTTCAAAGATTCCAGCTCCACATCAGCGTCACATCAGCTTTTCTCAATCCCTCACTCAATCCCTAAGGCCATCAGTACCCCATGGAGGGCATCTTTCAAAGATTTCACTCCACATCAGCGCAACATCAGCTTTTCTTCCATCCCTCACTCGATCCCTCACGATCCCTAAACACCCGTACCCCATTCCCTCAAACCCTTTTGCCACCTCATTTATTTTAATTCTTTTATTTATACATTTAATTATTTAACAAAATAAAAATATTTATATATTTTTTAATAAATAAAAATAAAATAAATAATAAAAATAAAAATTCATATCATTCATTAAAAAATTAAAAATTACAAAATAAATTTAAAAATCTACTCGTCTTCATTGTTGGGAACTTGGATACGCCAAATATGTTCGACCAAATACGTCATTGTAGATTCAACAACTCGTCGGTGTCTACGGATGATGATGATGCGGTTGGTGAACCGGGTTGTGGCGAATCCATATTGTTTAATATATAGAGGTTGAGAGAATTTGAGAGAGTTTGAGAGGTGTGAGAAATAAGAGGTTGAGAGGTATGAGAAATAAGAGGTTGAGAGGTGTGAGAAATAAGAGGTTGAGGGTTAAATATATAGTGGGATTAAATTATGAAAAATAAAATTTTTTTTTAATAATCCTCGGGATGAATCGGGATCCCATCCCCGCATTCGATCCCTTCCCGCAAATGATCCCGCCCCGTACCCCATCCCCGCAGCCATCCCGCTGCCACATCACCCATCCCGCATGCTATCTTTCATGCGCTACGGATGGCCTAAACACCCTTACCACATTCCCTCAAACCCTTTTGCCACCTCATTTATTTTAATTCTTTTATTTATACATTTAATTATTTAACAAAATAAAAATATTTATATATTTTTTAA
Organism: Saussurea involucrata; assembly: GCA_033807775.1. Taxonomy (NCBI): domain Eukaryota; kingdom Viridiplantae; phylum Streptophyta; class Magnoliopsida; order Asterales; family Asteraceae; genus Saussurea; species Saussurea involucrata. Next base: position 91,074,490 of record CM066316.1, read on the forward strand.
TAAATAAAAATAAGATAAATATTGATCACTCATCCCGCTTGATCTATTATTGAGCAAGTTGTTGTAGATGCCGCCAAACCAATTAATTCTTTTATTGAGGTCGTTGAACTTGCTATTGAGTTGATGGTTGATCTATAACATGGTTCACGACCCAAGCGAGTAAAGAACACATGCCCGATTCGGGCCCAAAAACTTCCTACATTTATGTAAAATTAAGTATAAGAATAATAATAATAATAATAATAATAACAATAAAAATAATTACCACCGCTTTGTGCGTTACCGATAACGGGGTCCTCCGAAACGTCAACCCACGCCGACACTAACGCGAGTTCCTCGGCTTTACTCCACGTTTGTTTGGCGGCTTTCGTTGGTCTCGGATTTGATGGTTCCATGTTAGATTGTTGTGTCGGGATAGATTGTGGTGTGTTCGGGGTAGAAGGTTGGGTTTCCGGAACAATGTCGTAGTCGAGATTGATTGCGGGTGAAGGAAGATTGTAGTTGGCCGGAGTAAAACCTTGTTCAATCAAACCGGGACGTGTAAATTGGTAAGGAAATTGTTGGTGAAATTGTTGGTGAAATTGTTGCGGATATTGTGGCGGATTTTGTTGCGACCATTGTGGCGGAATTTGTTGCGACCATTGCGGACGATAACCTTGTTGTGTAAACGCTTGGAAACCAAGCTCTTGATCTTCTTGCGATTGTGGTGTATTCGGTCGGTTACAACGGGATGTAGGTGTTCTGTTTGGATTCATGATGAGAGAGGTGTGAAAAATAAGAGGTTGAGAGAGTTTGAGAGGTGTGAAAAATAAGAGGTTGAGAGAATTTGAGAGAGTTTGAGAGGTGTGAAAAATAAGATGTTGAGAGAATTTTAGAGAGTTTGAGAGGTGTGAGAAATAAGAGGTTGAGGGTTAAATATATAGTGGGATTAAATTGAGAAAAAAATTTATTTATTTTTGTTTAAAAAGAGCCGTTCAACGGCATTATTTTTAAAAATTAAATAATTTTTTTTAATAAACCTTCGGGATGAATCAGGATCCAGAACCCGGAATCCATCCCGCACCCCGCATCCCGCAAGGGCCGTAGCCGACCCCACACCATCCCGCCCTCCATCCCGAGCCCATCCCCGCTGCGGTACCGATGGCCTTAGAAATTGTTGTAATGGATGGTCTTATAATCAATAGTAAAATGGAAAATTGGACATTATTTTTTAAAATTAAATTTTGAAATAAACTAAAATAACAATGTAGACACTTATTTTAAGAATATGTAGTAGTAAATATTTATCGTTATAGAAGCATCTCCAACAATTATCCTATATATTTTTTCTTCTAAAATAGATTATCAAAAGTTAAAATATCTAAAATAATCAATTCCAACATCTATTCTATTTCAAAGATGGCAACATTGAGTATATTATTAAAAATCAATACATTAATAATATTATATTTCTCTTTTCCAAACCTTTTATTTCAATGTATCTTACTTATGAAAAAACTAAAATATTATTTCTATTTATTTTATAGTAGGTTTTAGAGATTTTCTATAAATTTAAAATTTTTTATTTTTTATTTTATCTATTTTTACATACAAGATGGTAAGAGCATCTTCAATGCAAGGTTATTACAAGCAAAAAGTGCAATGTCTTGTACGAACTACAAGGGCTAGATTGTAATTACCTGTAACTTGCTAGTATATATATTTGTAGCTTAGTTCATATTATTAGGTTAATCAGTCTTTGTAATCGCCCTTTCAATATATGAAAAACTGCTGCAGTTCAGCCACATCTCTCTCTCGTTTGTTCATCGATTGATTCCTACACCAATTCTAACATGGTATCAGAGCTTTAGGTATGTCTCACCAATTCTTCTGATTACTCGCCTTGTTCTATTTTACTGCTCGATTTCTGCCTGTCATCCTGTTCGTATTTTATCAAATCGCAAAACCCTAAGCCGTAATATCGGAACTGACCTTTTACCGAAACTTCAAAATACCGAGACTCCTAAATTGGGGGACTTCAAAATTGGGGGACTCCTAACTTCAAAATTGGGGGACTTCAAAATTGGGTGACTCCTAACTTCCGGTACCTGCTTGATTTTATTCCGGAACACCCAACTTCCGGTACTGTCCTTATTTGATTCCGGAACTGATTTATTCCTTTCTTCCGGAACTGCCTTATTTTGACTCCGAAACTGTTTTATTTCTACCCTAATTCCGGTACTGCTCTCACACTCCGTAACTGCTAATTTCGGAACTGTTCTCACACTCCGGAACTACCTACTTCCGGTACTGCTTCTTTCGGTACTGATTTCTTCTATAATTTCGGAACTCATTTCCGGTACCTCATATTCCGGATCACCCAAAAGTCAACTCTGGTTCTCACTTTTCTGAAATTATTTCCGGAACACTCAATTCCATCACTCACAACTCCGAAACTCCTCTTTACGATTTTCTAACTCCGGAACAGTCTACTCCGGCACTCACATTCTGGATCACTCATTCGGGTTCAGTTCCAGTTCTCTAAAGATGGCTCTCAATGGCAAGTCTAAATACAGTGAATGCACGTTCTGTCACTCTACTTCTCATCTTCTCCTCACCTGCCCAATTCGAAAATGTCGCTGGTGTGGGATCACACAGCCACGACACTATGGGTCTGACTGTTCAAAACATCCAAGGAACTCAGGTAATCAACGACACTCAGGTAATCTAAGGCAACAGCGCACTCAGTCATTTGCTGGCTCAATCACTCAAGAATCCCAAACGCCGGCAACTCAGGCACAGCATAGCAACAACTCGTTACCTGACCTTATGGAACTCATGCGCCGCAACCAAGAACTTATAGAGCGACTCATGACAGGTTCTATGGGTATGGATTTTCAAGGCAATAGCTCATCATCAGGTAACCACTGTCTATTTGACTCTGGATGTTGTAACCACATGACACCTAAGGCTGACGGTTTTGTCTCCAAGCAAACCTCCAGAATGTTCTCATCAGTTCGTACCGCTGATGATACTCGCTTACCTGTATCTTTCAGTAGAACTGTATCTACCACCAATATTCAATTACCTGATGTGCTACATATTCCAAACTTATCTCTGAGTCTGATTTCTATCACTCAACTTATGGAATTCGACCTAATTGTTTTGTTTCATCCTTCTGGTTGTGTTGTACAGGATCCAAAGACCAAGCAGATACTTGGAGTAGGCCGTAAAGTTGGTCGGATGATTGAAGTGGTCTACCTCCATCTTCTCTTACACTCGTCAAATCTTGTTGCTTCTGTTTCCAGTACCCCTTCCTTTGAATTATGGCATAAGCGCCTAGGACATTTATCTCTAGCTAGGATAAAACTATTAGCTAGCTCAGGACTGTTAGGCAACACTTCTTCTGAAAATGTTTCTTGTTTATTATGTCAACTTGGAAAACATCATGCCTTACCCTTTCAACTAAATGAATTCAAATTTGCTTCTCCTTTTGATCTCATTTACTCTGATGTTTGGGGTCCAATACCACATCCATCCATGGGAGGTTCTCGATATTTTGTTATATTTATCGATGATCACACACGCTTTACATGGATATATCTCATGAAACACCGCTCAGAACTACCTCAAATATATATTACCTTCGCCCGTATGATTCTGACCCAGTTTTCCAAGCCCATAAAGATTCTTCGAGCAGATAATGCTATGGAATATAAAGAATCTTCTCTTCTCTCTTTTCCTCAATCTCAGGGTACTCTTCTCTCAGTAATCTTGTCCCGGCACCTCTCCGCAAAATGGACGTGCAGAACGTAAACATCGTCACATCCTCGATACTGTTCGTACTCTATTAATCTCAGCCAAGTGTCCATAACGCTTTTGGGGCGAAGCTGCCTTCACAGCTGTCTACACAATCAACCGACACCCGACCCCCATCCTAAATCAAAAGTCTCCTTATGAAGTACTCCATGGGGTCTCCCCTGCATATGAACTCCTAAAAGTGTGGGGTTGTGCCTGTTTTGTTCAGTTGCAATCTCATGAACACACCAAACTCGAACCTCGTTCTAGATTATGTTGCTTTCTTGGCTATAGAATTGAACACAAAGGTTATCGTTGTTGGGATCCAGTCTCTAAAAGACTACGTATATCCCGTCATGTCACATTCTGGGAACATCTTCCCTTCTCAACAGTGTCCAAATTTCAGGACATACCTAATCCTTACACTTCCTTCTTCACTGATAACTCTATCTCTTTGGACTCACTCCAATTAGATCCAATACTCACCTCTCCATCTGATCCACCTCCTTCCGCCTCACCTCAATCTGTGACCTCACCATCTGTCCCACCTCCTTCCATCTCAAAATGGATTTTGTGTGTTGTCTGTATACAGGATTCGGATCGTCAAATATAATCATGAAAGAAATATGTAAATAGGGTAATTTTTGTTGATTACTTGATTGGATCGTACCAAATTTTACTCCACGCCTGAATCGACTACCCCATGGTTAAAAGCCATTTGCATCCATTACCAATGGTATTTAGGGATCATTCACAAACGAAATTTTACATTTATGATGTTTAGTAGCTTTTCAATGGCGTACTGTGTATGAGTGTGATCTCGGATGTGGAAGGATAGTTAGAATAACAAGCCAAAACGATAGATGTTAATGCTCAGAATTGCTATAGAAGATTAATGTGGCTATTGTTATTTTTTTGTTTGCAATTTTTATGCTAAACCATATTTCTTTTTATTGATGATTTTTTGCAAATTCATCTTCAAGCAAATTTATGTTCCTTTATTACGTCTGTTCTCCAGATTAACATCACTGATATTGTAATATATGGTATTCATCAAGGATGTATAAACATTTTCTGATTCTATCAACACCCTAGAAATAGAATATAGAGCTTGATTTTATAATTATCAAACAATTTTCTATAGGCACAACCATAGTTTGATCATTCTCGTGTCAAATTGTTCTTGCCATTAGCATTTTTCTCTTTTATCCATTTAATGAAGCGTTGAAGTTCTTGTGTGAACACCCACCCAACTTTTCTTATATTGTTTATAACCTTTTCCTTGAAATTGAGGGCCCTTTTTCTTACATTTTCTGTTGCTGAACATCTGATGGGTCTATTGATCGATATAAAGCACGTCTTGTGGCAAAAGGCTTCAATCAAGAATATGTCACTGATTACGAGGAAACATTTTCTCCTGTGGCTTGGGTCACCTCGGTTCGTAGTCTTCTCGCCATAGCTGCCACCAAAAGATGGCCACTTTACCAGATGGATGTCAAGAATGCTTTTCTAAATGGTGATCTCGAAGAGGAAGTCTACATGAGACTTCCTCTAGGTGTGACCTCTCGTCAGGGTCATGTGCGCCGACTTCGAAAAGCCCTATATGGCCTCAAACAAGGTCCTCGTGCTTGGTTTGAAAAATTTAGCAACACTATCATTTCATTGGGGTTTTCTCCGAGTAATTATGATTCTGGATTGTTTACTCGGACCACTGCTGCATGTACTATCTTACTTCTATTGTATGTTGATGACATGATCATTACCGACATTGACTCTACAGGTATCACCCATCTCAAACAGTCTCTCAGCTCATGTTTTGAGATGAAAGATCTTGGTAAGCTACACTACTTCCTTGGTCTTGAAGTTCTGTCTGACTCTTCCGGCATCTATCTCTGTCAAGCCAAGTACATTTCAGATATGTTGTCCAAAGCTGGGATTACAGACAACAAAGTTGCGTCTACACCCATTGAGCAAAATCTGCATCTTGCTCCCAATGTCGGTACCCCGCTGCGGGACCCTACACGGTACCGTCAACTAGTTGGTTCTCTGGTCTACCTGACTGTTACTCGACCGGATCTTGCATATGCAGTTCATATAGTCATCCAGTTCATGGCTGCTCCGTGCTCCGATCACTATGTCGCGGTTCTTCGTATCATTCGGTATCTTAAAGGGACACTGTTTCATGGACTTCACTTCTCATCCACATCGTCCTTAACTTTTCGCGCATTCTTCGATGCTGATTGGGATGGAGACATAACAGATCGCCGCTCTACTACCGGATATTGTTTCTTCCTTGGAGACTCCCTTATTTCCTAGCGCAACAAGAAACAATCTCTGACAGCTCGATCTAGTACTGAAGCTGAGTATCGAGCTTTAGCTGACACTACGCAAGAACTTGTATGGCTACGCTTGTTACTATCTGATATGGGTGATCATCAGTTCTCTCCAACACCATTGTGGTGTGATAACAATAGTGCTATTCAGATTGCTCACAATGATGTCTTTCATGAGCGTACAAAGCACATCGAGATTGACTGCCATTTCACCCGTCAACATGTTCTTCGCAAGACCGTTCGACTTCTCTCAATTTCAACCATTGATCAGACAGCGGACATATTCACCAAAGCTCACCTTCCAGGGCGTTTTCGGGCTCTTGTTTCCAAACTCAACTTGGCTCATTCTTCCCCCACTTGAGTTTGAGGGGGGGTGTTAGAGTCATATAGCACATATGTAAAGTACAAGGGCTAGATTGTAATTACCTGTAACTTGCTAGTATATATTTGTAGCTTAGTTCATATTATTAGGTTAATCAGTCTTTGTAATCGCTCTCTCAATATATGAAAAGCTGCTGCAGTTCAGCCACATCTCTCTCTCGTTTGTTCATCGATTGATTCCTATACCAATTCTAACAGTTATTACAAGCAAAAAGTGCAATGTTTTGTACGAACTAGCATTGTGGAGAGTTCTTATAAGAGTTCAAACTCCTTTAGGTTCTTAAATAAGAACATTGTTTCTTATCGTGAAGTTTGTGAGAAATGACATTTTTCTTATTTATTTTATTTTATTTTGTTTGCTTTATAATTATTAATATAACCTATTTAATTATTATTGATGTTGAAAGAATAAGTAGGACCCACAAAAAGGAAGGGGCTGTTTGGCAGTTGTTGAATGGTTTAGTGCAGAATGGTTAATAGGTCAGAATGGTTGAGAGACTTAGTATGGTTGAGTGCAGAATGAAATTTGCGTGTTTGGTAACTGTTCTGAATGGTAACTCTGAATGACAACAAATTACCATTTTAACCCTCTGTATCATTTAGTTCTAAATGAAATAAAACTGTTTGGCAGATAACTGAATAAAACAATTATTTTGCAAATATAAATACATACTCAATATTACTACTCCAAAAAAACATTTCATATTAATCCAAATAAGCATAACATCAAATTTTCAAGTTCTAGAATAAACAAAAACATAACAATCAAATTACAACAAAATTCAAGAAAGCTTACAACACATATTTCACAAAAGAATGAAACCCACAACTTATGTTCTTTACTGTTTGTTGGGTAAAGATTACAGACAACACATATATCACAAAAAATGGAAATCGACGGTACCTGAGTAATCGGAGAGATGGAAATCGACAAATGGAAACGACGACACCTGAGTAATCGGAGATATGGAAATCGACAAATGGAAACGACAGCACCTGAGAAATCGACGGTACCTGAGAAACCAGAGATGGAAATCGACGGTACCTGAGAAATCAGAGATGGAAATCGATGGAACACTGACAAATCGAGAGAAGAACACGAAGAAGAAATCGACGGTACGTGAGGGCGTGGAAGGATGAAATCGATCTTGATGGCGTGGAAGGAGTAGCGGCCGAGACTTTTGTGAGAAAGGGTAGATATGGAAAAAATTGGAACTGATTGGTTGAGTGGAGCCCTAGATGCAAAATCGTTAAGAGCTCATTGTCACCATTTAGAGGTTTTTTTTGCCAAACAACACCAGTCTCTTACCGATTCAGAGGTAACATCTGAATGTCACCATTAAGAGGTAAACAAACAGCCCCGAAATTCTTATAAAATCTAACATTGTGAAAATTTAAAAGAGTTCTTAATTTAATGAATTAGATATGAGTTGGCAATAAAGAAAATAAAAAAGAGGTTGTTATAAGAGCATCTTCAATGCAAGGTTCTTACAAGCAAAAAGTGTAGTGACTTGTAAGAACTACCATTGTGGAAAGTTTTTATTAGAACCTAACATTCTCTAGGTTCTTAAACAAGAACCTTGGTTCTTATCTTGATTTTTGGTGTGAATTGACATATTCTTCATTTCTATTGGTATTTAATTTAAATACTTGATATTTATTTAAAAATATATAATATGTTTTTGATGTTGATAAATATATGGGACTCACAAAAATGAGTTTCTTATAAGAACTACCATTGTAGATTTTTATATAAAATTTCAATTGAATGAATTGAAAATGAAATTCCACCAAAAAAATGCAAAAAGAGGTTCTTGTAAGAACCTCCGTCGAAGATGCTCTAATATACATGTTTGAGCAAAAAATTATTGATTTTTTTCTTTCTATTTTAACAATAGTTACGGAGAATTGGAGAATGGAGATGTTCTAAGATATGAAATTCCATTTTTGTCCTTTGACTTTGACTTGATTCTTTTTCTAAACCAGGGTTAAACTCTCCCCCCTCTTCTTTTATATAACTCCACTTCACATTCTATCCACACCAAAACCCCCATTCTCTCTCTCTAGACCTCGTTTGACCACAACTCCAGTCTCACTGACCTCCGCCATGCCTGATTCCTTCTGAAGCTCGTCTTTCATGGAGGTTGAGCTATCTCCAAAATCTCTCTCATTTAATTTCTGAAAAAAGTTCGATACGATTAACGGAGTTTTGAAAAAATGGCGGAAATGACGGAGGCAACGAAGGCAATGCCGCCGCAGGCAGAGAAGAAGAAAGAGCAGAGTGTTCCGTTCTACCAACTGTTCTCATTCGCAGACAGGTTCGATTACGTTCTCATGATTCTCGGTAGCATCGGCGCCATTATTCACGGATCTTCCATGCCTTTCTTCTTCCTGTTGTTCGGTCAAATGGTGAATGGTTTCGGCAAAAATCAATCGGATTTGAGCACCATGACTCACGAAGTCTCTAAGGTGATTCATTGTTACTCCAATAATAGGCTAATCGCTACAGATTAAACGAGTCTTCCTTTGCAATTTTTGCGAGCATCATGTATGAAGCAGGCTCAGCTAGTCTGAGACGATGGATTATATATATATATAACATATATATAGATTGATTGGGGTAGTTTTATTTGTAGACCACCCTAATTTTGCAAACCGGACAAACCATCGATTTCATTGAATAAGTTGATGAAATTGTTTCATATACTTTGTATTTTATGTAAAAATGGAAAAAGTTTCATAAAAAACACAAATATATGAAACAATTTCATCAAGAAAAGAATTATATGAAGCAATTTCATCAAATTAAACAAGTTCATGAACCAATTTTATTAACCTAGCCAATGAAATCGACGGTTTGGTTTGCATTTGATCTCTCCCCCTATATATATATATATATATATATATATATATATATATTGATTTATCATATTTGAATGCTATTTATAACAGATTCAGATCTGAATATTATTTACTCTAAATTAATGCAGTATGCTCTGTATTTCGTCTATCTTGGATTGGTCGTGTGCGTATCGTCTTACGCAGGTGAGAAGCAAAACTCGATCCGTTTGCCCTCTCTATCTCCCTACAAATATATATATATATATATGTATATATATATATTATTAATAATCGTTTCATAAAATTTATTGAGTTCATACTTCATTATTTGCAAGTGCTTATTTTAGCCAGTTCACCAAGGATCAGGTGCACGTGGGTTCCTTGCTATCCTTTGTCCTTTTCGTCACGTACTTGGTCAAATTGTGGATTATTTTTGTTATAATATTAATCACACACATGTCTCCAATGTCCCCATCACTATTTGATTTAAGGAAGTGAAATTAATTAGTTAATTTGGTTGATTAATTGTGTTTAAATTTGAGATTGAACAGAGATTGGATGTTGGATGTATACCGGAGAACGGCAAGTAAGCGCGATGAGGAAGAGGTACTTGGAAGCGGTTTTGAAACAAGACGTAGGATTTTACGATACAGATGCGAGAACCGGAGATATAGTTTTTAGCGTATCCACGGATACGCTCCTTGTCCAAGACGCCATTAGCGAGAAGGTAATCTCTTTGCAAAATCTTATTTGAAGATGTAATGATGTATATCTATACTATCTTATCAAAATTCTAAAACGGTTATTTTAAAAGTTTAGGATAATAACACGTCGTACAACTTGCATACCCACCGTCACTCTACACACATTTCTCTGGAAAATCTTTTTTAAATATATAACTTACATTTAATACTCTCATAATTAGTTATCCTGTTAATCACTTACTTTTTCATTTTTCGTTTTAGACCTTTATCATTCGTATGTAAGCTAAAATGCATTAAAAGTATATTTTCTTTTTTTTTACAAATTACGTCATTGTAATTGTTTCGTCAATACCTTCGAAATGAGCCCAATATTGAATAAGTTTGGATTTAATCATATTATTAGATATCATGAATATATACGAATTAACTTGTTTTATATTTATTATATTTTCATTTTCTATTTTCCATTTTACATCCTTACCATTTTTTTTAGAAACATTTGATGATTTTATTAATAATATCACCAAAAAAGGTGGCCCACAACAAAACCCATTACAAGACATGCATCTTTGTCATATTAAAAATACAGAGTCATAATTATTGAAACTAAAATGTCATAAATACATTTTTCAAGAACCATCTATTGAGATTTTTTAAACTTATACATTTTACACCCTTATCTATATTTATCTATGGGAAATTAATTAAAATGCCACAAGTTTGAAAGTGAGTTACCAAAATACCCCAAAAAATTAATTTCTTACCAAAATGACTTTTTTTTCCGCGGAGGGAGCCCTCTATAGCGGACAGGGACTGAAAGTGTAAAATTTTGCAAGATTATTTACACTTTCAGTCCCCATAGCGGGCCTCGATAGAGCCATCGCGACCCTCGATCGCGGGGGCCAGGGACTGAAAGTGTAAAATATATCTTGCAAAAATTTTCACAATTGGTCCCTGTCCGCGATCGCGGGCTCTTATCGCGGGGAAAAATGGCATTTTGGTAAGAAATTAATTTTTTGGGGTATTTTGGTAAGTCTGTTTCAAACTTGTGGCATTTTAATTAATTTCCCTTTATCTATCTATACTTTGATGGATAATAAAACTAATCATGGAACAAAATTATTCTTTCGAGTTTTCAGTTTTAGATTCAGAATGTTTTGCGCCCCATCTGACGTGCCCACGTATCTTGGTATATAATTATATGAAAATTTGTAACATCCAACCACATATATCTTTATGCGTTTTTTTTAATAATTCATACATAAACCTCCATTTTTTACATTTTAGGGTTTCTGATTTGAATTGGCCCCTGAATATTATTATACTTCAAAAAATTCTATATGGAATTTGAGGATGGAGTAATTTTTTTCTGACAAACTGTAACGGAAAAAGGAATCATCATTTATGGTGATATCGGTCCATTAATGGCGGGGACATGGGGTCCAATAACGAACGGGACATTCATCCGCGCAAATTAGCATATTTGGATTAACCGGCGCCGGAAATCATCTTTCACTATTTTTGTGGTTCATGTGTAGACGAAGATTGTCCATTCTTTAGAGCAAAGCATTTTATAGAATCACAATCATCATCATCATCATCTTTTGTGGTGCACGTTAGCATACATAATTTAACCTGCGCCGTCATTAGCAGTTTTGAAGATTTCGTTGTTTTGGAATACGAACACTGCCATTTAACTAATCCTTTTCTACATTTATAACTTTAAATTATGAACACAAGGGTTGTGGGGTATTGGTTAAGGTCCTGGGATGTGGTGGAATATCCCATCTGCTCTATGTTCGAATACACAATAATTGTGGCCACTGATCTCTTACAGTCATAATTTGTCAAGGGATTACTGTAGACACCCTTCTCCAGAAAACTCAAATTATGAGTTTCCATAAACAGCAAGTAAGTGTTCACTTTTACTGTTCTCCAACATTAGGTGGGAAACTTTATCCATTATCTCTCGACATTTTTGGCTGGATTGGTGGTTGGTTTCGTGTCGGCATGGAAGCTAGCTCTTCTGAGTGTTGCGGTGATTCCCGGGATTGCCTTTGCTGGTGGCTTATATGCATATACCCTTACCGGTCTCACTTCCAAGAGCCGCGAATCCTATGCCAATGCGGGCATCATCGCCGAGCAGGTGATCTTATTTCCTCACTGTTTCTAGCCTTGATATATTACTTGTGCATCCTTTTTAGGGATTTTTTGCTCAATCAGATTGTCCGAAACCTTTTTCTAAAATGGAGAAAGTACGAGAGAGCGATGGAAATCTCCAAATTTGGAGACATCTCCAAAAATATTACATATGAGAAAGAAATGATTTTTTTTTTAGTTGAATTGAATATTTTAATAATATAATTAATTGTGTAATCTCCAAAATAGAGAATCAGTTTGAGACGAACGTATTCTTTTTTGGAGATTTTGATTTTTTACTGAGAAAACTGTTGGAGATGCTCTTGATAAAAGTGGCCATTCTGCGTTTGGTATGTGAGACATGACATAACAAAAACTTGTTAGTCTCATGATATGACATTTGGATTGGACCTGACAATTGACAGGACCGAGGGAACAAAAAAACACCAAAATAGATGGAACAAAAATCCAGTAGATGGGACAAGATTGATAAATTACTAAACTATTGATATCAAATTAAAACCCTAAAACCTTACACCATGCTTTCACTCACCAGTCTTATCCTGTCTCGTAAAATCTCTGCCAGTCCTGTCTGCTTATCAAACGCACCATTAGACTGCTAGGTCAACCTTTGCGTTGTTAATTGTATGATTGTACCTCTTTTTTTGTTGCCACAAGTTTCATAACACAATGATTTCCATTTTAACTTTTGCCTACCTTAATTAAATTAGTTACTTACTTTGTGGAAACCAATGCTATTAAAGTACTTTCAAAGTTGCGTGATCATCATATATTACACAGCATGCGCTGCAGTGATAAGAACACCTTGCCTCACATGTTGCTTTACTTTTACCCCTTCACTTTTAGTCTCTTGTTTCCTTAGTGGGTATTAATCAACTACTAATTTGATCATATACATCTACATGATTGCAATGATTTTGTTTCACATTTACCATCTTTGAGGCACGGTTATGAAAACAACCTCTGAATCATTAAGAGGTGAATCTTGTTTGACAAAAAAAAATTCTACCTCTTAATGGTTCTAAAACCCTCTGATGATTTTGTGTCTTGGGCCTCCCTTAACCATTCAGCACCCTAATTTCATTCTAAACAATTACCAAACAACCATATTTCATTTTGCACTATGTCATAAGAACCTCTTAATCATTCTGACCACTTAATCATCCTGCACCAAACCATTTAGCAACTGCCAAACAGCCTCAAAGACACATTAAATTTAAGGACTTGAAAGTTTTTGACCACTTAATCATTCAGCATCTAACAATCAAGCCCTTAGCTAGTGATTTTCTTACTTTTTAAACTTTTTCAATGCGACCTTCTAAAGCTTATCAAGTATTAACAGGCAATTGCACAAGTAAGAACAGTGTACTCATATGTCGGTGAGACCAAGGTCCTCGACTCGTATTCAGATGCAATTCAGCACACCCTCAAACTTGGCTACAAGGCCGGGATGGCAAAAGGTTTGGGACTCGGGTGTACGTATGGAATTGCATGCATGTCTTGGGCACTTGTTTTCTGGTACGCGGGTGTCTTTATTAGGAATGGGCAGACAGATGGCGGAAAGGCGTTCACCGCCATTTTCTCCGCCATTGTTGGCGGCATGTAAGATTTCTTCTTTAGTTTCTCTCATTTCACAATCCCAATTCCATCCACCATCTTTGAAAGCTTAATCAAATAAGTCGATCGTAACAGGAGTTTGGGCCAGTCTTTTTCGAATCTTGGAGCATTCAGCAAAGGCAAAGCGGCTGGATATAAGTTATTGGAAATTATTAAGCAAAAACCAACTATAGTTCAGGACTCTACAGACGGGAAGTGCTTAACGGAGGTCAATGGAAATATCGAGTTCAAGAATATCTCTTTCAGCTACCCTTCAAGGCCAGATGTCCTTATCTTCAGAGATTTCTCCATTTTCTTCCCGGCCGGAAAGACGGTGGCTGTCGTTGGTGGCAGTGGGTCTGGTAAAAGCACTGTTGTTTCCCTGATAGAAAGGTTCTATGACCCTAATCAAGGTAAATCAGACAACTTTTAATCTAAACCCTTGATCACTTTTAATCTCTGGGGTGAAGTTGAGTTAACCTGAGAAACGTGAGAAGTGAATCTAAACCGTCGATCGCCTTTAATCTCAAGCCCACCCATGAATCGCGCTTGATACGGGGATTGATCCGGTACATCTCGGTGCATCTCATCCTAATGTGCATCCAGATAACCACTTCTTATGTTTCTCACGTTAACTCGACTTCTCACCGGAACCCAACCCTTGTTTTCAGAGGTGATGGATCATGTCAGAAGTTGAGGTTAACGTGAGAAGCGTGAGAAGTGGATCTGAACCGTTGATCACTTTTAATAAAATGCCCTCCCATGAATTGCGCCTTACAAGGGATTTGATCTAGTGCATCTCATCCTAATGTGCATCCATTTCTCATCCAACGGTTGATAATCACTTCTCACGCTTCTCACGTTAACCTAACTTCTCACTGGAACCCAACTCTTGTTTTCAGAATTTATCTTGGGATTTTTAAAAAATACTAATTTGAGGGGTTATGCAGGGCAAATATTGCTAGATAATGTGGACATTAAGACCCTGCAACTACGATGGTTGCGTGATCAAATCGGTCTTGTGAACCAAGAACCTGCACTCTTTGCCACTACGATACTTGAAAACATACTTTACGGAAAATCAGATGCAACTACAGCTGAAGTTGAAGCCGCGACCTCCGCTGCCAATGCTCATAGCTTCATCACCTTGCTTCCTAATGGCTATCACACCCAGGTTTGTAGATGTTTGCAATCCTTAAAAATTCAGAACTAATGTACATCTTAGACACAAATAGAGCACTTCACTTTTGTTAGGGTCCCACATCGGCCACACTTGGACCATTTCACGTAACTATATGTTGGAACCCGCTTTATCTCGATGGCTCTTTTGGAGAGTTATTTAATAGGGTCCCACATATTCTCACATGATATCAGAACTAAGGTCTACTCTTTCTAGCATGGGCGGATGTAGCATAGAAAGAGAAATAAACATTTTTTCCTAGCTTAAAAACAGGTTTTTTAAACGTTCTATCATAGTTTCCCCCAATGTTTTTCCGTCTCTGCCCCCACCAAGCAAAAAACCAAAGAAAGTACTTAAAATCAACCAAAAAACAAAAAAAGTCTATCGAAATCGACAAAAAAACTTAAAAATCCCTCGCTATCAACCAAAAAACTAAAAAATCTCTAAAAACAGTGGAATTAGGCTAAAAACACATTGGACGACTTTTCAGACCTTTAATCTACCTTAATGGTGCCCCCACTAGGCAAAAATCTTGGATCCGCCACTGGGCGTCTAGCCTCTTTTGGAGGGGCGTGTTAGAGGACCTCATTGGATAGACTCAAAACTATTTCACCTGGTTATATTTTGGAACCTCTTTTCTTTTTTCTCTCATCAAGGGCTCTTTCGGAAAGTAATCTAATAGGGTTTCACATATTCTCACAACTTCTATGTCACACAAAGTATTGATGAATTAATATCCAGGTGGGTGAACGAGGAGTCCAACTATCCGGTGGTCAAAAACAAAGAATCGCCATTGCTAGAGCAATGTTGAAGAACCCAAAAATCCTCCTCCTCGAT
Source organism: Saussurea involucrata (assembly GCA_033807775.1). Classification (NCBI taxonomy): domain Eukaryota; kingdom Viridiplantae; phylum Streptophyta; class Magnoliopsida; order Asterales; family Asteraceae; genus Saussurea; species Saussurea involucrata. The sequence goes on from CM066316.1 coordinate 91,090,299, forward strand.
GAGGCAACCAGCGCCCTCGATTCAGGTTCCGAGAGCATCGTTCAAGAAGCTCTCGATCGTCTAATGATCGGAAGAACAACCGTTGTGGTTGCACATCGTCTCTCTACCATAAGAAACGTCGATTCAATCGCAGTCATCCAACAAGGCCAAATTGTCGAAACCGGGACCCACGAAGAGCTCATTTCAAAACCCGGGGCATATGCTTCCTTAATCAGATTCCAAGAAATGGTGGGAAACCGAGACTTCTCAAATCCTTCGACCCACCGTACACGATCATCGCGATTAAGTCATTCGTTGTCAACGAAATCTCTTAGCCTCCGATCTGGAAGCTTAAGGAACTTAAGCTATCAGTACAGCACCGGTGCAGATGGCCGTATAGAAATGATATCAAATGCTGAAACAGATAGAAAAAATCCAGCTCCAAGTGGGTATTTCTTCAGACTTCTGAAGATGAATTCTCCCGAGTGGCCTTATTCGTTAATGGGTGCTGTAGGCTCGATTCTATCTGGATTTATTGGTCCTACTTTCGCTATCGTCATGAGTAATATGATTGAGGTTTTTTACTTTAATAACCCTGCTCTAATGGAGAGAAAGACCAAAGAGTATGTTTTCATCTACGTTGGAGCCGGTTTATACGCTGTTGTTGCATACTTGATCCAGCATTATTTCTTCAGTATCATGGGAGAGAACCTCACTACAAGAGTAAGAAGGATGATGCTTTCAGGTATGTATATGCATTACATTCCAAGGGGAAACTGTAAATATTTGAAGAAACGTGAATTATTCATAATGAATATGACGATAGGGTAATCTAAAAAAATGAAAAACTGAGGTACACCCTGATAACCTTTCATCTAGACGATATGCACTTGTGCAAGTAATTTGTAACATGCACACATGCACATGTGCATAATACACGTGCATAAAAACTGAAAAAACAACTTAATTTACTTGCATGCACAAGTGCATACCGTCCAGATGAAGGAATACCAGGGTGTTCCCTCAGTTTTCCATTTTTTTGAGGTTTTCCCTTAACCTCCCTCTAATATTTATCATGAATATTATATCATGGATTTTCATTATTCATGATATTCATCATGAATGTTCTTAAAAATTGATGGTTCTCATATGAACCCGCCTTTGTAGTCTAATTCTTTCTTCTTAATGTCATAAAGAATCGTCAATTATATTTTTGTTTATGTGAATAAGTGTTATAATCTCCGTTTCTTGTTTAGCAATCATGAGAAACGAAGTTGGATGGTTCGATGAAGAGGAGCATAACTCTAGTCTAGTTGCAGCCCGGCTAGCAACAGATGCTGCAGACGTGAAATCAGCCATAGCCGAGAGGATCTCGGTTATATTACAGAACATGACATCTCTTCTCACTTCATTTGTAGTTGCATTCATCGTGGAATGGAGGGTCTCACTTCTCATTCTTGGCACCTTCCCTCTTCTTGTCCTCGCCCATTTTGCTCAGGTAATATACAACACTCCCTCTATTACTGTTCCATATAGTATTGTTTATTTAATGCTGATTGCTTCTTACTGGGTAAGAGCTCTTACCTCGTAAAAAAGTTATGCTGTTTACCTACACTTTTAACTGATCAATGTTCTGACCAATGTCATCAATCAAGCTAGGGGTTGTTTACTTAACTCAGCATAATGGTCTAGGTAACTTAGGAGCTGTTTGGTTGGTTTTCCATTAAGTCCTATGTGGATAAAACTGTTTGTGTGGATTAATCTACCTATATAGATTGGGAAGGTTTTTGTTTGGGAGGGTCTTTTCATAGGTTTTTAAATTGGGAGGGACATGTTTTGTTAAAAACTTGACTTTCTGCATAAAGCTCCCCCAGAAGCTTACTGAATAAGCAACTTTCTATATCATTAAGTTGCTACCAAACAGTCATTTATAACTGACTGAATAAGTTGTGAGTCCCATTAAGTTAATTAAGTTGCTAACAAACAGGTCCTTATTCGCTTAGCCATACATACATGAGTGTTTCTTTACGGCTTAATCATTTAGCCATTATGTCAAAATGACTAATATGGAACAAGTCAGGACCCCTCACTTATCCCTATTAAACCACCTCTAACAAATTAATACCAGAAATACCCCAAAATTAATCCAACCCTATTTTACATCCCTCAAATCCATTCATTGGTCTCCTGTCCCTTAAACAACAAATTTATCCAAACCAAACAACTTAACCCAGGCAGACTTTATAACCATTTTCAATCCGCATTTATCCCAAAAGTCTTATCCCACTTAACCAATCTGTACTGGTAAGTGAAACCACGCTTACTGGCTCTTGACTTAATTATTTTCATAATCTGGAATCTTGATTTGGGTAATATTATCTTTTGATAATAAACGACAAGAATGTATATTCAAAGTGGCAGAAATCTAGTGCCCTGCATGTGCTTCCTCTATTCCGGTTCATACTTTCCCGAAACTCACCCCTGACAGCCTGACTCATATACAACACTCTCTTACTCCAATAAAGTATCCACTTTTTTTTATTAAAATATTATTTCTATTTCTAAATATTTATTTTCAAAGATTTCTATTGGTAATCATTTTTTGGGTTATTTCCATATTTGGAGAAAAACAACTGCTCTCTCCTATTTTCTCTATTTTGGAGAAGCTGTTGGAACAAAATTATAGTCCAAATCTTTATATTCTTAATTTTCTTCCAAAATGAAGAAGTTGTTGAAGATGCTAGAGGTTTATCTAGAAATCCGATAAGTATATAAAATTTGTTTGTTATACTGTTTTATATCATGTTAAAAACATTGGTTTTTCTAATAATCAACTAATAAATAGTTATTTATTATTTATTTTATAAATTACTCTATAAATTATCTATTAACATTTCCAAAACCTTCCAATTCTCCCATAAAATTTAAATTTCTCAAAACAAACGCACTTTCTCTTTTAGAAAATAATACAAAATTCAACACAGTTTATTAGGTTGACTGGTTGAGATTAGTGTCCAATAAAATATGTGTTACAAACTTGGGAAATGAGATGAATATAAAAATAAAATCAAGTTTATATAAAACTTAAAGGGTTATTAGTTCAACTACATCTAGATTGCCCTCATCCTTTTAGGTCAAAAAGTATAAACCACAAAAAACATGAAAAATCCTTGAATATTACCATATATAAATAGGATGTTCAAGGGAAAACCTTAAAAAACGGAAGAACACCCTCGTGACTCTTCATCTAGACGGTATGCACTTGTACATACATGTAAATTATGTTGTTTTTTTTGTTTTTATGCACAAGCCTATTATGCATTTGTGCATGTTACAATTTACTTGTATGCACAAGTGCATACCGCCCAGATGAAAGACTACCAGAGTGTTTTTTAGTTTTCTTTTTTTTGAGGTTTTTCCCTGAACCAGACACTGTATATTATAATAGAACCCTATATGTTTTAAACTAGTGGGGTAAAAGAGATCAAGAAGAGAGATGAAGAGGACATAGATGCAGCTTACTTGATTGCTACATTTACTAAAAAGGTTCAGAGACTATTGGATGTGAATGGCAGAGATTCTTAGCCCGTGACCCTCTTCTATAATTTATATATTATTTATATACCTTTTGGCATTTAACTTTCACTCTTCCCTTTGTAATTTCAATGGTAGCGCCTGTATTAACTGTCAGCAATGGGACTGGACTGTAGGGTCCCAACTTTTTTTTTTTAACTTTCATCAAACATTTTTAACATATTCTAAAACATTACTACGAATAAATCCTATAAAATCCCATGAAATATATATCAATTACATGTTTGTGGGATATTTATTCGAGATTTTCTTTAAGCAAAACGTGGGATTGGGATAGAATCCAATTCCAAATCCAATCAAATCCCGGAAACCAGACTGGCTCTAAGGACATTGACTGCATGGGCGGAGTCTCGTGCACCCCCTCAACTTATTTTCGTAATTAAGTAGAATTTTTTGGGGTTTCAAAGGTACAAGTAGCGACAACCAAAAAACCAAAAAAAGTCTCTCGAAATCAACCAAAAAACCGAATAATTCTATCGAAATCAACAAAAAATACCGCTGAAAAAGTCCCTCAAAAGTCAAAACCAATCGAATTTAAAAAAAAAATCCCTAAACACGGTTAAATTAGGCTAAAAACATACTAGACGACTTTATAGGTATTTGATCCACTTTAAATGTGCACCTGCTGGACAAAAATTCTGGATCCGCTGCTGTTTGAATGAACAAGAACATTGTAAAAGAATTTATTCTAAGACCATCCACACACCTGCAAGACCATACTCCTTTCTAAAGTGACACGTCAGCTTTGCAATAACACCTTCCACACACATGCAAGACCAAACTTCTTTCTAAACTAATAAATTATAATATAAATAATATTAATAATTAATGTTTAAACAAACAAATTAATTAAATTAAAAAATGCTTTTGTTTAATATATCTATTTTGTGAAAGACCTTTCTAATTTAGAAAGATGAGGGTTGTCTTGCAAGGCTTTGCAAGCCACATGGCATGCCATGTTATCTTATAAGGGGTCTTGCAAGACGTGTGTGGATGCTCTAAGTTTTTTAAATGTGTGATTGGACAACAACAAATAGTCACAACAATAGGAGATTATTATAGGAATCTGTTGAAAGATTGGGGTTGCCTTATTTTTCAACAGTGGGAGTGATATATTTTGATCAACTACCACCAGACTAGATATCTGTGTCCTTTTGTCACATACCCATTTACTTCTTTAACACTTCAGGGTCCCACACGTGACTAACTTTTAACTTAATGCCACCCACCACTTTCATCCCCACACTAAGGGTAATTATGTCATTTCATTTTTTGTACAATCTTCCTAGAAACAAGATTCAACTAATGATTGATATATCTATATACGAATTAACGGCGAGAAAAAGATTTAAGCTGAGAAGAGATCTAGACCCTTGATCATTTTTAATCTCATCCCCACCTCATTGATACGAGAATTGATCTGATGCATCTCATCTTGGTGCCTATCATCGTAATTTGCATCCAAGGGTGGAGATCCCTTCTTACCAACATTTCTGCTTATTATTGTATAGTTAACAAGAATAAAGAACATGATCATGAATTAATCCTGTTTAATTTTCCAAATTTACAGCAACTTTCTCTCAAAGGTTTTGCTGGAGACACAGCCAAAGCGCATGCGAAAACGAGCATGATCGCCGGTGAAGGCGTGAGCAACATTCGAACCGTGGCAGCCTTCAACGCCCAAGACAAAATCCTCGCCCTATTCTCCGCCGAACTCCGCATCCCCCAAAAACAAAGCCTCCGTCGAAGCCAATTTTCCGGCATCCTCTTCGGTATCTCCCAACTCACCCTCTTCGCATCCGAAGCCCTAATCCTCTGGTACGGCGCCCACCTCGTTTCCATAGGCCTCTCCACCTTCTCCAAAGTCATCAAAGTTTTCATCGTCCTAGTCATCACCGCCAACTCCGTAGCCGAAACCGTCAGCCTCGCCCCCGAAATCATCCGAGGCGGCGAAGCCATCGGCTCCGTGTTCTCCATTCTTGACCGCTCAACACGGATCGACCCCGACGATCCCGACGCGGACCCCGTCGAAACGATCCGCGGGGAGATCGAGCTACGTCGCGTCGACTTCTCGTACCCGTCGAGACCCGACGTGGTTGTTTTCAAAGACTTCTGTCTAAGAATACGCGCCGGCCAGAGCCAAGCTCTGGTCGGCGCCAGCGGGTCGGGGAAAAGCTCGGTCATCGCGTTGATCGAGCGTTTCTACGACCCGACTGCTGGAAAAGTTATGATCGACGGAAAAGACATCCGACGGTTAAACCTAAAATCCCTCCGCTTGAAAATCGGACTCGTTCAACAAGAGCCCGCACTATTCGCCGCTAGCATAATGGAGAACATCGCGTACGGAAAAGACGGAGCAACCGAGGCGGAAGTTATCGCCGCTGCAACCGCCGCTAACGTGCACACTTTCGTAAGCGGTTTGCCGGAAGGATATAAAACTCCGGTGGGCGAGAGAGGCGTTCAACTCTCCGGCGGACAAAAACAAAGAATCGCGATAGCGCGCGCCGTTCTAAAAAACCCGACAATATTACTACTAGACGAAGCAACGAGCGCTCTAGATGCTGAATCAGAGTGCGTGCTTCAAGAAGCACTTGAACGGCTCATGAGGGGTCGAACCACGGTGGTGATTGCTCACCGTTTATCGACGATCCGAGGAGTGGACAATATCGGTGTGGTCCAAGATGGTCGGATCGTCGAACAGGGGAGCCATGGTGAGCTAATAAGCCGACCCGAAGGGGCTTATTCGCGGTTGTTGCAGCTACAACAACATCGCATATGAAAAAAAAATTAATTAAAAAATGGGTTGGTTTTACTTAGAAGTGAAAATAGTAAATTGTGCATGTTTTTGGTATCCAAACAACCAATTTCCAATAATCCCATTGCTTAGGTGATGTTTAAGCTTTTTGGGGTTCATTTGGTTGCATGGTAACTACCCTCCCATCCAACATCTTGTAATTGAATGCTTGTTATATTTATTATAATTATATATTTTTCTTAATTCCAATTATTAAAGTCTCAAATATGGTTACACTTTGTATCTATTAAACGAGTTCAATATATCCCATTTAAGGTGAGATTTAGGGATTCGGGAGTAAGATGTACGTAAACATGAGATCAATCTCGAAAGAGTAGAACGGTTGTTTTAATGAATATCTCCGAGTTGTGGAGAAGTGTAACAAAGAAAGAAAGACGTCTTATAATTATTTATAAAGATTTGAGAAACTTGTCGAAAGAACACGACAATATACCTGAAATGAGATTTTAGTTAAATCCCTGATCGGATGGTTTATCAAAGAAAAAACGACTTCATACTCATATAAGTCATTAATTAAAATGCGATTTATATGTGTTAGGTTTCGGTGAGAATGAAAGTTATGATAAGAAAGGTAAAAAATAATCTCCTATTTAGATAGTTGGATGCAAATTAGGATGAGATGCACCAGATCAATTCCTGTATATGACGTGATTCATGGGGTGAGAGTGAGATTAAAAATGATTAAAGGTCTAGCTCTCTTCCTACCTTTCTCACCTTAACTTTTTTTTTTCTCACGCGACCATTCGTCTTAATATTATACACTTAAATATACCAATATATCAGATCTCTTCCTACCTTCTTACCTTTTGATCCCTTCCTTGTCCACCAACCACACTTATGAGGAAGAATATAAATCTATATTAGATAAAAGTAATTATGTGTATGAGTTGATTTATGGTATAAAAAAGGTAGTCATGGCAAGAATAGTATGAAACAGTCTCCACCTTTATATCAATCATAATTGAAAATCAATTGAAAACTTCTTTTCATGCTAATTAATATGTTATTTTGGGACTTCATCTGAATCATTTGATCAATACTAATTAAAAATGATCAAGAATTCAAATGTACTTTTACACTTCTCACCTTAATTTTATTCTCACACGATTCTTTATTCTATATATTTTTAGGGGTTGTTTGTTTACCTCTTAATAGTTCCATTAAGAGGCAACTTCTGAATCGCTAAGAGGTAAATCATGTTTGGCAAAAAAAAATGTATGCCTCTTAATAGTTCAAAAACCCTCTGAATGATTTAGCATCTTAGGCCTCCCTTAACCATTCAGAACCCTGATTTCATTCTGAACAATTACCAAACAACCATATATAATTTTGCACCATATAATAAAAGTCTCTTAATCATTCTGACCACTTAATCATTCTGCATCAAACCATTCAACAACCGCCAAATAGCCCTTTAGTAATTGTTTGGATATGAATAGATTTGTGAGATTTGTTATGAAATGATGGATATTTAGAAAGAAAAAAAAGAAAAGGGCGGTGAGTCTTTTTCAAAGGCCATGTGATATGCAAGTGATGGTTTTAACTTTTAGAATGAATGTGGGTCTTGTGTGATTGTTCTAAAATTCAGCACACACGTTTGCTTCGCATTGAGGCCCACACAAGTTATGGGGTTCTTGATTAAGACCTATGGATGGGTATTTATGTCTTCAATTATTATTAGGAGCACTGTTCTCAAAGGCTCGTCGCAACAGCCGGCGTGGCGCGCCGTGACTTAAGGCTTGGGTTTCACGTCACGCTATGTCTGTGGCACGCCATGGCCTAATGTGCGGTCTTTTGTGACGTGATATTCGATTTTTCTTTACGTTTTTAATGTATTATTTCCTAGTTTTTAATATATAACCTAATTTAACTTGTTTATTATCATTAACTCGTCGAGTAATAGTACAAAACATATACTTTTATATACAATAATATATATGATATAGAGATTTGCCGCCATAAGTCACGCTTTGATAAACGTCGTGGTCTCGCCGTGGCTCCTAAGGCTTAAGGCTTGGCCTCGCCGCCACGCCACGCCTCGCGCTATTTAGAACCTTGATTAGGAGCATAGATGATGATAACAATTTGGAGAAATGGACCAAAACCAAACGTTTTGACAAAACACGGTAACTATCTTGTAATTTCCAAATTGCTAAAGTAAAAAATTGTTATTTTCAAAAAACCAAATAGACCAAATTTGTAGTTTGTTTTATTTGATAAAGAGTGAATTGCATTTTTGGTCCTTGTGGTTATAATATTTCTTTGAAAGAGGGACCTAAACTTCAGTATCTCAAGAAGTGGTCCCTCAGTTTCCAATTTTGCTACAAAATCAGGACCCCAACACTAACACCGCTTATTTCCTCCGTTACTAGCAGGGGTATTTTCGTTCATTCACCTTTCAGGTCCCTCTTTTAAAGAAACCATATAACCACAGGTACCAAAAATGCAATTTACTATTTGTTCTATTTTGATTTCAAAGTTACATTTCATACCCCTGTAATTATTTACTTAGTTTACTTTATACCCTTTACTTTTCTAATTTTAATTTTACACTTTTATTATATTAACACACATAATCGTATATTAACTAAAATAAGTTAAAAAAATACGTTTTAATTTTAACAAGTTACACCATTGTACTCGTCTCTTCGATACCTTCGAAATGAGCCCAATATTGAATATTTTTGGATTTATTTATTTTATTATATTACGTTTTAACATATCATATTAACATACATAATTACGTTAAAATATGTTAAGGAGTTCGATATATATATATATATATGTTTTAAAAAATACGTCTTAACATATCACATTAACATATATAATTACGTTAAAATATGTTATTTGTTGTAGGATAAATGTGCCATCGTCAAAGTATAAGACGATAATGATAAAGTTAGAGATAGAAGCATTATAGTTAGATTAGAACTTGGTATCTCATGATTATCTCTTTGTAAACCATTCCTATTTAAAGGGCTTATGATTAATGAGAATTACGATTCATTCTCTCTTTTCTTTTGTTGTTCTGTTTCGATTCTCTTCAACACGTTATCAGCACGAAAGCTCAAACGACTTGGATCTTGCTACTTCAATACAAGTACACATCTTTATATTCTTATCTCTCTACATATGAACGTCTTATGTATGCTAACTGTATGAATACTATGTCATTCTCACTGTGGATATATTTAACTTTTATGTTAACATTCATCATGTTGGTTTTTTTTTTGAAATCTAACAATAAAAGAAGTACGAGTAACGAAGTTGAAAGATTTATGTATTTACCTTCTCCATTATTTTTTCTTTCAAGTAATTATTTGAATACCCGTAAAATCAAGAAAGTTTTGGCTTGTTTTTTTATGGTTGAGAATAAGAAGAAACTTTTAGGGTTCTGATTTTGTTTAGGCCTTAGGGGATCCGCCCTTTTTATTTATTTATTTATTATATATTTGACTTACTATTATCTAGTTAGAACTTGAATGTGCTTAGGTGTTTATTTATTTGATTAGTTTAATTATGTTATATGGCCTTAATAAATTTTTGATATCTACATTTAGTTAACAAATTATCTTATTTTAGTTATTAATATAGATTGTTATTTCATATCTACATTTGTTTGCTATAAATCTAGTATCAAGTCTTTTATTAGATAATAGTATTTTTTAAAGTATCAAGTCTTTTATATATGTTAATTGATTTTTATTTAACGTCATTAAATTCTAATTAGATGATTCATTTTTAATATATTATTGCTATATACCCACGTAGGCTTTCATTTGATTTGTTATCTTATAAATTTAACCATGTCAAATATTTTCATTTTTTTTTGGCTGACTAATTTAATTTGATCCATTTAAATTAGATTAATTATATTGTTATGTGATATAATAATAATAATAAAAATATATCATGATTTAGGATTTAAGGATATAACTATTTCTTGATAGAACCATAAGTTTATTATTTTGTTTCCAACTTATAAAGAAAAAAAACTTAGTTTATTTATTAGTCTTTTAATTAATTAAATATTGATTATATTGGCATTGATTATATTGGCAAAATAAGATATTAAACTGATTTAGTTTTGGTTGAGTCTCCTTTAATTGTAATCGTATTTTTATACCTTTGCTTATTATTATTTATTTATGTACAATTAGTTTATTTATCATATTGAGTTTATGTAATATTTATCATTTTAAGTTATTATTATCATTATTATCATTATTATTTATTAATGTTTATTTAATTAGACTACAATATTCGTACGTATATTTAAATGATTAATTTAAATATGTATCTACTTCAAACATGCTAATATTTGTTTAAATGCTTATCCATTTACAATAGCGTTTATTTATTTATTATTTAAATGATTATCTTTTCTTAGATGTTTATCTTAATTATAATTCATGACTTTAATAATTAAATTTTGGAAGTTACACTTCCAACTCCCATAACTTTTGATATCTTGCTAAAAGCTTCAAAAATAGCATGAAAATGTTAAAATATTATTCAAATATTTATCTTGATTATGAGTTCCTACTCATTAATTCAAATCTTATAAATAATTTTTGGAAGTTACACTTCCACCCCCCCTTATATTTGGTATTTTACCAAAAGATCCATAAATACCAATAAGATGTTATAAGTTTGAATTTGACTTTATGTCAAAACTAATATTGATTTGTCTAATGGCAAAAATCTCTTAAAATACTATTAAGATATTAAAACATTGAAATTGGCTTCATATGCCAAACCCTTATTCTTTTCGGCCTCCTGCCAAAAGTTTTATAATTAACAATGTTATATTCAAATTAATTAAATCGCAAGATATCGATTTGGATTTTGTCAAACGGGTGTAAATAGCCCTAAGGTTTGTAGGGATTCAAGTAATCCATGTGATTCCCCTGCTACCTGGAAATCCAATAGATTGAGTGATTTCTTGTTGCAAATTGAAATATTGATGAAGTATTATCAACAAACTATAAGAATACAAAAATCCAATATTATTATGATAATGAAATTTCATGCATAACATAATAAGTATAAACCATAATTCACTATTTTAGAAAATAATATGTTATCCGTTCTCTACGACATCTTTGAATCAAAAGTACTTGATTACCATAAGATAGGTTCGGAAAAACACAAGAAAATACGCAAAAGTCATCGAACCATTTTTGACCCTAAAGAAAAAAAATAGATGTTAAGACACAATTAAATACTTTAAAATTTTTGAGACGATACATCAGTCACAACCTTCAGAGAGAATAACTAGAAACCCCCAAGAACCGTGGGTAGTCCCAAAAGAAAATTCGAGAATATTCAGTACCATAAAACTCTCAAACTAATCATACAGTGGAAAGAAACCTACTTACTTGATTACAAGAAGGTAACTGAATTTGACAAAGAAATGTCATGTCTCAAAATGCATCGCAATCTTGTGGCAAGGAACTCACAAAAGATTATGCGAATCATAACATCTTTTCATCTTTCCTATATCACCAATCATACTAATGAAACAATATAAGCTGCAATATAACCTTTAACAAACTCGTCTTTAACAAACTCATTAACTTAATGCAAATGGTTAAGAGTTGTAGCAATGTTTTTTTAACAACGCTAGATGTAACAACCCAAAATCCAATGAAATATACGATTAAACATTTCAATAAAAAACGGTCCCAAAGTCTACAATACATCAAATTTACTCTAAACTCGCAGCGGAAACCACCTTCACAACTGAGATACTACAAGAAGCCCGACGGTACTCTACAAGTCTTCACTACCTCACGCTCTTTTACCACGACCCGACCTTCCATCATCATCAGATGAAACTCCTTACACGATTAATACCTGAAAATGGTTTTTATTTTTGAAAAGCGAGGGTTAGACCATGAGGTCTAGTGAATTCCCTCAAAAACAGTTTCACGCAAGCCAAGTATAAAATCATGTAATTCGATAATGTAATAACGTTCCAAGTCATGCATTCAACAAAGGTATAGCACAATGGGCTCGACTTTCTTCACCCTACAAAGCCGGGTACGACAAACACCCTACGAAGCCGGGCACGGCAAACACCCTACAAAGCCGGGCACGGCAAACACCCTACAAAGCCGGACACGACAACTCTGTCTCATCACCCAACTGTGCAGTCCGACTCCATATGTGCCAATAACCATCGTGACAGCATGCAATTCACAAATTATGTAGAAATGAGCACATAAACAGCTTGCGTGCAATTGTAAACAGTTCCATGTCATGTACAATAAAACCTTTCAAAATGTTTAATCAGGTCATCATGCTCGTAAACATTATCAGTTAAGAAACCTTTACCAAAACGTTCAATCATGTCATTATGCTCAAACCAAATTCAGATATGAAAACTTTAGCAAAACACTTCATTCGCACCAAAAAGGGGTTAAGGGAACTCACCTTAGCCTTAGCACATCGATACACGCTCCGAAACCCACGTTAGTTCAAACCGAACACCTGAATTGGACACCGCAAGAATGGTGTTAAACCACTTTACTATACTTCCAAACATCCTTAACAAAACTCCTAAACAACCCTCCAATCGATGCCTTGGTCCTAGACCCGAACGAACAACAGAAGAAAAAAGGACAGAATCTGGCGCCGATGGTTGGCGCCAGTCCATCGGCGCCGCCATCGGCGCGGACCTCTGGTCTGATTTTTCCTGCTCGAAAATCTTCCCAAAACTCAAGGGTTTCTCATCCTCAAACTTCCCTAAATCAGTTCTAATTCTCCCAATTCGATATTTTAGATACAATAAACATTAAGAATCAATGACCAACCCTTTAAACAACATGAAACCCATCAAATTCCATCTAGTGACTCATAAATTTAAACCCCAAAAACTCAAAACTCAATCCATGGAATAATGGGGATTACTAATCAAACAAGAAGAAGTTTCCTACTACATTGATAAAAAACTCATAGGAAATAAATCCCAAAATCATTTACCTCCTTTCTTCCATTGATTAAACTCAACCAACAAAATGTATTATCAACCCCCAACCATATACTAGCCTAGCCAACATAAAGAAGAAGAATAAGAAGAAGAATAAGAAGAAGAGGAAGAAGAAATCAAACCTTGGAGAAGATGACTCTAACAATTGCTGCAACTCTTCCCATCACATCTCCAATTAGGGTTCTTCTCCTCTCTCTCAATTCCTCCTCTCAATCGATGAATAGCAAGAAATGAAGAAGGTAGGGTTTTATCTATTTATAACTTTCTCAATTCACTCTTGAGCACAAAAGTCCCATTCTTCACACTTTGGCCACCAAATTCCCAATTATTCTAAAATACTACAAAAGACAATATGGGATGTTACATCACCTCCCCCTTATTAGAATTCCGTCCTCGGAATTCCATCGCCGGACACACGCTGAAAGTCGGAGTTAACTCCTGATTACCAATTCTTACCTTCCCCAACGATTGTTTCCAACGATACAACAAAATCCCACTCTTTATCCATCCGCGCTATTTATAAGGGTCAACTCGAGCCAAGATTTCGACCACATACAGTATTCCTTGACATCGCTCCTAGGCCAACAACTACACCCTCGGGTCTGTAGCATGCCCAGTCACGCACTTGCAATCTCTTCGTTCAAACATACTACTCATCCAAAATACTCTCTTTAATAGAAAACGACTCTACTCGAGTTAACACCGCAATGACCCGAATCTCTAAACGGAGACTAATCACTCCCTTCGTCGACATTACACACTATCATTCTCATATCGTTACCGCATTCTCACCACCACATAACATTCATATCCACATAACATTCATATCAAAGGAAGAACGCCCCCTACCAAAATAGCGTTCGTCTGGCACAATTGCGTTTCCTCAAGGTCACACCGATCACACGTGCCTCAACAGTTACCAATCAACGATCTAAACTCACAACAATCAATAAGCCATAACTCGTTTCTATACACCATTATATTCCTTACCAAATCCACCAAAAGGTTTCACTAATTAGAAGCTACCACCAAAATTCCCTCGCCCTCTCACAAGGAGTGACAAGGCTTACTCAAACTAGGCCAATTAATCGAATACTGAACGACACGCTCACGCGAAACATCCCCCCCCCCCCCCCCCCCCGACAACACCGAATCAAATCCCAAGGTCCCTCGACCAGGGCACCACATCCGACCACTTGTTTCCTTTCTAGCTTGATACACTAAAGATGCTTTAAAAGAATGGTTCGCTAACACGAGCCAGTTTTAGATTGGTCGCATGAAACTAGCTCTCTCAACTCTTTAACCATGGCATCCTCAAAGATTCCTTTCCTCATGCTCTTTAAATAATCGTCCATTAATCATAGCCCGCCTTTCCAGTGTCTCACGACATATTCTTACTGCAATCCGGTCTATACTTGATCTGTCCTACCGTCATCATTTTCTCTCGTGCTTACACAGAACGCCCAACACACACCGCTACAGTCCAAAAGAACGGTTTCTCTAAATTCATCAATCATAACCTTTAGCCAAGTCCTCGGGAAGTACTTAGCACCAAGAACTACCAAGAGTTCCTAACTCTCCAACACCGCCGCCCCGTTCATTATAATTCATTACATCCACGAAATACTCCAACGCTCCTGACTAAACTTCACGACGAAGCACTACAGCTTAACGGGTACAATATCCTGATCGACAATCAAATGAAGTATGAACACTCACCCAAAATCCAATGGGATCAAGAAGAACAAGGGTTCTCCTTTCATCCCGTTACCAACCGCATCTTAACCTCTTGATCTCAATCTAGTAACAACGTATACCACCCGCAAAACCACACACTTCAACCAAGCACACTCACTACCTTTGACCACTCCATTATTATGGCAATTCTTCATTACATCTAAGACTTACACGCTTCTTCGGTACCAAATGCTACCACTTCCCCACGCCACTATCGCACCCCGCCACTACCTTGCAACAAGCTAACAAGATGCCTTTACATACACAGATGATATTACTTCCTTCCTGCCACCCATAATACAAATTTATACGAAGTAAAAGCGTTTCCTGACTTTGTCTTCCTCGGGTCTAGACGAACCACATGACAAGATCATCTAATTAACTCGCTCTTATTTGGCTCAACAAGCACCAGAGAACTCAATTCTGTAACGCTCATAGGAAATCACTTATGCTACCACAATCTTTCACTTCTGTAACACTCACCCAAGGTGGTCCAGCGTCTTGCCGGATACACGCCTTTCTCAGAACACTTCTTACATCTTTGCAAGAAAACTCACAAGATAACCACACCATGGTTACTTCTCCAATACTAGCCTCCTGACAACCATCCAATAAAACGGTCAATGATTTCAACATTGACAATCGACATACAATTGTCCAGTCACTTCACGACAACCAAGGATTTCCCGTAGGGATCTACCTCTCCTAACTCCTCGAACAAATTCTCGTTCTCACCAACTTCTCGTGATCTATATCCGTTATACTAAACACCTGACACATAAACGAATCATCAAAACCTCAATGGACATCACATCCACATTAGTGATCCTCCGTTCTCTGAATGCTCTCCCTAGGTGTTCCTACACCATATCATTTACACATTCTCAGACGACCTCAATCGTTCACACATCACGGGTTCATTTCTCAAGTCTCAATCTCCTGACAACACCCCCAATTTGGGTATATTAAACAAATCGCAACCTCTATATCAATAGGCAACATGATGATTCCTTAATTTCCCGATAACCAGGATTCCTAACGGAACCCGCTTCATCCAACACATCATAATCCAAATTATACCCTACCGCTCACACTTGAGGAACAACACAAGACCTTTCTTAGTACTCAGACTCACAACCGATAACATTACATCAAGTAACGTAACGCTACTTATTACCATTCCACCAAAAATCGCTTCGACCAATTCAAATCTTACCGCAAATCAACCGTTCTCACATAACTAAGCAATAGCTCAAACTACAATCATATCGACAATCCGAATTTACTTCTCGGGACTCCCGGTATTCACCCACTTCCTCTAACGGAACAATAAGGTCATAACTCGACCATATCTTATTCAACTGACAATTCCACACATTGAGGTCTTTTCTTAACCTCAATCGTAATACATTTCCCCAACCTAGTGAGTTCATAGCCTTCATGCACAATGACACCACAATTGAAATCATTTTACACTATTTTTAAAACACTATAGATGAAAATCATAGAACAAGCTTGAGTATGTATGAACCAACACCACTCAAGACGATTAGTAAAACACTACGATCGCAAGGATCGCTCACAGGCACTCTTACGATACTTCGTAACCTTGTCCATCCAACTCGATGCCGACACAACGGTCATTTCCAACGAAACCCTTTCCAATACGGCTAGAAAATTCAGGACGAAATCACTTACCCAAAATGGGTCAGTTAACTCCAACACTCGTTTACATGAAAATAACGAGTCAGTACTCATTTTGTTTGTAAAACAAACCTCGCGATAAAATGTTTTCAATATTTTCGCAACGAAGATTCTCCCCACAAGAAAAACGTGAAATAATTCGTAAATCACTAACTTCAAAGCTTTATCGTATAATGAAGACAAGTTCGTCTTTTACTTTAAAGAAAACACGCTCGCACACGTCAACTCATTTCCCAAAACAAGAAAACATATCATGCACGTACATGCTTTTTAACATGAAAGAATCTCGTATAATACGTTTAACAACAAAATGCATGGAATTCAATATGCAAAGGAAGGCTATTCACTCTAACTAAGTCAACTGTTGCACTCACTTTAACTCTTCACTGGTACCCTACTATAACCAACAACCGCTTCCTTACTTATGCTACAACTTGTAGTACGAGTGCTTCACAGCCCACTTGATCGACCGCTCAACATGGTTTAACAATTGACCACTTAACCCACCTTCTACTCTTATACATTCCTCAAAACAACACTGATCTCTTGCAATCAATAACCTTGCCGCTAAGCCGTTTGACTAAGGAATCCAAGACTAGATTCCCTCACTTAATCTTGAATTAAAGGTTTCAGGATGTCCGCATAGTTCTCACTCCTAACCCAACTGACCGACACCACGATCCTAAGGGTGGGGACCCACTAACACTAGGAGTTGTCCCCCCCATACAACCATTAATTCATTTGAATCCTAGAATATTTACTTCTAGACAGCACATTAGCACTCCAGACAACACTTCCTCTAGTAGTTACAAACATCTCATCACAAGGGATCTCTTCCATGACACATCAACTCTTTGCTATCAAACACAAGGTTAGAACCTTCTACATACTGCCACACTCACCACTCATCCCGACAATAGTGATTGATTACACCCATGCACCTGTAGATCCATAATAGCATTGGCCAGATGCTATTTGAATTTACCTTACACGAGGGTTCTCACTACCATTGTCAAGATATTCTATGATTAAGGTCTTTCTTAATGGCTTCCTATATCTCAGTTGTGTCTCACTCTACCCCACAGTTTAAGTTTAGGCCCATCCGGTCACCTAAATCCCTTAAACTATGGCTCTGATACCATTTGTAACAACCCAAAATCCAATGAAATATACGATTAAACATTTCAATCAAAAACGGTCCCAAAGTCTACAATACATCAAATTTACTCTAAACTCGCAGCGGAAACCACCTTCACAATTGAGATACTACAAGAAGCCCGACGGTACTCTACAAGTCTTCACTACCTCACGCTCTTTTACCACGACCCGATCTTCCATCATCATCAGATGAAACTCCATACACGATTAATACCTGAAAATGGTTTTTATTTTTGAAAAGCGAGGGTTAGACCATGAGGTCTAGTGAATTCCCTCAAAAACAGTTTCACGCAAGCCAAGTATAAAATCATGTAATTCGATAATGTAATAACGTTCCAAGTCATGCATTCAACAAAGGTATAGCACAGTGGGCTCGACTTTCTTCACCCTACAAAGCCGGGTACGACAAACACCCTACGAAGTCGGGCACGACAAACACCCTACAAAGCCGGGCACGGCAAACACCCTACAAAGCCGGACACGGCAACTCTGTCTCATCACCCAACTGTGCAGTCCGACTCCATATGTGCCAATAACCATCGTGACAGCATGCAATTCACAAATTATGTAGAAATGAGCACATAAACAGCTTGCGTGCAATTGTAAACAGTTCCATGTCATGTACAATAAAACCTTTCAAAATGTTTAATCAGGTCATCATGCTCGTAAACATTATCAGTTAAGAAACCTTTACCAAAACGTTCAATCATGTCATTATGCTCAAACCAAATTCAGATATGAAAACTTTAGCAAAACACTTCATTCGCACCAAAAAGGGGTTAAGGGAACTCACCTTAGCCTTAGCACATCGACACACGCTCCGAAACCCACGTTAGTTCAAACCGAACACCTGAATTTGACACCGCAAGAATGGTGTTAAACCACTTAACTATACTTCCAAACATCCTTAACAAAACTCCTAAACAACCCTCCAATCGATGCCTCGGTCTTAGACCCGAACGAACAACGAAACGAACAACGGAAGAAAAAAGGACAGAATCTGGCGCCGATGGTTGGCGCCAGTCCATCGGCGCCGCCATCGGCGCGGACCTCTGGTCTGATTTTTCCTGCTCGAAAATCTTCCCAAAACTCAAGGGTTTCTCATCCTCAAACTTCCCCAAATCAGTTCTAATTCTCCCAATTCGATATTTTAGATACAATAAACATTAAGAATCAATGACCAACCCTTTAAACAACATGAAACCCATCAAATTCCATCTAGTGACTCATAAATTTAAACCCCAAAAACTCAAAACTCAATCCATGGAATAATGGGGATTACTAATCAAACAAGAAGAAGTTTCCTACTACATTGATAAAAAACTCATAGGAAATAAATCCCAAAATCATTTACCTCCTTTCTTCCATTGATTAAACTCAACCAACAAAATGTATTATCAACCCCCAACCATATACTAGCCTAGCCAACATAAAGAAGAAGAATAAGAAGAAGAATAAGAAGAAGAGGAAGAAGAAATCAAACCTTGGAGAAGATGACTCTAACAATTGCTGCAACTCTTCCCATCACATCTCCAATTAGGGTTCTTCTCCTCTCTCTCAATTCCTCCTCTCAATCGATGAATAGCAAGAAATGAAGAAGGTAGGGTTTTATCTATTTCTAACTTTCTCAATTCACTCTTGAGCACAAAAGTCCCATTCTTCACACTTTGGCCACCAAATTCCCAATTATTCTAAAATACTACAAAAGACAATATGGGATGTTACACTAGACATACCCGGATAAAGAAAATTTTTGGGGTTAATAAGGCAAGCGTTGGAGGTGGAAAGAACTCCAAAGGATAGTGAGTTGAACATATTAATCCACACACATATGCTAAATATGTACCATATGGACAAGGTTGTGGAAAGGGTCAAATTCATGGAAAGAATCGGGAACGAACTCCTAATAGAAAATGGAACAAATTAACTATATCATATCTAAGATTGATTTAAGTATAAGTTTATTTGAATACACTTTAACTATCAAATTAATTGCATTTGTGTATATATACACATGCATTTATAACCATTAGAGGTGTAAATGAACACATAAAAGAACAAATGCAAAACTCTCAATGTTCTTCGTTCCATGTAGGAATGTATCGAGGAGAACTTGATTGTTTTTGTGACATATCATACAATCTTAAGAAATAAATTATTTTCTTTTTAATTCCCCTAAACACTTAGACGATGGACTGTCACTTGTTGCTAGAGCACTATATCAATATGAACCTTGTTAAAATATTCGTACCAATCATATTATAAGAATGGAAATGGGTATATGTACATCAACTCTAATGATATGAAAGCAAATTATATTAGAGAAATTAATGTATCAGATTAATGGATTATCTATGTTAGTAAATCATATTTTGTCACCAAAAAAGAACTTTGGAACAATGACACATATATGTTTCGGCATGACCACGTGGGACACCATGGTCATGACATAGTGATCTATGTATTGCAAAATACACTTAGATAGATTCTCTTTCGAGTGAAAGATAAAACGAGGGAATTAACCAAATTGTAACTGTTGACTTCTACTGCACAAGAAGCAACACCACCATCATAATATGCCCTCTCTAAAACCTAGAACTTTTATACCCTGATCCTTAGCCAAAACAGGAATGAGACCATCCTAAAGCTAAGACATAATATAAAAATATATTTCATTCTTACAACGAATACAAGGTGATATTTATGGACATAAACATCCAGAATGCGGGCCATTAAAGTACTTGATGGTTCTGGTTTTGACACGATCAACACGTGTCGTATCATAGTCCACATGAAATGTTGCACTCCTACATTAATTATACGTTTAAGGACTCACCACCCTTATTTTTCTCATCAAGTCCACATGACTTAGAATGCTGGAGAATTTACATCATAAGGATCTGATGATTATTGCATTTGTACCGCATGCGTATATATAAAATGGTCTCGTAGAATGATAAAAGTTGTCATCAAAAGAATTTAGATGGTAGCTAGGGCATTGGTTATGCGCACCAATTTATCCACATCTGCATGGGGTAATGCAATATTACATGCAACTTTACTTATTCGTGTTTAGACCCACAACCAACCAACCAAACTTATGCGTACCAGTTGGTAACTGGATATAAGCCTGATATTTTACATTTACGTATGTTTGGTTGTGTTGTATATGTGCCAATTACGCCCCCACAGCGTACCAAAATGGGTCTTAAAGACGAGTCATCAAATGTTGGATATGAACCCCCAACAATTATCCGCTAATTGGAACCCTTGACGAGTGATCCCTTTACCGCTAGATTTGCGGGTTGTCACTTTGATGAGACAACCTTCCTGTCGTTAGGGGGAGATAGGAAAAAGGATTTTCCATGGGAACGACAGGAAGTGTCATTGAATATTTCAATTGTGTCTCATTTTGATCTCCAAAAACTTCACAATGTAAAGTTGAAGTCAAACGAATCAGGCTCGATAACTGATATGTTTAATATTATCTAGAGTGACAAGATCACATATACGAGCTGCAAATATACTCGCAAGGTCAAAAGTCCCCAAACAAGGGCACAACGTCGCTGGAAGTACGTTGCAATCACACATGGTGGATGTGTGGTTGAGGTCGTAGCTCCCAAAAGGAAATGGGGGAAGCTACTTGGTTCGCTAGATACTCATCTAAAGGAAGAGAAGAGTATGGCACAACCATATATCATCAATACATGAGATTATCTCTAATTAAATCTATGTCTATGAATCATTACTGGAGGACGCTCCGAAGTTATACTGATTCCAGAGATCAAAGAAATCTCAAATGAATATGAGTCGATGGACATGTCATAAATACTAAATGATGATATATTTTCATATATCGTTGCTTATGAGATAATAGAGCACGATGTCATCGAACCATGCTCAGTTGAAGAATGTCAACAAAGAGCAAATTGGCCTAAATGAAAAGAAGCAATCCAGGATAATTATTTGACAAATGAACAGGTATTTGGTTCGGTAGTGCTAACCGACCAAGTGTAAAGCCTGTAGGACATAGATAAATCATTTGTCAGGGAAGCGTAGTGAGAATAATTAAGTCATAATATATAAGACTCTCCTTTGGCGCAAGGTTTCTCACAACGCACTGGATTGACCACAATAAGACTTACTCTCTCGTGATGGAGAACGTTCTGCTAATTAATTAGCCAAGTAGTTTTCGAAGGACTGGAAATTGCAGCTCAATGATGTAGTTACTACATATCTTTATGGGGATCTAAATTCAGAGATATATAAAAGTTCTTGATGGCATTATACCAATATCAAGTAACTCTAAACCATGAAATGCGTTTACAATAAAATTGAAACACTCACTTTATAGATTAAAGCAATTTATGCGGATGTGATATACCCGCCTAAGTGAATACTTGATTGGGAAATGATAAATAAGAACGATGAACTGTGCCCTTGCGTATTTATATAAGAAAACAAGTCCCAAATTTTCATAGTAGCTCTATATGTCGATGTTATAAACATAATAGGCACTCTTGATGAAATAAGAGAAAACACAAGCTACTTGAAATCTGAATTTGAGATGAAAGATCGTGGGAAAACTTGGTTTTGTCTAGATACTTGAGCTACGACACCGAGTTTGTGGAATATTAATCCACCGATCCGCATATGTCTAGAAAATGATCAGGCAGCCTAATATGGACAAAGCGCATCCGATTAGCACTCCCATGATCGGTCAAAGTGATGGATATAAGGAAAGATCCATTTCGTCTAAAGGATGAGGACGAAGAGGTGTTAGGAGCTGGAATTCCATACCTAAGTACAATAGGCGCATTATTGTACTCAACATAATACACTTGACCGTATATTGTACTTCTCACTGAACTTGTCAGCTAGATTTAGCTCAGCACCAACGCAACGTCATTGGAATGATTTCAAATCAATCTTTTGGCACCATTGACGTGGGCTTATAATTTCCCTACGGAGAAAAATGGATTGATAATGTAACTTCAATACCTACTTAGATTGTGAGCGGCAAAAGTACTGGCTCTTATAGAAAAACACCAAACAATGCCTTGGTATATATTTGCTAATATTAAGTATATGTTTGACTCATATAAAGGTTGTTCCCAAACTGGATAAGGAATTATCATATGGAACATGCCGATTGCTTGGAAGTAAACTAAGCAAACCCTTAATAGCTATCTTCTTATATTATCAACAATCTTACTATCCATGAGACCATTCAATAGTGTATATGATTAAGGACTATCATTACACATATAAGAGGAACTAGTAATTTTGAGTTTAACCACTATACAACTTGCATGTATGGAAATAGTGCATCATGTATTGAAGAAATGAAAGTAAGATATATCAAGGGTTATAACACAAAGCATACTTTGCTTAAGTTTTCATATAATCAATTATCCTCAAGATTCAAGTGAACTGAATAAGATGAATGGAAATGTTTTAAACCTCCTTTGATTAATGCACGAATCAGGGGGAGTGGTAGACAAAAGGGGGAGTCTACTATATATGTAATATTGGTATGTTGTGCTCTTTCCTTCAACCAAAGTTTTATTTTTCCCATTGGGTTTTGTTCCTTGGTGTAAGGTTTTAGTGAGGCAACGGTTTATATACCATCATGTTTTCTTAACTCTCACGATTAATGTACGAATCTAAGAGTAAATTAGACTAAAGTAAAAGTCTATGTGTTGCAAAGAAACTAGTGCGTTGTACTCTTTCCTTCGTCATATTTTTATTTTTTCCCACTGGGTTTTTATTTTGGCGTAAGGTTTTAACGAGGCAACAATTGTGCACCTTCACTCCTTTGACTCGGCACAAGGGGGAGTGTTGTAGGATAAATGTGCCATCGTCAAAGTATAAGACGATAATGATAAACTTAGAGATAGAGATAGAGATAGAGGCATTATAGTTAGATTAGAACTTGGTATCGCATGATTATCTCTTTGTAAACCATCCCTATTTAAAGGGCTTATGATTAATGAGAATTACGATTCATTCTCTCTTTTCTTTTGTTGTTCTGTTTCGATTCTCTTCAACATTATTAAAATATGTTAAGGAGTTCGATATATATATATATATATATATATATATATATATATATATATATATATATATATATATATATATATATATATATACGTTTTAAAAAATCGTTTTGACGTAACAAGTCACGTTTTAAAAATCGTTGTAACAAGTCAATTATGCAATGCAGCGAGACGTATAATCCAAATAATTTGACGATTTAATCATTTAAATCAAAAAATATTCTATATTGGGCTCATTTCGAGAGTATCAACGAGACGATTATAATGGTGTAACTTGTTGAAATTAAAAAGTATTTTTTTAACGTATTTTTTAAAAATCGTTTTGACGTAACAAGTCACGTTTTAAAAAATCGTTGTAAATTTGACGATTTAATCAATTATGTATGTTAATGTGATATGTAACAAGTCAATTATGCAATGCAGCGAGACGTATAATCCAAATAATTTGACGTTTTAAGCATTTAAATCAAAAAATATATTGGACTCATTTCGAAGGTATCGACGA
This sequence comes from Saussurea involucrata, assembly GCA_033807775.1. Lineage (NCBI taxonomy): Eukaryota > Viridiplantae > Streptophyta > Magnoliopsida > Asterales > Asteraceae > Saussurea > Saussurea involucrata. The sequence goes on from CM066316.1 coordinate 91,114,844, forward strand.
GACGATTATAATGGTGTAACTTGTAACTAAAAAGTATTTTTAATGTAATTATGTATGTTAATGTGATATGTTAAAACGTATTTTGTAACATATTTTAGTTAATATAAGATTATTATGTTAATGTGATAAGAGTGTAAAACAAAATTGAAAAGAATAAGAGATGTACCATAAATTAAATAGGGTATGAATACGTTAAAAAAATACATTTTAATTTCAACAAGTTACACCATTATAATCGTCTCGTCGATACTCTCGAAATGAGCCCAATATAGAATATTTTTTGATTTAAATGATTAAATCGTCAAACTATTTGGATTATACGTCTCGCTGTATTGCATAATTGACTTGTTACAACGATTTTTTAAAACGTGACTTGTTACGTCAAAACGATTTTTTAAAACGTATATATATATATATATATATCGAACTCCTTAACATATTTTAACGTAATTATGTATGTTAATATGATATGTTAAAACGTAATATAATAACATAAATAAATCCAAAAATATTCAATATTGGGCTCATTTCGAAGGTATCGAAGAGACGAGTACAATGACGTAACTTGTTAAAATTAAAACGTATTTTTTTAACGTATTTTAGTTAATATACGATTATGTGTGTTAATATAATAAAAGTGTAAAATTAAAATTAGAAAAGTAAAGGGTATAAAGTAAACTAAGTAAATAATTACAGGGGTATGAAATGTAACTTTGAAATCAAAATAGAACAAATAGTAAATTGCATTTTTGGTACCTGTGGTTATATGGTTTCTTTAAAAGAGGGACCTGAAAGGTGAATGGACGAAAATACCCCTGCTAGTAACGGAGGAAATAAGCGGTGTTAGTGTTGGGGTCTGAATTTGGAGCAAATACAAAAACTGAGGGACCACTTCTTGAGATACTGAAGTTTAGGTCCCTCTTTCAAAGAAATCAGATAACCACAGGGACCAAAAATGCAATTCACTCTTTGATAAATACAAATAAATTGACAATACAATAATTAAATATAATTCTTACATTTCATATATATTAGAGTAAATTACGTTTTTCGTCCCTGTGGTTTGGTAAAAATTGCAGATTTTGTCCCTGTGGTTTTGAAATTTTGGTTTTCGTCCCTAGAGTTTGTAATTCATTTCTATTTTCATCCCTAAGACTAAAACCCTATTTTAAGCATGAAGAACTAAAATAGAAATTAATTGTAAACCATGGGGATGAAAATAACAATAAATTTTAAATCATAAGGACGAAAAATGTGACGAGTTATAAACCATGAGGATGAAAATCGTAATTTCAAAACCATAAGAACGAAAATAGAAACTTTCAACAACATGGGGACTAAAAATGTAGTTTGAGAATGCAATAATTAAACACTTTGTACTTTGTATCTGTCAAGCAATGGGATTAAAGGAGGAGGACCAGTGCTCCACTTTCACACATTGCCTTTCCATGTTTTGTTTATAGCTTCATTTTTGTTTTTTTTTTAATCTTTTTTTTTCTAACTATAATAAATTAAAAGAGACAATTCCACCTATTTAACGACATCTTTAACGACTATGTTATATTTTTTATCTTTATTTTTTCAAATTTAGAAAATTTTTCATTCTTTTTTTTTTATCTCGATTTCATATAAGTGTTTAGCATAGCTGTTGGTAGTAAACTTTCATCAGATCTTCAATATTGTAAGATAACATAGTTGTTAGAGATGCTATTAGTTTCGTTAAATCTCAACCATAGCAATTGGATTGAAAATGAAATATCAAAAGTAAGGTAACCGAGACAATATAGATTGGCTTAGTTCGTTTTTATAATCGGTTTGGTTTCAATTGGTTATTGGACCATACCATAATAATATTTGAAGTTTGCTTAATTTAAAATTATAAATAAAAAACAATGTTGTTTAAAGCTTGATTAATTAAAAGAATAGTTCGGTTCTGGTTTTATCCGGGGATTTGATGAAGCAAATCTAACCGAACAAAACCAACATAGTCGGTTCAATGTGGTCTTGATTTTGTTATACTGTTTTAAGGTTTGAATTTCATTGTATAACGTTAACTTTTTAAAAATCATATTAGTAGTTCGAATATGTGAAATTGGCCGCAATACCATATGGATAGTGCATTATGTACAAATCAACTAGTCAAAATGTGAGATATAATATACCTGAATAAGACTATGACAAATTAGCTAATAAATTAGTTGTTACCTGATGAAATAGTCATTTATGATTAGAAAATTGATAAACCATATGACAGTGTAAAAATGAGCTATAAATACATGTTGAAATTCTTATTAAAACAGTTAACGGGTGTGATCGGGAAAAACTTTTACGACTTATTTAAACAAAAGTTAGCTCATAGCTAACACATAAGTCTTTTAAGTAAGCTATCTATAGAGCATCCCCATCAATTATTTTTAAAATATAGAAAATGAAGATTTTATTCTCTATTTCAGTCCAATAGACTCTCTATACTATTATTTAAAATTGAGAATTCTCTAAAACTTAATCTGAGTAAAGAAAACTGAATTTTTATTCATTCCTACAAATAAGATTGGGTTAATATTGTTTTACATAAAGTTTTTTTTAAGTGTATTAAAACGATAAAACATTTTAATAAATGTGGCGTTGGTTCGTTGGAATCTGGCAAAATTTTAATGATCTGAAATTTCAGTTCTGCCTTTTTGGTTCATTCTTCGAGTATTTGTAAGGAATTCGAATTCCACATGTGGTGGAATGTAAATTCCTTGGTTCTAGCAAAGAATTACAATTATTTATTACCATATTTAAATAAATAAAAAACTATTAAACTCTTATATTTACGTCATTTCATTCCATCCCACCATGGTGGATGTCACCTTCTCTGCCACCACCAATGTCATCGCCGCCGCCATCACCCCCAATCCCACAGTTGCCGTTAGCACCACCACCGTCGCCGCCACTACTACCTCCACCGTCACCACCAATACATCGAAACCACTATTGACTCCAATTCACAACCTATACGTTTTAATTAACTATATGAGAGTTTTACTCTTAATAGTATTAAGATAAATTTTCTTGATCTTATGATTTAAGATATAAATGTAAAATGGTAATTTAACTTTGAAAATAAACACTTATTTTATAACAAATAAAATATAAACATCTTAAAACAATTTAAGATGAAGTAACATAGAAATTGTCAAAAATGCCCTTTCTTTTGTATACTACAAGGTAAGGTAAAGTTTGTGTGGGGTAGTCTGGACTTTGAAGATAAACAGTCAATGATAAAGTATGCAGACTGTACAAACTTTGATTATTTGACTCATGTAAAACACAGTGTGGTGGGGAAATTTACATTGGTAATGTACATCCCCCAATCTTTTTCAATGACATGTTTGGTTACCTATGGAATTGAATGAATGGAATTGAATGAATGGAATTGAATTCCATTCCATCCAAATTTGCTTAAATGACAAAAATACCCTCATTTAATTTAATACTTTAGTTTTTTATTTTATTTTTATTTTATTTTTTATTTTTGGGTTGTGTATATTATATTTTTAACACATCAAAGTATTTAATAATTATTTTATAAAAAAGGGTATTTTGGTCATTTGCCGAAAATCCATTCCAATTCCAAAGCTACATTCTGTGAACCAAACAGACAGATTCCAATTCCCTTGACAGATTCCATTCCAATTCTGTCAACCAAACATGTGGTCAAACCTGACAACATTCAATTCCAATTCCTTCCAGATTCCAATTCCTTTGACAGATTCCATTTTTTCAGAAATCATTATGCGAACCAAACGCACCCTTAGTGTACAAGTTAGCTTAAGTGTATCTCGACTTGTGTCAAAGGCCCGGGTAAATAGGCAAAAAATCGTTAGTGACTTTATATGATTCGAACTGGCGACCTCTGAGAAGATCCTTCAAAAACACATTTTTATTGTGAGCTGAGCTAACCCTACAAGGTTACAATAATATTGACTTTTTTTGAAAGGGTGTCCTAGGCTTTGCCTAGACTAGTCTCTGACACTGATTGACTGCTAAACATGCAACCCTGAAATAATTTCTCAGTGGCCACAAGTTGCCAACGCCTGGATTCAAACCCAAGGTAGATGGGTTTCTGAGCCACATCCCCCCAAGATCTTAACCAGTACGCCACAAGCCTTATGGTTTACAATAATATTGACTTGTTGGAAACAAAAATAAAACGTCTTTAATGTGATTGATATCATACCAGTTTTTCTCAATTAAATAATAACTTCTTGAATAAATTATTTAATATAGAGAAAATGAAGATTTTTTTTATTTTGCTACAACAGATTATCTGTATTGTTATCTAAAATAAACACTAGAAGAGAGAATTTCATTATCAAAAATTTGATGTGAGGATAAAAGTTTTTTTTTTAATTCATTCGAAGTAATGAAACTGAATTATTATTATTTTATTTAAAGCTTTTTCTAAAGTATGCTGAGATGGCAAATTTATTTGAACTTTTGATTTTTTTTCGTTTTAAAGAAAAATCATAGAATTTTTTTGCAAATGCTCTACAACCTTGATGTCATCTTGTAGTTCCTACGTGTGATAATGATAGGATCGGTCCATGGATTTTTCTTTCGTTTTATAATATTTCGCTTAAGGGGTTAAAAGGAGATGATGCACTAATTGCAACGGCCAACTAAACGTTATTCCTCAAGGGCCCTGATAAGGGATCTCAGAGAGAGGCATCGACTCCGACCACTATTCATGTACAATCCATACTAGATCTGACTGACTGTATATCTTACCTCTTCTACGTTCTTAAACAACTCGTCTTTGTCTCAGTAGATTGTTTCTTGACATGTTTCGACCACCCAAGATCTCATAGTTTTTTGAAATGAGATAAATCATCCGGGACAAAAGTGCTATAGGTGCAAAATATAAAATATGAAGAGTAAACTACAATTTTCGTCCCTGAGGTTTACTACTTTCTACGAAAATCGTCCCTAAACTTCAATAAGTCTAAAAATCATCCCTGACGTTATGGGTTTCGCTTTGAAAGTGGTCCCTGGTCACTAACTCCGTTAAATAACTCAGTTAAGTGAGGGGTACTTTCGTCTTTTTACCCATTTTTTTTTGTCTTTTTCCCCAACCTCTCTTCTTCCCCAACTTCATCTTCTTCCCCAACCTCTCTTCTTCCTCTCACACATTTAACAACACAAAACTATTATACACACAATATATATATATACATGAAATCATCTTCTCCGAGTAATATATATCTGTGTGTGTACATATATATCTGTGTGTGTGTATATATATATATATATCTCTGTGTGTGTACATATATATCTGTGTGTACATATATATATATATATATATATATATATATATATATGTGTGTGTGTGTAAATGAAAAAGAGATGAAATTTGATGGTGGAATTGTAAATGAAATGAAAAGGGTTTTTGGAGAAGAGAAATGGAGATGGGTGTATGTTAATTTAATTGATGATGGATGGGAACGACAGTGAATCGGTTTGACAAGAAAACCCCACCGACAAAGAAAGCAAATTTGACTCCGCAATTCAAAGGAAATTACCATATTTCTCTTCCCATAGGTGAGGGTGGTGTTGCTGGGTGGTCGGAGTCGGAGTTGCAGGTGGGTGATGTGAAGGTCTTGGTTGCCGGAGATTTTGGTGTAATGGTTAGTTGGTCACTTTCCAGATACATACATATATACAAAGATGATATACATACACAAATATATATTTCCAGATACATACATATATACAAAGATGATATACACACACAAATATATATTTCCAGAAGAGAGGTTGGGGAAAAAGAGGTTGGGGAAGAAGTTGAAGTTGGGGAAGAAGACAAGTTGGGGAAAAGACAAAAAAATGGGTAAAAAGACGAAAGTACCCCTCACTTAACTGAGTTATTTAACGGAGTTAGTGACCAGGGATCACTTTCAAAGCGAAACCCATAACGTCAGGGATGATTTTTAGACTTATTGAAGTTTAGAGACGATTTTCGTAGAAAGTAGTAAACATCAGGGACGAAAGTTGTAGTTTACTCAAATATGAATATGTATTTTTTTTTGCCTTTTTCATATGTGAATTGTTCGTGACCATCTTATAGGGTTCATCCTTCGAAACCGTATCACTTCTTGAATATGATGAAATAGGATGAATTGAAATGGTATTTTGTAAATATGTAATTAACTTGAATATATTAACCATTTCTTTATTTTCTGATTGATCGAGTAAAAAAATGATCTTGAAGTTTCTTCAACAATTTTCGATCTTTAGTGGATCTCTCAATAGGATTCGAACCAGAATAGTTTCTTGGTTTTGTCCAATAGTTCATAATTTTATCTTTTGTACCATAACAGTAGATAAAAGCAATGCTTAGACCGAGTTTTTCAATTAAAACCGATAAATAAAAGCATGGTAGCCATCATACGGTCCAAACCATAATAATAAATAGAGTTTTTTGTAGAAAAAAAATTGTTAGAGAGAAAGAGCTTATGGGTAGCTTTTTGTAAATATTCAAAGGAGGGCTAAAGAGAGTAACTCTAGATCCAATAGAAACATGCATCATAAACAATCCAACAACAATATCATAATCAACAAAAATTGGTGGATTCATGATAAGTTCCTGAAAAATAAGGGTTAATCATATTAACCACAAGAGTTGTGGCGTACTGGTTAATGCCCTGGGAGATGTGGTGGAATATCTCATCTGTCCAGAGTTCTAATCCAGACATACACAACAAATGTGGTCACTGAGATTTAATCAGGATTGATGTCTTACAGTCATAATTTGCCAATTATGGCGGTTTGAAAATTCTCAACCCAACCCAACCCATTCAAAAGTGTAACCCAACCCAACCCAACCCAACCTTTGTGGGTTAGGGCGGGGTTGGGTTGGGTTGGCGGGTTAAAAATATAAATAAATTTGATGAATGAAATACAATAAATAATACTAAAAATATACTCGAGAAAGTTATTGAATAGTACAATCATACAAATATATATAAATATTATATATATATATATCATGGTTCTAAATAATTCGTTATGACCTCGTTACGGCGTATTATGGCATCAAGGCGTAGGTTTGCCGTCACGTTAACCCTTATGGCTCTACTCTAAGGGTTGACTTGCTTTGTAACGCGTTATGACACGTTATGGTGCGTTACGATTTGTTGACACATTATTTTGTAAGATGTAAGATTGTTTTTAGTATATAACTTGAAGAATAAAAGATAATTGTTCACGGAACGTAAGACTTAAATACTCATAATAAGGAAACCTAAAAACTAAAAACCCTAAATTGGTAAATAATTACTCTCATTCCCGTACACGAGACGTCGGACGCGAACAATGAGAATTAAAGATAGTAGTAAGTAGAGATTCAAGATTTACTCTCGCTTTTGCACTCTCGATATCATTTTCTGTAAGCTCTATATATTTGATATAATTTTTTTTATTGTTTTATTACTTTACATAATTTATCCTGTTCTACGGTATTATTTAGTACACAACACACAATGTGTGTATATGTGTGTGTATATATATGCCACCGTAACTCGTAAGGCTTGACCTCGTCGTCACGCCTCACGCCATTTAGAGCCTTTATATATATATATATATATATATATATATATATATATATATAATTTATCGAAATAATATATATTAGCGGCGGGTTGGCAGTTTGGGTTGGGTTGAGTTATGCTAACCCAATTTCAACCCTCCTAATTAGCGGGTTGACAGTTTGGGTTTAATCGGGTTGGGTTGGGCGGTTTTCGCGGGTTGATGATTTTCGGTACACCCCTAACTGTATCCGCCAATGGCCAAGATCTTTTCGTTAGTTGGGGGAAGAATCCGCCCGAATCGGATTTTGATGAAATATATTGGATTTTACTGATGGATTTCTGGTCCAATAAAAATGTATGTACCCCATGGCCCATGTCATGGACCATACTAGGCCCAAATTAGGTATTTGTAATATTGTGGATTCAAAGGTCCAATTCCATCGAAGGCCCATATAAGCTTGGCATTTTGGGCTTTATTTACTCTCGTAACTAGACATGTCCAAAAGGCCGGGCCGGGCCGGGCTTTGGGGAAAAGGGCTGGACCCGATCAGGCTTTTCAAAAGACCGGGTCTACCGGGTCGGGCCGGGACCGGGCCTAAAACCGGGATTTTAAAAAAACTGTATTTTTTACATTTTTAGTAAATATTATTCGTATCCACTATAAAATACTTAATGGGGTCACTCAAATATACTTAAAAAATACGTTCTATTAGAATTTCATATATAAAGAAAAATACGTTCTATTAATTTTATATAAATTATAAAGAAAAATACATTTAAAGAAGTACATTTATTGAATTATAAAGAAAAATACTCTTAATCCTCGTCCTCGTATGGTGGATAGTATGCAAGAGTTCCGGTCATTTTGAGTGAAGAATGGAAAAATTGAAAGAACAAGAAGTTGTATGAAACGAACACGAGAAATGGAGAAATCGAGAATTGTAAGCGAGAATTGCGTTTTTGTAACTTGATATCAAACCTCTAACATCCACTACCTATTTATAGTGATTTGGAGGCAAAAAATACAAAAAAACCGGCTAGAAATGAGAAAAAACGGTCATATTAACGGTAATAAACGCTACTTTTTTGAACAAAAACGGACCGGGCTTAAACCGGGTTTGGGGCCGGGGCCGGGCAGAGAAAATTGGCAAAATCAGGGCCTGTTAGGGCCCGGGGGGCTTAGACCGGGCTTTGGGCGGCCCGGGCCGGGCCCGGGCTTCGGGCTCTCGGCGGGCTTTTTCAGGCCCGGGCCCATTTGGCCATCTCTACTCGTAACTCATTAACTTTTTAGTGGCGATAATTTGGTAAAGTTGGAGTTTCGGAGAGAATCTGTGTTAATATGAGAATTATGAGAAGTGGCTATCATCTGTTGGATGTATGTCAGGATGAAATGCACTGAGATAAGATGTACCGGTATGCACTAGATGAACCCCATATCAAGCGCAATTCATTTGGTGAGATTGAGATTAAAAGTGATTAAAGATTTATTTAATTTATCTTCTTTTTTCCATTTTCCATTTTATACATTTGTAATATTAATACACATAATCGTATATTAACTGAAATACATTGAAAAAAATACATTTCGTTGTTTTACAAATTATATCATAATAATCGGCTCATCAATACCTTAATAATGAGCTCAATATTGAATATTCTTGAACTTTATCATATTAAATATCATAAATATTTATTAACTATTTTTAGCACCTAAACTTTTTAATTTTTAATTATAACGGTATAAAGTATAAATATTAAAAATAATTTGTACATATTTTTTATATTTAATAATATAATTAAATCAAAAATATTAAATATTGAGCTCATTTTAAAGATATTGACGACACTATAAAAGTAATATAATTTGTAAATAAAAAATAAGTATTTGAATGTATTTTAGTTAATATAGATTTATGTACGATAACACGATAAATGTGTATAATAAAAAATAGAAATATGAATTAAATTAATTAAATAATTATAAGGATATATAGGGCAGTATAAAAATTAAAAAAAAAACTGATACGTTTATGAGACCCATGGTCCGCCTCATATCCAAAGGCCCAAATTAATTGGCTCACCTTGCTTGTATAAACAACGTTGTTTGCTACCGGATAGGGGTGCTCAAATTTCCGATCAACCCGATTAATCCGGTCAACCCAACCCAATAAAAAACTCAAACCGAGCCAATCCGACGTATAATTGATATAATTTTTAACCAAACCGCATATATTGGGTTGAAAACGGGTTAGGCCCAAAACAAACTGACCCAACCTGCAACCCGACCAACCCGCATATATTGATTTTGTTAGCAAAAGTATATGAACTACCTATTGATACAAATTGTTGCAAAAAATGCTTTTCCTTCTCAAAGAATAGTATGCAGAGAAAATATTATATTATCATACCTCAATTAATCATCTTGAAATAATGAATAAAAGTTTTAATCCAACCCGAACGGTTTGATTGGGTTGGGTTGCACTTTTGATTATGTTGGGTTGGGTTGAGAACTTTCAAACCACAATGGTTGGGTTGGGTTGTTAAAGTGTCTTGAACCCGGTCAACTCAACCCGTGAGCACCACCCCTACTACCAGAAACAAACCAAACAAACCTCAAAAGGTCGTGTTTGGTAGAGATTGAGCCGGGTCGGGTTGATCCCAAATTGGTCCCGATTCAAGATTTTCTACCGAAAACCGGTCACTTCCCAACTGCGATGAAAAAACTGCTTGTTATCAATGTACAAAGCCCGCTCCGTATAACGTGATTAATTTATTAGCTACCAGGTAGTTTATCAGTTATAATTTAATTTTTCAAATATAGCCAAAAATTTAGTCATGCAGAATCATTTGTTTGATATTTAATGACAACAAATAAGACATCATCTATACTATATTATAAAGCATTTATGAAAAACTCTTAAAAACAACCCCTAAAACTTCATGTATCGATATTTAATACTAATTACTTAAAATCTCTAAAAAACAACTATTGAAGCTTTATGTACCGCTTTTAATGTTAATTACTTGATTAATATTTATCTCTAATAACCTTCAAATTCTTAAATCGTGGACTCTTATTAACTAATCTTTGTCTCTAACCACTTTCAAATCCTCAAATCATGAATCCCTTAAAAACGCCATTCTTTAAATAAATTTATAAAAAACCATGACCGTTTTCTCAAAACCACACATTAAAATAAATTAGAACATTAAAATCGAGATATATCGTGCTGCATTACGAGAGTAGACTTCTAGTATATCAAAATTAACAAGCGATCCAAAAATATACAGTCTTAAGTATCGAAATCATCCAAAAACAAAATACTAAAATTATTGAAAATTATGACAATAACAGCAGTAAGTTAATCGGAAAAAAGTTTAGGGACAGCAGTTGAGAAAAGGTTGATAAAAGGTTGAGAAAAATACAAAAAATTAAGAGTTTAATGAAAGTAAAAAAAATATAAATAATTATATTTGTATATAATAATGTTTTAAAATATGTTATAAATGTTAATTTTTTTCAGGTAGGAATTAATAACAAGGTTCTTGTGCATCGGGCGGGTCGGTCGGGTTCGGGCGGAGAAATCGAAGACCCGATCGGATTTCGAGTATGAAAATCAAGACCCGAACTTTAGGTTTAGGATTTCGGATTGCTTCGGGTTTCGGGTTGGTCGGGTTTCGGGTTAATGTCGGTCGGGTTCGGATATAATTATAATACAAAAAGTATATATAAATTCAATCATTCGATTGTGAGGATGAATTCAATCAAACGAGAGATTGATGAAATCGAAAATAAGTTTAAAAATTAAAAAACATTTCGACCGACTATAATTTACGATTTTCTAAAGATAATTAGATAAATAAATATATTTATTAGTATTTAAAATATATATGTATATTGTTTCGGGTTTTCGGACGGATCGGGTGGCCAAAGATCAAACCCAACCCGAACCCAAATATTCCTCTAAAAGTCGGGTTTCAGATTTTCGGATTTCGGGGTATTTGGTATTGTGAAAAGATCTTATTTTCGGCTCGGGTTCGGATTTTGGATTATTCGGGTTTTGCACACCCCTAGTTATTTGCAAAAAAAATGAAATTCAGTTTTATTCCAATCCCTAAAAACCAAACATTCCAAATTATTCCACGAAATCCATTCTCTATGTTTTTCTTTATTTCATAAAAATAGAGAATTTATTGGAGCAAAATAGAGAATAAAACCCTCATTTTCTCTATCTTAAAGAAGCTGCTAGAGATGCTCTAACCCATTCGACATCATTTCCTTTCATCCCTCAAAAGTCAAAAATAACCCTCAAATCAGATATAAACCAAGAGGTGGAAATTAGCATTGGAGAAACTTTGGATAACAATTAACAATACATTTGTAGGGGTGAGTTTCAGTGAGAAGTTGTTTTTAACGTGTGAGCTGCAACAAGTGTTTATCAACTGTTTAAAAAGAAATTGATGCACATTAGGATGGTACGTACCAGATCAATTCTTTTCTGAATTGCAATTCATGAAAGAACATGAGATTAAAAGTAATCAACGGTTCAGATCCGCTTTTCACGTTTCTCACGTTAACCTGAACTTATCACACAATCTTTCATCTATATTTATAACCATTTTCCCATGTACTTACATTTTTAATCCTGTTTTTACATAGTTAGGTTTTTATGGCCATAGTTGGACGAATCTTGACCACCATTAGGCCATGAGTACCCGTACCCTTTGAACCTTTGCCACCTCAGCGCCACATCAGCTTTTCTCTCTTACCCAATCCTTACCCAAAAGTGGAGTACCAGTACCCAATGAACCCAATACTACCCTAAACCATTTAATATATAAAGGATATAGAGAGAGAGATGTGCGGGTTCACCGGGTTCCCAAACCCGGCCTCCTACCCGCAACCCCCCGTACCGGAGCCGTCTCCTACCCTCTCCTACCCGCTACCGCTACGCATGGCCTTACTATCATGCAGGTGACACAGAGTTGAAAATGAAATTAGAATCGTCTAATTTAATTTACAACTATTTAATACAGTAGATAAAACTTAAATATATAATACATTTTGAAAAACTAGAAGGGTACTCGCGTAATATAGCGCAATATATCTTGATTTTAATTTTTGTTTTACTTTTTATCATTGTTGATTTTATAAAACGGCTTTGTGTAGTTTTGAGAAAATTATAATTTTTTTTTATAAATTTGTATCTATATACTATCTTATAAAGCATTTTGGCCAAAAGTCTTAAAGTCTTAAAAACAAGCTTTAATGCCTTAAGTACAACACTTTCAAACACAAAGTCTTAAAAGTCTTAAATAAATGTCTACAAGCATCATGTACAACTTCATTCATCTTTCCCGCTCAACTATTCAAATACCCGAAATGACTCTTCCACTCCCAACATTTACTTTTCGGGCTCAACAAAACCCTAACCAGCGAACACCTCCTTCTCTCTAGCTTAGGAGGAAGATACCAGTGAGGCAGTGACGGCCTCCTTTTCCCTCAAACGAATTCTCCAGGTTTGGTTCACGGTCTGATTTTGATTTTAACTTAACGAATTATGCAGGTTTGCTCAGCATCAAACGAATTCTCTAGGGTTGCTCAGCATCGAAGATGCCAAAATCGATGTTGATTTGGGTTTGGTTATGGGGCGTTTTCAAAGTACTCTTAGGGTTCGAATTTTATTCCGCGAATGTGTATAATTCTAGAAGAAAAACACTTCCTATTCTGTGAATGTGAATCTGTTTCTATTCGAATTTTGTTCTGTTAATCTTTTTCTTTTTTATGACCATAAAGTGTTTGATGTAAGTTTTCAATGAGAACAAGTGTTTGACATAACTTTTGTGGTTTTGTGTTTTTTCTTCTTCCTGTGATATATATATATATATATATATATATATTTTACTCCATTACTTTCTCTTTGCAGGTCATTTATGTCTTTAACTCCATTACTTTTTATTGATATGTACAAAACATGTCATCTATCTTTAACAATGTTGGAGATGCCAAAAATCTTCCAAATAGGTCATCTATCTTGCAAAAAAGCTCTTAAATCTTAAAAATCTCTATTTTAGCCTTTTGTGTTGGAGATGCTTCTAAATACTACTTTTTTTGTTTCAATTACAAAACCAAAGTTACTAATGCTAATATTTTTACAGTCATCTTCACCCTTTACGGTGATAATGAAGAACAAGACAACAGATGCATTATCTGTTTCCTATTACAATTCTTTAAAAGAGGCGTTTATTGTTTCCTTATACAATTCATGCAGGAACTGAATTTTGTTTAAGGTTCTTGTGAGCTCAATTCTCTCCATTTGATATGATGTTCACTCATACCTTATTATTAATATTGATTCTAAAGGAATTGTTTCTATGCTCTTACTAACATGTATGTGTATTGTGGTTGCTTAGATAGTGATAGATCAAGTAAGAGTTTTGATGAAACATATGCTAGAGATATTTATGGCAAGTCTGGAAGCAATGGCTAATAGAAAGAATTATGTGTTTTCTATTGGTGTACTCATCAAGTTGTAACATGCAGGTTGTTACTAAGCAAGATTTCTTGTTAGAGTTGGATGATGAATTTACCAAAATGAAGAGGGAACACATCAATTACCTCCTGTTTGTAAACAAGCAAGTTGCCTCCTTCACTCATATCGGATTCGTGTTCTTATAGAAAAGACTCGAGCATTTCTTTTAGATTCTTGAATTGCATCTTCTCATTTCTCACTCTAAACATTTATAAAGAAATAAGCATTTCTTTATTTTATAACCTCTTCCATATACCCTCACCCCACCTGAGAGTAGAATATATTGAACTTGTATATTACTCAACTTATCCATGATTTATTTACAAGGGAGTGTGCCCCAGTTATGGATTGCTCAACAAGGTTAAAAATACCATTGGGATCAGCCAAAGGTTTTGCTTATCTTCATGAAGGTTGTAAGACCCCCTCCCCCTCTTTCTCTTGCTTGTAAATATCTACATATGAACATATTATCATATATTTATATGCATGTATGCAATAATCTATCTACAATGGCATGTCGGTCAAACTCTCATCATCCTTAGAGACATCACTTGAACCTAACCCTATATACATATATATATAATATAAAAACGTTGTAGGCTCATTCGTCAGATCAGTTTTCTTTATGGACATATTTATGGCTATGCCATTCCTCATATCAATCTTATGGCAATTCAGTATTCCAACTTGGTTTTTGGTTGGGATTCTGCTGCAACATGTGATCTTCCTCAATATTGGCTATTGATTGTAATTGGAGTATCATGTTTTGTCCAAATGATGCAGGCCTGGTCTTTCTTTTGTTCTGTTGAATTTCGAAGGGTGTTGATTTACAAAATTGGTAGATTTGATCATTCTAATTTGGTCCATTTTGGTGCTCAATTTCGGTTTTTGCTGATTATGTGGTTTCAGAGACGACTCAACACTTCCAGGAGCAATCGATCATGTATCTATATAGTTAGGTAATATGTTAGAGCATCTCCAATAGCTTCCCTATTTTGGAGAAAATGAAGAATATGAGAATTTTGGGTTGTTTTTTTGCTCCAACAGTTTCCTCAAAACTATCTCCAAAATATGGAAAGTAGGAGAGAGAAGTTTTTTCTCCAAATATGGAGTTAACCCCAAAAATGATTGTTAAGTGAGAGCACCAATAGAAATATTTGAAAAGTAATATTTAGAGAGAAATGATATTTTAATAGATGAATGAAATATTTTAATATTATAACCAACGTTTTCTTCTCCAAAATGGAGAATCTGTTGAAGATGAATGTAATTTTTATGGAGATTTTGACTTTTGGTTCATTTTGAAGAAATTTTCGGGAATCTGTTGGAGGTGCTCTTACGCACTCCGTTTTCAATCCACACATCGATCGATCATATATATATATATATATCTATACGGTATTTTGTTCCTCCTTTCGTTTTCAATCCATTGGTTCTTTCATACGTTTCGAGGAATTTATAGTTCATCTTCCTTCCCGGTTCGATCATTGGGGTCTACAAATGACTGATTTTCATCTCCTTATTTGACAGCTTTTATGTGTTTTTTTTAATATAATCCATTGACAAATACAACCCTTATTTTCAGGGTTTCAAGTTTCAGAGAGTAACACAGATCAATGGGCAAAAGACTCATGCTCATAGGTGTTTTTTGGTGGAGAGGACCATATTGATTATGCTGTTATGAGATGTTGATTATGCTCTTAGGATGTATCCTACTACATGGCTCTTACACAAACTCTAACTCTTGAGTTGAGATGTTGAGTTTTTGTTTTCTTTTTTAATTTTTCTATTCAGGTTTGATTCTTTCTAGCAACTTCATCTCCTCAAAACATTCTTCAAAAGAAAAAAATGTTGGAAGAACTCGGTAACATTCAGGTGAACTTAATGTCATTTGATCTCATTTTGCTTTCCATATAGTCTTCCCTGATGTTGGATTTAGTTAAACCCTTACCTGATCGATATGGCAAGGACCAAGATCCTTACCCGTTAGAGTAAAGGCAACGACCTAGAGTCTTACCCGGTAAGTGATAGTGCTGAAGTATAGCGGTAAACACTTACCTGGATAAGCGTTTGGTAAACGACCCTTAGTTTAATTTGGTTTGCGTATTTTTGAAAGCTTTTGGACCTGTTGTTTTTTACAGCTTCTGGACCTGGTTTAGTTTGTTTTTAAAATGGTCTTTGGTTTTTCTTGTGGTCATTAGTCAAGCCTCTGACGTGTTGTTTTTCTCCCAAAGGTGCAGAATTTACATGATCTGGAATTGGTGTTTGTTGCTTATTTTCTGAATAAAACTACTTCCATGTGTAGTTGGAAGGTATATATTACACCATGGAAATAACCAACAATCTTATCGGCTAAGTGAAGATGGTTGCGCATCAAGACTCTCCCTTTCAACTCTTCCAAATTGAAAGTCTTAAACCAACAATTGCTTACTGCAGCATGATTGAGAATTTTTCAGTTTTATGGTCTTAAACACATTGATTCAGACTTATCTTGATTTCTTAAAATGACGATTCCCCATCTCAAGAGACTCTCATCGCTTCCTCAAAATGGACGATTGTGAAAAAAAGAGAAACAAAAGGTGATTGCAATCATTCGTGTAATTGCTTTTAGACTTCTTAGAAATGCCTTAGTTGAGGCTTCAAGGTAAACTATAACGGAAGCAATCTGGCATCAAGCCATCAATGCAGCTTTGTAGTATCCAAAAAATTCCTTATGTTTTGCAATTTTTTTACCTTGTGCAGGTGGTAGCATGAAAGATTTGGTTTTCATTTTTTTTGTTGTTCAATTACGGCTTCTAATTAATTAAAAGAATGCACAAATATTGTGGGGATTTAAATCCATTCTTTTGAATGTATATATTTGAAGTTGCATGATGGTATATTGTTTTAATATTGAACAGAAGGAAAAATGTCATATTTTTTAATTATTGCAATAGTTTACAACTCAATGCCTCCTAGGTGGTTTTGGACTCCAATCATTTCATGACACATGACTTGAAGCTTTTTGAAAAGCATACAATATTATATAACCAACATGACATGCTTTTACTTTTAACTTACCATGGTATAAGTTTTGTTACAAAATGTGTTCATAAGTCAAACTATGTGTTTTATTTGGAAAAAGAACGTATTTGTCTATTTATTTGTTTTACATTTTCATAATTTACGTCATGTTTATACCATGAACAACTCTTATCATATGAAGTACTTCAAAATATATTTAATTTAAAACTGAAATGTATCCCGACACGAACATTTACATCCCGCCGCATCGCGCGGGTACATAACTAGTAAAGAATGACGCTTTTTGTGGGGTTCATGAATTGAGGATTTGAAAGGGGTTAAAAGATAAGGATTAATTAGGTAGCTAAAAGAATGATGATTTTTTTAGGGGTTTACCATTTGAGAATTTGTAGGGAGTTAGAGATAAGGACTAAAAGGAAGACATTAGAGATAAGAACTAATTAAATAATTAGCATTAACAGTGGTACATAAAGATTTGTTAGCTGTTTTTAAGAGATTTTAAGTAATCAACATTAAATAGCAGTACATAAGACTTTATGGATTGTTTTTAAGTGTTTTTCATAAATGCTTTATAATATAGTATAGATAAAATGATGCAAAAATAACTTAAAATTGAGTAAAACTTTGCCCTAATTGAAAGTTGACAACAATGAACAAACTAATTGGGTACGATTACTGCAAGCCGATTTGGGCCTCTGGAGTCTGGGCTATGAAGTGGGCCGGGCTTGTGGCAAACCCACGCACTTTATTATTTATTTATGTATTTTACTATTTTTATATCAAATAGTTGAGTAAATTACATTTTTAGTCCCTGTGGTTTGGTAAAAATTTCTATTTTTGTCCTTATGCTTTTAAAATTGCAATTTTCATCCCTATAATTTATAATTCATCACCGTTTTTGTCCTTATGGTTGAAATTCTATTGCTATTTTCATCCCTAGGGTTTACAATATTTTTCTATTTTAGTCCTTAATACTTAAAAGTAGTGTTTCGGACTTAGGGACGAAAATAAAAATGAATTGTAAACCATAAGGACGAAAACCGTAATTTCAGAAGCACGAGGATGAAATCCGCAATATTTAGCAAACCATAGGGACGGAAAACGTAATTTACTCTAAATAGTTTTAAGAAAATTTAGTTTATCCTCTAATTCTCTATAGTTTCTATAAAACAGAGAAGCAAAACTTTTAAAATAATAATAATATTACTTTCAATTCTAACAACTTTTTTATTTTATATATTTCAACATTACATTATATTATTAAAATATTTTATAACTCATCGTCCTAAGGCCATCCGTAGCGCATGAAAGATAGCATGCGGGATGGGTGATGTGGCAGCGGGATGGCTGCGGGGATGGGGTACGGGGCGGGATCATTTGCGGGAAGGGATCGAATGCGGGGATGGGATCCCGATTCATCCCGAGGATTATTAAAAAAAAATTAATTACTTTTTTATAAACTAGCCGTTGAACGGCTATAATTTCTCACCCTATATATTTAACCCTCAACCTCTTATTTCTCACACCTCTCAACCTCTTATTTTTCACACCTCTCAAATTCTCTCAACCTCTTATTTCTCACACCTCTCAAACTCTCTCAAATTCTCTCAACCTCTTATTTTTCACACCTCTCTCATCATGAATTCAAACAGAACACATACATCCCGTCGTAACCGACCGAATACACCACAATCGCAAGAAGATCAAGAGCTTGGTTTCCAAGCGTTTACACAACAAGGTTATCATCCGCAATTTTCGCAACAAATTCCGCCACAATGGTCGCAACAAAATCCGCCACAATGGTCGCAACAAAATCCGCCACAATGGTCGCA
This sequence comes from Saussurea involucrata, assembly GCA_033807775.1. Classification (NCBI taxonomy): domain Eukaryota; kingdom Viridiplantae; phylum Streptophyta; class Magnoliopsida; order Asterales; family Asteraceae; genus Saussurea; species Saussurea involucrata. The sequence goes on from CM066316.1 coordinate 91,133,807, forward strand.
ACAAAATCCGCCACAATATCCGCAACAATTTCACCAACAATTTCACCAACAAATTCCTTACCAATTTACACGTCCCGGGTTGATTGAACAAGGTTTTACTCCGGCCAACTTCAATCTCGACGACGACATTGTTCCGGAAACCCAACCTTCTACCCCGAACACACCACAATCTATCCCGGCACAACAATCTAACCCGGAACCATCAAATCCGAGATCAAAGAAAGCCGGCAAACAAACGTGGAGTAAAGCCGAGGAACTCGCGTTAGTGTCGGCGTGGGTTGACGTTTCGGAGGACCCCGTGGTCGGTAACGCACAAAGCGGTGGTAATTATTTTTATTGTTATTATTATTATTATTATTATTATTATTATTATTATTATACTTAATTTTACATAAATGTAGGAAATTTTTGGGGCCGAATCGGGCATGTGTTCTTTACTCGCATGGGTCGTGAACCAGGTTATAGATCAACCCATCAACTCAATAGCAAGTTCAACGACCTCAATAAAAGAGTTAATTCGTTTGGCGGCATCTACAACAACTTGCTCAATAATAGATCAAGCGGGATGAGTGAGGCCGATATATCCCGAACGGCACACGAACGGTATGTAGCACGCCATAAAGTTGCTTTCACTCACGAACAAGCTTGGGACGTCCTAAAAAAATGTCCAAAATGGGGAGCCGTTCCAACGATGACGACAACTTCATCGCGGGGTTCAAAACGTACCCAACCTTCCGATGATGACGATGACGAGAAAATTCAACGACCCATCGGGAGAAACAAGGCAAAAAAATCATCAACGAGTAATACGTTCGGGGCGAATACGGACGGAAGTGTTACTCAGTTGTTGACGACGTTCAACAACAAGATTGATGATACAATGGAATACAAAATGAAAAAACTCGATCTCGAAATCGAACGCTCAAAACTCGAACTTCAAAGGTTAGAACACGAACGAGAAATCGAACGAGATAAACGATTTGAGAAAGACTTCGAGTATTTCATAACCCCGCATGATCACCTTACGAGAAACGCTTTGAGGGCTACTTTAGCGAGAAAAGAGCAAATCCAAAAATTTCATAATTGGTAGTGTTTTGTATTTTGTAATTTTTAATTTTTTAATGAATGATATGAATTTTTATTTTTATTATTTATCTTATTTTTATTTATTAAAAAATATATAAATATTTTTATTTTGTTAAATAACTAAATGTATAAATAAAAGAATTAAAATAAATGAGGTGGCAAAAGGGTTTGAGGGAATGGGGTACGGGTGTTTAGGGATCGTGAGGGATCGAGTGAGGGATGGAAGAAAAGCTGATGTGGCGCTGATGTGGAGTGAAATCTTTGAAAGATGCCCTCCATAGGGTACTGATGGCCTAATATTTAAAAAAAACTTTATGTAAAATAATAATAACTTATTGTTATTAATAGAAATGAATTAAAAAAATATTTATCTCACCTTATATCAAGTTTTAAATAGTTTTCTAAACTTATAAAACAATATAGATTGGAGCAAAATAAAAAATAAAAAATAAAATCTTTATTTTCTCTATTTTAAAGAACGTGTTGAAAATGCTAGAAAATTCAAAATTATGATTGACTTCAAATTTGATTGTTTTTTTGAAGTATATAATATTTATATACGACAAATGCAACAAATAAACTCACACACCCTCCTCACCTTTGGTGAGGTTTGAACCCCTAACCTCCTAAGAAGAAAGAGGCTCATTTACCGCTAGGCCAAAGACCCTTTGGTTTCAAATTTGATTGTTCAATTTTATTATATGTGCTAGTCCGTCAATTCTTACACCAGAAACTTGGATCCAAAATAAAAAGAATAAGGGCCCGTTTACTCGATAAACTTATGTTCATGTATGGTGCTATGTTGCCCCTAACAAACCATCATTGCCATTTAGGCATTTCGGATTTTTAGGACATTTTTGTTATATGCATTCAAGATTTTGTGTCGAATTCGTTTCGTTTGATGTATCGGTTTCTTTACACTTGGGCCCTTTAGATCGTTGCATAACAACATTGACACTTAAGAGCCATAATGAATTATCTTATATACCAGAATGAACTACTACTAAATCATGTTAGACCATCCATATTATTATGTTTGCTTTAAAATGCTATAACGGATAAGTTAACGACATATTGGTTTGGTCTTTTGCCCTAAACACCAAAGGGCCTTTAGCCTAGCGGTATCGGAGCCCTTGACCTTGTAGGAGGTCATGGGTTCAAACCTCACCAAAGGTGAGAAGGATGTGTGAGTTTATTTGTTTCATTTGCTGTATATAAATATTATATACTTAAAAAAAAATGAAAACGCAAAAATTTATATATTTGTGAAAAAATGGTAATAAATTACTATCTAGATGTGGATGTTTTGAAAAGATGTATTTCATAAATTTTATTATTTGAAAAGCATAGCATCAACTTATTTTTCCTTTATTTCTTTTCATCATAATCTTATTTTTAGACCATTTAATTTTAAATGAGTCGTTTTGAAAATATATATTGTAGCTATAACTGTTAAAAAAATCCCGAACATATCAAGACTCATACTTACTATACTCAAAATGTTGAGAATTTAACCACAAGGTTTGTGGCGTACTGGTTAAGGCCTTGGAGGATGTGGCTCAGAAACCCATCTACCCCGGGTTCGAATTCAGGCGTTGGCAACTTGTGGCCTTTGAGAAATTATCTCAATGCTGCATGTTTAGCAGTCAATCAGTGTCAGAGATTAGTTTAGACAAAGCTAAGATACCCTTTCAAAAAAAATGTTGAGAAGTTATCGAAAATGGGTTAATTCAAAAAGAAATATGTTATTATTTTTGTAATCATATTTAAAATATTAATGATAATTAAAAATTATATAAATAAAAACAGATAATGCGTTGTCTTGTTGGAACGACATGTATTGGTTTGTACAAAAAACTGAAATCGTTTTAATGTTTATATAGATGTTTTGTGAGTGCTTATATTTTTGACTTATTTGCTTATAGCTTCTCCCCACCGCAAATAAGCAGTTTGGAGTGTTTGGATAGAAAAAATCAAAAGTGCTTATTTGCTTCTCCTCACCATAAATAAGTTGTTTTTGATAAGTCAATCCATACCTACTTATTTCCTTCTTCTTATTTCCTTATATATCCAAATTACCTTTTTAACAAACACTTTTTAAAAACTGATTTTCCTCACCACATAAGCAATTAAGCATAAGTTAAAAATATAAGCACTCCCAAACACCCCCTCAATCTATTTTTTTAGTTACATATGGGAAAAAAATTAGGGTTGTAGCGGACCAAACAAACACATATCTGGACTTGTTCAACTAAAAAGAAACAGATGAAATAACACAAACATAAAATCGAATAAATTTTAATTTAGTTTGATGTTGAGAAAATAAATATGTTCGCGTTCCTTCATTTAGATGCTAAATAAAGTTAAATGAACATAAAACAAAATAGGGACGGAAAAAGTCGTAAATAAGACGAGTGTGGACTAGGGCACAAATGCGTGAATTATGAAATATTTAAATCGTACGGTTAACCGGTTAAGAAAGTTAAAAAATACTCGTAATGTATAAACTATGTGTCATCAATTAATCAATGATTATAATATCGAATCATTTTGTTAACCATCCTATTTGTACAAACCATGTTAATTAACCATTGACCAATCAAATTAGTCCTTTTAATTATGTTCATTTACATGCCAACAAGAGTAAATGTGTATCATTTTAATTTTCACTTTTCTATTTTCTTCCATATTCATATCACATTTAATAAATGATTTCACATTCCTATTTTATATCCAATTTTTCCTCTTAATTAATAAATGTAGTTATCTAATCCATGATTTTCGAAATTATATTTATTCAAAATATATTTTAATATTAAACAAGATATCGAGCAAGATATGGTATTTGATTAATACATTTTTTTCTTATAATTCAGTTCCTTGATTTTTGATTATAGTTCAGTAAAACGCCGATCAATATTTTGGAAGAAGAACAAGCCGATGATAAATCAAATGGTAACCACAGTGCATATGTGCACATATGCATAAGTGCATATATGCATATGTACACATGTGTATATGTGCATATGTGCACATATGCACATGTGCAAAAGCCATCTCAGACACCAAAGATGTTGTAGCTCAGTGGTTTGGTAACATCCTGGGAGGGTAAGTGGAAGCCCTTACTACATGGGTTCGAACCCCGTGGTGATCACGCGGAGGTATCCCCGAATCAAGGGGCGGATCGTGGACCTGCTGTTTGGGCCGGGTCGTGGGCCGAATCGTGGTCGGGTCGAAGGGGGATTAGTCTGGACTAAGTCCAGGATACCCCCGAAATGCAATTGCCTTTCAAAAAAAAGCCATCTCAGACTAAAAATCGAACATCAAAACTCAAACAGAGTCATCAAGATAAGGAAAAACCAATTAAAGTTGTTGAAACTTAAAGGCAGATGGGTAGAAGATCCAATTATGTGTGCATATGTACAAACAATCAAAATGTTGAGTGTCTATGCATATGTGCATCTACTCAACAATCCAGTTCTGAAACCAAGCAATCTTCTGAGACCAGAAAAGAACCAGACAATTTTAGCCTCGGTTTCCCCACTTCTCTGCATATAGCGAGAATGCTTCACACCCCCACTATCACTCCTCCGGTGACCAGAACAACTCATTTCCGATCGAAAACTGTAACTTTACATCACCATATCTCGTTTCCGGCAATCGTTGTTTTAGTGTCGGTTGCTTCCACGAAAACTTCATTAAAATAAGTAGGGTTACGTGTATGATTTAAAGAGTAGTAGTTTGGTTGGAGTTTCAGGATAATGGTGGTCTGAATTAGAGGTGGCCAAAAATCGGGTTCGGGCCGGGTCGGGCTGGGTCGGGGGACAAACCGGTTCCAAACAGTAACCGTGAGAACCAGGTCGGGTCGGGTCGGGTTTAAACCGAAATCCCCTGACACGTTTAATGGTATGTAGAACCGGTTTTTATAAAACCGGGTCGGGCCGGGCCGAGAACCGGTTCTGTTTCGGTTTTGCGATTTTTTTGTTTTTTAACTGCTTTCTTTGTATAATAATTAATTACTAAACTTTAACAAAGAAAAATTGGATTGGAATCATTGGATAAGTAAAATACACTTTAAAAATACGTTTTATTTATAATATATATCACTAAAATACACTTTTACGTTTTATAATTTATATATAATTTTAAGTTACAAACTTACAAGTTACAAGTTACAATACATAAATTCTAAACATTCGAAGGTCCCGCTCCCGAACTTCCACCCCCATCACCCGGATAGTAATTGAATGGATTATAATTGAATGGATTGTATGGAGCGTAGTATGGATTCTGATCTGGATTGTAGTCTTCAAGAGTATTGTACTGCATCAGTCGTGTAATAGCCGTCTGATCGTCAAGGCGGTCAGTGTCTACATCTTCGTCATCTACGACACTACTAACATCAGAAGTATCGGTTACGTACGGCGTACTTAGTAGTTCATCCGTGTCGTTTTCGAATAAGTTTTCTTCCACGCCTTCTAGATCATCTTCCAGGTTCGTTCGATTTTGAATGCGGTCTTTTCCATCCAAGTAATCCTTCAGACATACGCAACACTCCACCGATTTTGGGGTTAATTTTGTCCGACGCTCCGATATGATCCTGCCACTAAGAGAAAAGGCCGACTCCGAAGCTACAGTACTAGCTTGGATTGTTAGTATATCAAGTGCAATAGTGGCCATAATTGGGAAACTTGATTGTTTACTTTTCCACCATTCTAATAAATCTAGGGATTCAATATCTACGACGTTTGTGAAGGATGCCATTATAAAATTAGTACGTACGTATTGATTGAATTCACCCAAATTATCCCCATCATATCTAGCATTTTTAGAAGATTCCATGACAACCGATTGCATTAAAGTTTGCATTAAGTCTTCTCGGTTTCGGCCACGACTGCTACTAGAACCCGGTGAAAACATTTGAGGTGTAGGGGTTTGTTGGCTTCCTCCCCCATAATTAACTCTATAAATCTCATATAATTGATGAAAATCAGTATTAAATTGTTGTATGCGTTTCTTTGAAAAGCTAGAATTTGTAAGAGAATCCAAACCAAACGATACACATATTGCTTGTATTAAAACTTCGACACCCGTAACATTTAAAAACGGGTTTAATGCCGCGGCACAAAGAAAAGTGAAGGGGATCTTTTTAAAATATTTTACCAATTTTTCTTTCATTGGTTTCACCACGTCGTGAAAGTGCAAATCCTGTTCGTATTGAGCAATTTTACTTGCCAAAATATAAAGTTGATTTAAAAGTAAAGGGCTCGTTGGATAATAAACACCAGATAACATAGTTGTTGCAGTTTTGAAATCGCCCAAAATATCGTGAAAGCCATGAATCCTTTTCCAATCATCCTGAGTTATCGTGTTATCCGGGTAATGAATGTTATAAAATCCTTGAATATATTGTTGTTGTCTTAATAAATTATCCATCATTTTCCAAGTCGAATTCCATCGAACCGGCATATCGTGCGCCGGTCCCAAAGCTTTAAAACCGACTAGTTTGCGATAATCTTTATATAAGTTTTGCATTTTTTTATTTCTTGTGAAAATTCGGCGTAACATAAGCCTAAACTTAGTTAAAGGCTCATTAAGTTTACTTAAGCCGTCTTGAACGGCTAAGTTTATTATGTGTGCGCAACAACGTGTATGAAATAATTTTCCCTCTAAAATAGGGGATAAAGCCAAACGTAATCGGTCTACGCATGCCGTATTATTACTAGCATTATCAAACGAAATACTAATAACTTTATTTTTTAAATTATAATATTGAAGACATCTCATAATTATAGAAAACTGACGCTCACCCGAATGTGGCGAACCAAAGAGCTCAAACGTGATTACACGTTTGCATAATTGCCATGATCCCGGCACAATCCAATGTGCCGTTATGCATATATAAGAATCTGGCAATCCGCATGGTGCTCCATACATCACAAGTTAAAGAAACTTTGTTGGGTAAGTTTAAAAACATTTCTCGCATAATTTTTTGAACCTTATTCCAATATTTTAAAGCATCACGCTTAAGAGTTTGACGACTTACCGAAGTGTAGCGTGGTTGGAACCCATTTTTGATCATGTTTGTCATGTGAGGATTGTCGAAATGTCCGAACGACAACGCCATTTGAATGGCACATTTCATTTGCATTTCTCGGGCGAGATCACTATCATACGACCATACTTGACCGGAATTGTCAAGTATGGGTTGAGTTGGATCGTCACCCGATTTCAACCTCTTGCATCTATCCTCGAAGTGGCGCTTTAACGTGCTATTTGATTCGGGTTTTAGGAAATCTCCACACCGTTTGCATTGCGCTTTTTTTGTACCGTCTGGAAATTTTACGAAGTTGAAATTCTCCCAAACCGCTGCTTTTGGTGAATGTTCGGCAACAACGATGTAATTTTGTTCGGCCATTTTTTTGATAGTAGAGACTAGAGACTAGAGAATTGTATGCGTTTTTTGCGAGAAACGAATATAGCGAGTGTTGGTCCCAAAATGGCTCAACAAGTATTGTAGATACAATACTCAGATTTTTCACAAGTTTTAATTCTATATTTGAAAATCTTTCAACAAGAATTACACATAGAAAACTAAAGATTGTTGCGGAAAAGAACAATTAAACTATTCTAACAATCTAACACAAAGTAAACTGAAAAACACTTAGAACAAATTGAGCACTTAGACACAAGATGCAGTTTCAGAAAGAAAGGAGCTTGCACTTAGTATTTCTTCTGAATCATATTTTGCATGGGGAGTCTTCACCTTTATTTATAGTCCATGCATCATTTACTGCTTGGAACACTTGTCACTCTTCCATTCATTGCAGAGGTTGACTTCTGAAAAGCTGATATCTCCTTTTTAACTTATCCAAAGAACCAGGAGGACAGTCGTACCAGAAAAAGACCTTATCTGAGAATAGATAAAATGACAAACTGCCACTTTTATCTGACAATAGGATATTGTCTCATAATAAATGATCTTTTCTTTTGTCTTCAGAGAATAAGGCTACCGACCTCCTGTATTGGAAACTGCACCAATTTGAAATCTCACTTCTTTAGAGAAGAGAGATCCTTCACCGAAGTGTAGAATATTTCGGTGCACTCTTCTTAAACTCCCACCGATCTCTGAACACATATCGGTGGAAATCTTCTTGAACTCCCACCGATTTCTGAAAACATATCGGTGGAAGTCTTCTTGAGCTTCTCACCGAATTTCTTTAATTCGGTGATGCTTGTCCACCGATAGCACAAGCATATCGGTGGTGGTGTAACTTGTAGAAAGTTGCTGCCGATTTTCTCACTTCCGCAATGAGATAGTCTTCGCATTTGGTTTCGGTTGATCTTCGACTTCACCGAACAATTGATATGACAGTACAAGTTACACAAAAGAATCCAAAAATATTCTAAGTACCTAAGAGGGTTTAAGTGAGTCAATTTCAAATCTGTGAAGACCCAACATTCTCCCCCTATTTGAATTTGATCTCTATCTTTAGAATATTAAAGAGTAAATGAAAAGAAATGCATTTTGACCCTTTTTACTCTTTTGGGTTCTTTTTCACATAGACCTTTTTTTTGTTTTTTTTATCTATGTTTGTTTGAGTATATCTATACAGTATATATAAAGCAGGGAAATAAAATTATGTGCAGCAAAATATAAACAAGAGAAGCACTTTGAATTGCATAAGTCATTCTCATACATCGGTAAACAACAGATTATCAAAACTGCCGAAAGGTAAAAAGAAAAGACCTACTTCTTTGACGATTGTCGGCGTTTGATCTCGTCTATTAAGATTCGGTAGTAGGGTTGAGCTTCGGGGATGTGAGGGAACAAGTTGTGGAGGCCTTCAAGAAACATGGTGTCGGCAACGGGAATTTGAGAGAATCTGAAGAAGGCTCGTTTGGCGAATCCATCGTTGAAGTATAGTCCAGGAATCGGTGAAAGACCCAGAGTTGTCGTGGGATATGATGCCGAAGAGGGAAGAGAAAGACTTAAGTTACTTACATTCGGTATCTTTCCTTCCTTTGCCATATCCTTGAAGACGGTGTCGGGGGGATTCTGAACTTTAGGAAGACACACTTCTTCCTTCAAGGATTGCAGTTTCGATCTTTCATCGGTGGTAAGCACGATGCTATACTTATTTTTGATCTCCTTCATCTTTGCCATTAGATCATCAATGTATTTGACAAAGATATCCTTCTTTGGGTTTTGATTTTTGGCCAAGTGTCGAGAGATTTCGTACCATTCGGGGAGACCGTAGGTTCTAAGTTGGTAGTCTCTCACACTTTTTAAGGAGCCATCTTCCCGATCAATGATAAGCCTGATGTCTTTTGGATTGGATCTGGAGGTTGCGATCTTGACACCTGAGATTGGGGTTCTGTCGGATCGGTGGTGCATCTTTAACTTGTACCATCTAACCTCTTCATTTCTCTCTTGTTCAAATTCACTCAGTACCGATTTCTGTACCGACATGGCATCGGTGGTCTTGGCTTTCTTGGCTTCTTCCTCTGCAACCTTTAGAGAGAGGGCCTTTGGAATCATCAAGGGCTTTTTGGGCTAATCTGGCTTCCTCAATTTCTTGAGGAGTCAGACCGAGATTGGGTTCCTGCGGATGCGATGGAGGTTTAAGCTTGAGTTTGTCTGCATCGGTGGGGCGAATCCCATACTTCATCTTTTCTTTCTCTAGTCTTTCTTGTTCGGCCAATTGTTCGGCAGTGAGAGATTTCTTTCCCTTGTCAGTTTCGGCCGCAGAAAACTTCTCCCCCTCAGTAGTTGACTTGTCTTTCGACTCTTTTTCTTTAGAGAGTTGCTCCCCCTCAATATCGGCGGTTTCAGCGTGAGTTTCGGTGGTTACATGGAAGTCATCGGTGGAAGATGGAGGCTTGGGGATGACCGTTTGTTTAAGGGATGGCAACTTGGGATGGGTTGTCTTTTTCTCCCCCTCGGCACCAGCCAGAATCTTCAAACCCATCTGCCGGAAAATGTAGTCGAATTTTTCATGAAGAAGGGAAAGACGATTTGATACCTCATCAGAGACCATGGTGAAGTCACCGAGATCCATCTCCAGGTTACCGAATTCCCGAAGTTTGGTATTGATAGCACGTAGAGAGTTGGCAGTGGCCTGGCCGAAGTCCTGATGAGACTTAGCTTCTTGAAGCAACCTCTGAAGTTCAGAATCCTTGACAGTGGAGGCCGCCTTGAAAGCACCAAAGGAGAAGGCAAGGTCCCCATGAGATCGGGACAAGGAGTCCACCTTGGGAACCAAAGTGGAGACGTCGGTGATAAGAGGCCTGATAGCATCGGCAATAGCATTTGAAATAATCTGTGGCAGCCGAGACTCAATGGTGGACATTCGGGAGCTTGTCATGGCGATCATTGCAAGAGTGGCCTGTTTGAAGGATTCAAATTGGGTGCCGACAAGCCGACACTGTCGAGCACTTTCCTGTAAGTCTTCAATGAGAGAGGGTTCTAGAACAGTTGTGTGACCCCCGATATCCCCAGGAACGATGTAACGGATGCGAAGGGGATCTTCCGCCGAGATGGGAATGTTGCTGGGATATAACATTTCATCGGGGAAAAGCGGTCTCGGTGGCGGAGTGGGAGATCGTAGGGGAGATTCCTGAACCGGAGAGGGTGATCGGTGTGGCGTAGGCGATCTTCGGGGAGAGTGAGCCCGGGGGGAACTTCGGGGAGAAGTTTGGTTCACAGGAGACTTCATCGGTGAGGGGGAAGCGGACTCAATGAGGATCGCTTCATCAGACGGGGAGGTTCGGGGAGAACCAGTGTCGTCAAAGAGACCTGCAAAGAAGTCATGGGGGGGTTTAATGGGGGGGGGGGAACCCTGATCGGGTTGTGTATCATCATCGATCAAGAACTGACCAGGTGAAAGGGCGTGCAGTGCAGGGTCCAGGCTGTCGGAGGGAGATTCTAGGGAGTCGGCGGGAGAAGCAGCATGGTCACTCAGATAATGTGTTGGAAGAGGTATATTTAGAGCTGCCTTAGGGATGACCAAATGGTCGGTGGTGAACAAAAAGGATTCGGAAGGGGATGACTCACGGACGGGGCCCCGAGATCGTTTTAAACGACTTTTCGGGGGGGATGAAGAGTGCCTCCGCTTAGAAGGTTTTTGGACCGGGGCAGCCACCGATGGGCTAATCGGTGTCATGGTCCTGGAAGCAGCGGCGGATGTGTCGGCGACCGATTTCCTCTTCGCGCCGACTGACTTTGCTCTGGAACGGGGGGAAGAAGTCACCGCAGCAGCAAGGACTTCGGGGATATCGGGGTGGTGAAACCCTTGAATTTCAGAATCGCCCCACTGAAGCTCTGTAGAGATGGCTAGAGTGATCATACCTCGGCGTAAAGGACTGTCGGTGTCTAGAGCACTGACGTTGAGAGTTTTGCTGCCGACGATCGGTGGGGCCCAGTCATAGGTGAATCGGGGAGTGGGAGACTTGCGGTCGTTGTCCAGAGCCTTGCCAAGTTTGTGATGGATGATCATAGAGATAAATCGGGGGTAGGCAACATGGCACTTCTTTGGATGGGAGATCACTTCCACTAATTCGGTGAAGAAGTACTGGGCGAAATCCACTCGGCGTTGAAAGATTAAGGCATGGGCAAGTTTGGTGATATAGGAGGGGGATTGATCATGGCCGCTTGTCTTTCGGGATAGGCAGTGGATCACATGGGCAAAGAAGAAGTTCCACACACCACCCATGCGACTCCGAAGAAGAGTTCCAGGACCTTTGGAGCTTTTGGAGGTGTCATCGACCACGTACCCTATGGCACTAAGAACATCTTCGAGAACGGTGTCGGAATGCCAATCGTCATAGGAATCGAAAGCATCGATTTTCAGGGCAGCGCGAACATCATCGACCCCAAAAGTGAGGTCGTGATCATCTTCGTGTTCAGAAAGTATGGATGCATGTATTGCATCATTGGAGGGGTCATACACACAGGAGAGCCAGAATTTCCCAACGAGTATTTTGCTCATCTTGAGATTGCAGGTGAAGGCATGAAGAAGGGGAGATCGAGTGAGGAACTTGATTACATGGGTAAATTCAGGATGGGAGAAGTCGGGTTCAAATCTGGCAACGTGATTGCATGGGTTGAACTTGAGATCAGCAAAGCACGTAGGGGAGATGTTCTTCGAAGACGCCATTGATGATCAAGCGTGCAGGTTTCAGATTAGGGAGAGAATGGAGATGAGAGAACGGAAAGAAAAAAATGGGAAAGGCATATTTATAGGGTTTCGAGAGGAAGGAGAAACGGTTTTTAAAAATAATAAAAAATAAAAGGCAATGATGACTACGTTGGAAGTCGTGGTCATGATCCGTTTCACGAAACGGGGAGGTGAAAGGGTCTGACAGGGCTAGGGTTATAGGGGTGACGTGTGGATAGGTTTGAAATTCGGTGGACATCGGTGAGGAAAGTGAGGGGACTATCGGTGGAAATCGGTGGGAAACACACAGAAGTATCGGTAGTCGGGGAGGATCCACCGAGGCGATGAGACACAGAGAGAGACCGAGAAAAAAAATTCACTTAGTATGACCCACCGAGAGAAAAATCACCGAAAGATGAATCACCGAAAGGATGAATCACCGAAAAGTCACTTAGTATGACTCACCGAGAGAAAAATCACCGAAAGATGAATCACCGAAAGGATGAATCACTGAGAGATGAATCCACCGAAAGTGACCAGACCGATTTTTTTTTTGAAACCTATTCTAAGTACAACATGCCAAGTTCACCGATGAGGAAAGTGAACCTGGCTTCATCCAGAGGTTTAGTAAACAAATCTGCAAGTTGAAGATCAGTTGGAATAAAATGCAGCTCAATGTCACCTTTGGAGATATGGTCCCTGATGAAATGATATCGGATATCGATGTGTTTGGACCTTGAGTGGAGAACATGATTGTTTGCAATTGCAATTGCACTTGAATTGTCACATAGGATGGGTATCTTGGAGTAAAACTGATTGTAGTCTCTCAACTGGTTCTTCATCCATAGAATCTGTGCGCAACAACTTCCAGCAGCAACATATTCAGCCTCGGCAGTAGATGTTGAGACTGAGTTTTGCTTTTTGCTGGACCAGCTTACCAGTTTTCCACCAAGGAATTGACAACTGTCTGTAGTGCTTTTTCTATCATTTTTGGAACCTGCAAAGTCAGAATCTGAATATCCCATGAGTTCAAAACCTGAGTCTTTGGGGTACCAAAGACCCAGATGCATGGTACCCTTTAGATACCTGAAAATCCGTTTCACAGCATCCAAATGAGATTTCTTTGGATTTGCCTGATAACGAGCACACAGACAAGTAGCAAACATGATATCTGGTCTGCTAGCAGTTAAATAAAGCAATGAGCCAATCATGCCTCTATAATGAGTAACATCCACAGATTCACCATTTAAATCGGTGTCAAGTTTCAAAGGTGGTGCCATGGGAGTTTTCATGGGGGATGAGTTTTCAAAGCCAAATTTCTTCAGAAGTTCTTTAATGTACTTGCTTTGGTTTATGAATATTCCTTCTGAAATTTGTTTTACTTGAAGACCTAAGAAAAAAGTTAGCTCCCCCATCATGCTCATCTCATATTCACTTTTCATGAGAGAGGCAAAGTCATCACACAGAGACTCGTCGGTGGCACCGAAAATAATGTCATCCACATAGATTTGAACAAGAATGAGATTACCTGAAGTTTGCTTGCGAAAGAGAGTGTTATCAATGGTACCTCTAGTATAGCCATGCTTGAGTAGAAAGATGGCGAGAGTGTCATACCAGGCCCGAGGAGCCTGCTTGAGCCCATACAGAGCTTTGTCAAGTCGGTACACATAATCTGGATGTGTGGAATCTTCAAAGCCTGGAGGTTGCTTCACATAGACTTCCTCAGCTAGTTCTCCATTCAAGAAAGCACTTTTTACATCCATTTGAAATACCCTGAAGTTCTTGTGAGCAGCATGAGCAAGAAAGATCCTGATAGCTTCAAGTCTGGCAACTGGAGCAAATGTTTCATCGTAGTCAATACCCTCTTCCTGTCGGTAGCCTTGAGCTACGAGTCTGGCTTTGTTTCTGATGACAGTACCATCTTCATCCATTTTGTTTCTGAAGACCCATTTTGTGCCGATGATTGTTTTCCTTGAAGGTCTAGGTACAAGTCTCCAGACTTTGTTTCTTTGAAACTGGGAGAGTTCTTCTTGCATGGCCGAAACCCAACATGGGTCACTTAGGGCTTCGTCAATCTTTTTAGGTTCAACAAGAGAGAGGAAATTCACATAGAGACAAATGTTACTGGTGCCTCTCCTTGTTTGAACACCAGCTAGCTGATCACCGATGATTTGATCAATGGGGTGATCTTTGGTCCATTTAAGAGCAGGAGGCATCGGTGGAGGAATGGCTGAAGTGGAAGGAAAGTTCGAGGCTGGAGTGTTGGCATGATGTGATGAAGGTGGGTTGTCAGAGGGATTATCGGTAGGAAGAGATTCGGTAATGGGGTTAATTTCGGTGGATGATGGATAGGGTTCGGTGGAGGCAATATCGGCAGAGGGGGTTTCAGGTGTTAAAGACGATGACCCAGTTTGATTGTTTGGAACAAAAGAAATATTTGGAATGCAGGGTGGATCGGTGGAGGTTGAAATGGGAGATTCCCCGATGCATGATGATATCCATCTATGTAGTTCTTCATCATCATTTGTCAGAGAAGATGATCTTGAATCATCACACTTTACATGGATAGATTCATCAATGCATTCTCTCCGAAGATTGTAAACTCGGTAGGCTCTGGAAGTCAAGGAATATACCACAAAGATTCCTTCATCTGCCTTAGGATCAAATTTCCCAAGATTTTCCCTGTCATTTAGAATAAAGCACACACAACCAAAGACATGAAGGAAACCAATGTTTGGCTTTCTTCCATGAAAAACTTCATACGGGGTTTTCTCATGCCTTTTTGTTATCACCGACCTGTTTTGAGTGAAACAGGCAGTGTTGACAGCTTCAGCCCAAAAATAGGTTGGCAGATTTGCTTCACTCAGCATAGACCTTGCTGCTTCACATAGAGTTCGATTTCTTCTTTCTACAACACCATTTTGTTGTGGAGTCCTGACAGCAGAGAAGTTTTGAGATATTCCTTTTTCATTGAAAAAGTCTTCTAAACTGCTGTTTCTGAATTCGGTGCCATTGTCACTTCTTACTGATCTCACAAGCTGACCATTCAGAACTTCATTCCTTTTGACAAAGTTGATGATTTCTTCGGTTGCATCACTTTTGTACCTGAGAAAAGACACCCAAGTATATCTAGAAAATTCATCAACAATAACAAGAATGTACCTTCTTCCTCCTAGACTGGGAGTGCTGACTGGTCCACATAGATCCATATGCAGCATCTGAAGTGGAAGATTGATGGAAGAGCATTGCTTGGTTTTGAAAGAGGATTTGGTGAGCTTCCCTTTTTCACATGCATCACACAGCTTTTCTTTGACGAAGTTTAACTTAGGCATGCCAGTCACCAGCTCTTTGTTTGATATTTTATGAAGGGTTTTGAAGTTGAGATGAGACAACCGTTTATGCCACAGCCAGTTTCTTTTGACTGTATCGTCAGACACAAAGCAGACATTTGAGGAGTTGTTTTGACTCATATCAATGATGTACACATTATCTAGCCTTCTTCCAGAGAGGACAACCTTCATATTCTTGTCAACAACAGTACATATACGTAGTTCAAAGATGACTTTGTATCCAAGATCACACAGTTGGCTTATACTGAGGAGATTATGCATGAGACCTTCAACAAATGCCACTTTATTGAAGGTGAGGGTTCCGTTTGTGAGAGTTCCATATCCTTTAGTATGACCTCTGGAGTTGTCCCCAAAGGTTACAGAAGGACCCTTCTCTGACACATAGTTTACAAGAAGATGTTTGTTTCCAGTCATGTGACGTGAGCACCCACTATCTAAATACCAAACTTGTTGGTGCTCAAAAACCTGTAAACAACATCAAATCAGTTCTTAGGTACCCATTTGGTAATGGGTCCTTTTGGGTTAGAGGTGTGAGAAACCTTGGGTTTAGATCTGTCAATTCTTTCCTTTGGACAGTCTTTAGCAAGATGAAAGGTATCACCACAATTATAACATTTTCGGTAGATGAAAGTTATTTTGGGTTTTTGTTCCTTTCCTTTTTCCTTTCCAATTATATCAACTTTAATCTTTGGACCGAGAAGAGGATTGCGAGGACCTCTAAAAAGTTTGGTTCTTGAGGTTGAAGCATGGTCAGGGATCTCTCTTGAAAAAGCTTTGGACTTTCCCTTTTGCACAAAATCGGCGAGGGGTTTTTCGGTGGTGAGGTTTTCTTTGATAGATTGTGGTTTTGTAAGACTAGAAGAGTTGTTGTCAATGGCTAGACCTTTGAACACATCATGAATAGGTTTGTGTTGATCCAAACCCTCAGTGATTTGATAATGACCCTATCTTAAATACTTAGTGAAAATTGTAAGTAAACAATATGTATCAGAGTTTCACTATCGCTGATAAGTACTAAGATCTTACAGTACTGCTGATAGGAACTCTCGCACTTTTAGATTAAACATTCAGCGAACACTGTTCACCATATCGCTGAGTCTGTTCAGTCCTTATGGTGATCGCTGATAAGTTAGTTGTTTACTTATGATCCCTGAAGACAAGATTCACGTCAACAAAGGTTCTACGCTGAAGTCGAAGATCAAGCTCAAGAACCAGCGACAAGTCTCCTAATGAACTGATGCGGATCAGCGAAGACTCAGATTTGTCCACTCAACGTGAAGTATCAAGTACAAGACTTCAGCTATCGCTGAACTTTATCATCTGCTGAATAGTAAATGATAATCGCTGAATCAACGAAAGCTGATCATGAAGTCCTCCGTACAAAGTACTTTTGTCTTAACCTCCCTTGCACGCCACCGTACGAAATGTCAGAAAAGAACCTCCGAAAATCTGAAATCGTACAACCACTCTGATACTACACTGTTCATTCATGCGGCTACTAAGGTTGTCATCAAAGGTCAATGACATGCAACCAATCCGCTAATGACACGTGTAAAGTATATATTGGATTGCATTAAATGCATGCAGTATATAAAGAGATGAACTCACTTCATTTGAAGTAACTTGCTAACTCTGGACAAGTTCAAATCTCTTAAGATAGGATTTTATTAGTAATCTCCTTATCTTTCTTAGTGCAAGAAAACCTTAGTGTTCCAACTTGTTTAGATTTAGGTTTATCCTTAATCTTGTTTCCGCAACAAGCTGTAAATTGTTAATGATTTATCAATAAACAATTTAGAAAAGTAAAATAGTGTGTTTGTATTCAACCCCCCCTTCTACAAACTTGTTTAAGCCTTTCGGGACCAACAAGTGGTATCAGAGCAGATTTGTTTAATCTCATAAACAAGATCTAATCTAAGATATTTTCTCTTCCTTGCTATTATCTGAAAATGGCCAACTCAAACACAAACACTCACTATATCGACAATGGTTCTCTTGCAAAACCCCCTAGATTTTCCAGAGACAACTTCAACTTGTGGAAAAATAGGATGACACTCTTCTTAGAAGGTGTAGACCCTACTATACCTTACTATCTTGAAAACGGTCCACACATCCCTGTAACGATTGATCCTGCCGTTCCAGCCACTGCAACTAGAGCTGCTATTCCAGAAAGGCTGATTCCAAAGGAAATCCATCATTGGACCGATGAAGACAAGAAGAAAGTGGCTATAGATACAAAAGCCAGATCCATACTATCCATGGCCCTTCCTGACGAAGTCTACCATTCCGTCATGAACCTGAAATCCTCGAAGGCCATGTGGGACACAATATGTGTTCAGTATGAAGGAACGTCTGAAGTCCAGGATTCAAGAAAGATCAACCTGGTAAGACAATACGAAAGTTTCATCTCTGGTAAGAATGAAACTCTCTCTGAAGTACATCAACGTTTTAACTGCTTAATTATAGATCTTAAAACGGTTGGTAAGGAATATTCTAACTTTGAAGTTCTGACAAAGTTTTTAGAATGTTTACCTGAAAGCTGGGACAATTATTCCATGTGTCTCAAGCTGTCAAAAGATCTAAGATCAATGACACTCGCTACCTTATATGGCACATTGCTGAATCATGAGCAATCTAGCCATCTTAAGAAGAATCTTGTAAAAGATTCCAAAAGCACCCCTGTTGCTTTAATCTCAGAGGAACCTTCTACTCAGCGACCCGTGGTCACTATCACTGAGTTAGAAAGTAACTCTGAAAGATCATCAGATTCTGATTCTTCAGATGATGAATCCTTGGCTCTCCTAACTAAAAAGTTCAGGAGATTCGCCAAGAAGAAAATGTTTAGAAAGAACAAAACTCTTTCTATAGCTGACAAGCCTAAGTCATCAGCTTTTGTTGATAAGGCTACTGCTTCTTGTTTTAACTGCGAAAAGACAGGTCATTTCGCTAACGAGTGCAGGTCAAAGAAAATCATGAGACCTTCAGCCTTTACAAAGAAATCCTTTGTTCCAAGGAATAAAGACGACAAATACTTAAAGCTGAAGGAGAAGTATGCAAAGCTGAAAAGCTTTAAGAAGAAGGGAAAAGGCCTAATGGCTGACTATGATTGGGCTGCTTCTGATGAAGAAGCCTCATCATCTGATTCTGAAGATGATGAAGCAAATCAATGTCTCATGGCCAAGATTGAAGAAGAGGAAGAAAGTTCAGACATACCCTCCACTTCAACATCTGCCATTCAGGTATCACCTTCCTTCTTTACCAATATTGTAAATATTGATGAAGCTGATAGTCTCCGTAAAATCGAACTACTGACTAGAAGCTTATACGAAGCCATGAACGGCAAAGCTGTGGTTGAAAACCAAAATCTTGATCTCGCTGAAAAGCTTAAAAATTGCCACCTTCAAATAGAAAAGCTTTCTAAATTTGAAGAAGATTTTAAAGATCAAGTCCATTTAAATCAGCTAGTCAAAATTGAACGAGCGGAAGCTATCGCTGCATTAAAAGCCGAACAAGCTACTGTTGAAGGATGGTGTAATTCTTCAACAAAGATCACTGAGATAATTAAGGCTCAGATTCCTCTGAGTGATAAACGTGGTCTGGGTTATAAATATGATACTCCAATACCAACCACTGAACGTTCAATGCTTAAATTTGGAACGTTCGTATCCTCAGTAGCTGACACTTCTTCATCTCAGTACTCCTCGTCGATTACACCAATCCCTGAGGAAACTCCTACCTCCTCAAAAGGTAAGGAGAAAATGGTTTATTCAAAACCTACCTCTGTCTCTAAAGATAAAGGTAAAGGAATTGTAATTTATCAAAATCCTCAGAAGGGTACTTTAGTACCTAAGCTGAATGCTTCCAAAGCCTTAGTGATTTATTCATCTGTTTCTAGAAATCAGACCTCTGGATCAGTTCAGCGACCTACTCCTAGACTCAGAGTAGATGTCCTTGGTAAGAAATCTGAAGAACTGAATGTTCGTCCTATTTCAAAAACCAATAGTGTACTTGGTGCTGGCACTTCTAATTCCAAATTAAAAGCTCAGCACACAAGTGGTCCTAGAACTAATTTTAGTTATAGGAAATGTTATCACTGTGGACTTACCGATCATATTGCAAGTAAGTGTCCCACAGCCACCAAAGCTGATAAGATAGCTAAGGTGAAGATAGCACCAAAGAAGACCAAACCAGTTGCAAGTCAGGTCAAGGTGACTCATACCGCTGAGGTTAAGAAATTGACCAAAGTGAAGAAAGACAAAGCTGAATCTTCAAATGCTGCGAAGACTGCTGAACCCATTCCAACCACTTCCACTGACAAACGCGTATACATGGTGAAGTGGGTACCCAAGCAAAACTAATCTTCCTTTGTATTGCAGGTTAAGAAGGGTATCTGGTATCTCGATAGCGGATGCTCTAGACACATGACTGGAAAGAAAAGCCTGCTCGCTGAATACAAGGAAGAGAAGGGTCCCTCTGTAACTTTCGGTGGAAATGGAAAAGGACACACCCGAGGGTATGGTGTACTTTCAAATGGTACAACATCCTTCAGAAGAGTCGCATATGTTGAAGGGCTGAAGCATAATCTTCTGAGCATCAGTCAGCTTTGCGACATGGATAACAAAGTGATTTTCACCAAGGAATCCTGCTTTGTCTCTGACAAAAAGGAGAAGATAGCTCTCAGCGGTTATCGTTTGGAAAATGTTTACGTTATAAACATGGACTCAACAACCACTGAGAACTCCTGTTTCTTCTCAAAGGCATCTTCTGATGTCAACTGGCTATGGCACAAGAGACTCTCACATCTCAACTTCAAGACACTGAATACTCTTTCATCCAAAGAGTTAGTCACTGGTCTACCTCAACATTCATACGCCAAAGAATCCTTATGTTCAGCGTGTGAAAAAGGGAAGCAGACCAAGGCAAGCTTTAAGTCCAAGCAAGTTTCCTCAGTGTCATCTCCTCTTCAACTACTCCATATGGATTTGTTTGGCCCCGTTAACAAACAATCCATCGCTGGAAAGAAATATACGCTGGTCATAGTTGATGAATTCTCTCGTTATACATGGGTAATGTTTCTCCGTTCTAAGAGTGACACCCCTGAAGAACTCATCACCTTTGTTCGGAAGATGGAAACTCTGAACAATATGACTGTTCGCTCGATAAGGAGTGATCATGGAACTGAATTCAAAAACAGTTCTCTTGATTCCTTCCTTGAGAGCAAGGGTATTTCTCATAACTTTTCGTCAGTGAGAACACCACAACAAAACGGAGTCGCTGAAAGAAGAAATAGAACAATTATTGAAGCTGCACGTTCAATGCTCAGCGATTCTCACCTGCCTACTCAGTTTTGGGCAGAAGCTGTCAACACGGCTTGTTTTACGCAAAACAGGTCGCTGATAGTCAAAAGATTCAAAAAGACAGCCTATGAACTCTTTCATGGGAGAAAGCCTTCAATCAGCTTTCTTCACATCTTTGGTTGTCAGTGTTTCATACTGAACAACAGAGATGCCCTTGGAAAGTTTGATCCTAAGGCTGATGATGGAATCTTTCTTGGATACTCCTCAGTTTCCAAAGCCTTCAGAGTCTTCAACCGAAGAAGACAAACTGTAAAAAGGAACTTTTATAAATCAGGGAAAGTATGTTAAAGATATGCTGAAAAAATTCGACTTAACTGAAAGTTCAGCTATGAAAACCCCTATGGCACCACCGCTGATACTTGATAAGGACACAAAGGGTGTTCCTGTCAATGTCACGCTGTACCGTGGGATGATCGGCTCACTACTGTATCTTACAGCTAGCCGACCCGATATTATGTTTGCAACATGTCTGTGCGCACGATATCAAGCTGAACCTAAGATATCTCATATGAAAGCTGTAAAGCGAATCTTTCGATATCTTAAGGGTACAGCGAATCTAGGTCTTTGGTATCCCAAAGATTCAGGATTCGATCTAACCGCCTATTCAGACAGTGATTTTGCAGGTTGCAAAATGGATAGGAAAAGCACCACAGGAGGATGTCAGCTCCTGGGTGGAAAGCTGGTAAGTTGGACAAGTAAGAAGCAAAACTCGGTGTCCACTTCCACAGCTGAAGCTGAGTATGTAGCCGCTGGAAGCTGCTGTTCTCAAGTCTTGTGGATGAGAAATCAACTACTAGACTATGATCTTCAGCTCTCCAAAATTCCAATCTATTGCGACAGCACAAGTGCCATCGCTATAGCAAACAATCCAGTGCTACACTCAAAGACAAAACACATAGAAATCAGATATCATTTTATCAGAGATCATGTGATGAATGGTGATATAGAACTTCATTTTATCCCAACTGATTATCAGTTAGCTGATTTGTTTACCAAACCTCTTGATGAGACAAGATTCAACTTTCTCATCAGCGAGCTTGGAATGCTGAACTTTGAAGGATAAATCTTCAGTGGTTCACATTTAATCAGCGATACGTTTATACATTCTTGTATAGGCTCTGGATAAAATAAACTAGTACAATCCATTTCATCATCCTCTCTGAATAAATTGGGTTAAACTGATATCAAGGTATGTTTTCTCTGACAAAACGCATGAAAATGCAAGATTTCAAATTCATTATTCGCTGAATAATATTTTGAAATTTCTTAAAACCCTCACTGATATTTCTATTCAGTGCTTCATATTTTCCAAAGAGTCCCTGAGTTTTTCTTTCAAAACCTCAGAGACAACGAAAGAATGTGAAAGGACAGTTGTGACGTCATTGCAACGGATAACACCAGGCACGTTTCTTTTTCTGACACACGTTTGCACGTTTCGTTGTCTATCCAATCAAATGCAAACACGTGTCCGTGTCATGATGAAAAACTTTCCCGCTCAAGTTTTTCTCTCTCTACTCTCTTCCTATATAAACTCTCTCAAAGTTTATATTTGTCTTTTATGCGAATCAATCTTTCTCCGCAAGAAAAGAACACTGTTGCATTTTGTGCTCTCGATCTTCAAGAACTGTTCATCATCTTCTTCATCAAACTCAAGGTCAATATGTTCTTATCTTTTATCAAATGCAAATAACTTGTTTTCGATCTTATCATTGTTTTACACAAGATCAAACAAAAGAACTCAAAAATAAAATCATTTTCTTTCATGGTTTTATAAACACAATCATTTCATGGTTGTTCTTCAAGTTTTAAATCTAAAATCTTAAACTTGTTCTTCTTTCGTATCCATTTTTAAAAAAAAAAACTGGAATACAAGGCTTATAGGTGTTATATTCGTTTTTTTTTAAAAAAAAAAAAAACAAGAAAAACCCTAATCTTCATTAAGACTTTTTTGTCTGAATGAAATGGACAAAATTCGAAAAATCTAAATGGAAATTTTCTTTCCACATTAAGATATTTCTTATTTGTTAACATCTTTGGTTGAACTGATAATACAGTGAAATGGCAACTTCAAAGCTGAATGTTACCGCTGAGTCCATCTCCAGTGATTCTGAGGAACTGGAAATCACCAAAGCTCCTCAGGTTAAGTTTGAGCTGGATCAACTAGACTGGACTAAGGCAAACAACCTTTCAGCGCTTCTCGAGTTTCCTCCTCGGAAGCAGGTATCCCATCTAGACGACGCTGTGATTTTTTTGAAGAATAGCCCAATATACACAACACTGACAATCACACCTCCTGCCAGTCAGCGTCTATTATCCCAATTCTGGTACTCTGCCAGACACACCAACCTACCCTCAGCCAAAGATCCATCTAAAACCATCGACTGCATACTCAGCGATACTGAGTATGGCACCATCAAGATAACCCCCGCAATAATCCGTAAAGCTCTGAAATTCCCTAACGCTACCTCAGAAAATCCTTTCATTCCATTTCCTGACCACAAGAAGCACGCTGACAGGGAAGAAATCATTGCTTTCCTTGATGCGATGGGTTACATCTGGGAGACTGGAAGAGACAAGCTACCTGAGAAGAAGCTGACGCTGATAAAGAAATCCAAGATGCCCAGCGAGATGAACTTCATCTTCGCTCACCTGATCAGCTGCATGACAGCGAAATCCGGATCTTCTGATCAAGCCGCTCAACCTCAGCAGGCCATGGGTTACGCACTGCTGAAAGGTCTCAACATTGACTGGGCCTCCATCATCTATGAAGACCTCATTCAACGTGTTGATTCTGCCGCTGACCGACCAGCATGGGTTCCTTACCCGCGATTCATCAGCGCCATCTTTCAATATGGCCTGAAGGACAGCTATCCTGAAGAGGGTGATCTGAAACTCTCTCAGATTGGCCCTAAAGTTCTCGACTTCAAGCCTGTCGCCAACGAGGTACGTCTCTCTACTCTTCTCACTCTTCTTAACTCTCCGCTTTCTGTGGCTCCTTCAGCGACAATACCCATCGCTGATACCCCGGCCACAAAATCCATTCCTTCTAAGAAAAGGAAACAATCTCTTACCCCTCTTGATTCCAAAAGGATCAAGAAAACCAAGGAGCAACCCCAGCCGTTGCATGCTGAAGACTCCTCAGCTCATTCTGAAGAGCTGAAGGAAAGTTCCGTGGTACACTCTGCCACACCAATTCAAGCCATCCCTTCTAAACCTACTTCAGCGTCCCTAAACGCTGAGGTTAGAACTTTGGAATCTACCCAACCTTCGTCAGTCTCTCAAAAGACTGATGAAGTACTTCTCAGCGAATCCAACGCTGAACTTGAACCCCAACCCCAATTCTTATCCTTCGCTCCTCCCTCTACTTCTTTGGACACTCCTCCAGTCAAAACTGGAGATGCCATCATTCAAGAAGCCGTTGAAGCTTCTCAGCGAATGACGAAGAAAGGACCTGCAGAGATCTCCATTCCTCACGGAACTTTTGAGGGAGATATGGAACACTATGGAACACTATGGAGGGACTCGAAACTTTGATGAGTTCGTCAACGCTCCTGCAGGTACAGATCCCACCTTAAACACTGTAACTAAACCTGAAACTTCTGAGCTTTCCTTTGTTCACAAGTACTTATATGTTACAGGTCCTTTTTTGGGAGACATCAACCAATCTCTGAAGTCTATGGAGATGAAACTTACGGATCTCACCACCGGTCTATCAAATAACTCTACAGCTGTAACAAACGCTGGAGAGAATCTGACGAAGCTGACTACTGTGGTGGAAAAGAAGGCCTCCTCTGATGACATCAAAGATCTTGATAAAACTCTCGCCGACTTTGCCAAAGTGCTCTCCGACATCTACACTGACTACACCAACCTCAAATCATCAGTTTCCACCATTTCCAGCGAAGTTACAACGCTGAAGAAATCGGTTGGTACACTCGAAGGTGATATGTCAGTGGTCAAGACCGACTTGGGCTCAGTGAAGACCGACCTTGGTTCCGTCAAGACAATGATCGAGACGCTGGTGAACAAGGCAAATAATCCAGCTCCTGCTCCGGCCCCTGCACCTGTTTTGGACTCATTCACCGCAGAGGATCGCCAAGAGCTGAAGAAAATCACGCCTGCTATTTCTGGCCTAGAAGACAGAATAGCTAAGCTTGAAGGTTGTGTGAAAATCTCTGGCCCAGAAGACAGAGACAACACCAATGCTGAATCTACCCATTCCTCCCCCGCCCATCATGAGAAAGAGGGGGAGAAGAGCGCTGAACAGGAGAAGAGCGCTGAAGACCTTTCCCATGATGAATCTATCAGGGGAGAGGGTAATGAAGATCGGATTACTGGACCTCAGGGAGATGAAAACCCTGAGGGAACCGAGAACCTCGCCTCTATATCTGAGGGGGAGCAACTCGATGAAGATGCTGAGGAATCTGAAGCAGAAGAAGACGAAGACTTCGACATCCCTGAAGCTGAACCATCCTCCTCTCCAAGGAACGATGATGATGATGATGAAGATGACGATGATTTCTTTGTTGTCAAACCTGCTCCTCGAACCAAAGCTCTTAAAGGTATTTCAATAAAAGAACCTTCAGGGGAGAAGACAAAGACAAAGCACTCAGCCTCTGGCGCTGAGAAAAGCAAAGACAAAGGCATCGCTGAAGATGATAATCTGGCGATCCTACTTGCAAAGCCGATTTGTCAGGTACACTAAACTTATTTTTCCTTCCCTGATCATCTATGAAAAATCAGTTATCCATTCCACAAACACCATACACATCCACATTTTTTTCTATCTTTTCTACCCAAGTTCTTCTACCCAGTTCTTATTTGTAAGATCGCTGCGTTTCAGCTAGTCCTCTCCCCTGTTTGAGGATATCGCTGAAAGATCTGTTGCGACTTCACCAATAATTCCAGCTAACGCTGAAGACATAATCCCAGTCTTAGATTTAATCTCTGAGACTGATGAACCAGAAGAACAACCTCTCTCGCACAGAAACAGACCTTCCTCAGTTGATCAAAAGAGGAGAGAAGAAATGATAAAGCGATTCGAGGATCAGCGAATCATCCTAAGGCGCGATCAACTACCTTCAGTTCCTCCTAAGTTCAGAATTTCAAAAGCTGAATACCAAGATCATCTCAGAGCTGAACGCCTCATCGCTGAAAGGAAGGAAGCTGAAGATAAAGACAGAGAATACGCCATCAAGCTCACTCAAGAATCTGTCAAAGACCCCAAGCTGAAGCGTATTCCCATTCAAATCCAACGAAAGCTTTGGGAACAAGCCCAGAAGATCGTGGAAAAGAAAGCTGAAGTTTCTCAGACCACCCTGATCTGGTGTAAATAGAAAATCCACTTCAGATATCGTCCAGCGAAGATCAACAAGGTATTCATCTCTGGAAGAACCTCCGTCGGAGTACCTATTGTTGACATCAAACTGTTCAGAGAAGATGACTCATCTGAAACCTTTCGTGCTGACACTGTAAAAAGGTATGGTCTCTCTGAATGGCTGGAGATGAGGTTAGCTATCCAACCGTCAAAATCTAAGTACAAGGATCATTTCGAAAAGCTGATAAACAGACAGATCGATTTGATATCTTCTTGTGTGGATATTCCTCCTGTTCCTGATCTAAAGCCAAAAAGAAAAAAGGACTCTCCAAGGAAGAAACGTCAAGATTCAAACTCAGGTCCTGTCATACGAAATGAAACTGGAATTGGTTTCTCTCGCGCTGAAGTACTTGGTCCTGATCCTGATCTATCTGCCCTTGATGTCTCTTTGCCACCATGTGAACTTTTCGTCCCTGGTAAAGTCATCAGTAATCCTTATGGAATATTCTTTCTTGACTACGACGGACGTAAATGCTTTCAACGGATCGCTGAGCTTCCAATCACTCCAATCGAACAGCTCAAAGATCTCATCTACTGGTGCGACTTCAGAAAAGACATTCAGGCACGACACCTAAAACCCTTGATTTTTGAAGCTGCTCTGAAGCTAAAGAATAAAGGAGAAAAGGTTCCTGACTGGATGATTCCAACTGAAAAGACAACCCTTGATGAACTTCTCATTAAGGAAGAACCCTTTGAAGGCTGACAACAATCACCATTTTCTCTATTGTATCAGTCATCCTTCAGTACTTGTAATTTATTTCGCTTGTACTTGTAATCTTTCTCATTCATATTGTAACCTGATTCAAAGATTTAAAGAAAGATTTCAGCGAATGTACTTTACTCCATCAGTACTGAAAAGATCCCAGAAAACAGTAAAAGGGACAAATATTTTATGAGTTCTTTTTATCCTTATGTTTTCATTAAATAGCAATTTTCTCTGTTGCTATGTCATAATCAAATAGGGGGAGATTGTTGATCCAAACCCTCAGTGATTTGATAATGACCCTATCTTAAATACTTAGTGAAAATTGTAAGTAAACAATATGTATCAGAGTTTCACTATCGCTGATAAGTACTAAGATCTTACAGTACTGCTGATAGGAACTCTCGCACTTTTAGATTAAACATTCAGCGAACACTGTTCACCATATCGCTGAGTCTGTTCAGTCCTTATGGTGATCGCTGATAAGTTAGTTGTTTACTTATGATCCCTGAAGACAAGATTCACGTCAACAAAGGTTCTACGCTGAAGTCGAAGATCAAGCTCAAGAACCAGCGACAAGTCTCCTAATGAACTGATGCGGATCAGCGAAGACTCAGATTTGTCCACTC
Source organism: Saussurea involucrata (assembly GCA_033807775.1). Classification (NCBI taxonomy): domain Eukaryota; kingdom Viridiplantae; phylum Streptophyta; class Magnoliopsida; order Asterales; family Asteraceae; genus Saussurea; species Saussurea involucrata. The sequence goes on from CM066316.1 coordinate 91,161,468, forward strand.
AACGTGAAGTATCAAGTACAAGACTTCAGCTATCGCTGAACTTTATCATCTGCTGAATAGTAAATGATAATCGCTGAATCAACGAAAGCTGATCATGAAGTCCTCCGTACAAAGTACTTTTGTCTTAACCTCCCTTGCACGCCACCGTACGAAATGTCAGAAAAGAACCTCCGAAAATCTGAAATCGTACAACCACTCTGATACTACACTGTTCATTCATGCGGCTACTAAGGTTGTCATCAAAGGTCAATGACATGCAACCAATCCGCTAATGACACGTGTAAAGTATATACTGGATTGCATTAAATGCATGCAGTATATAAAGAGATGAACTCACTTCATTTGAAGTAACTTGCTAACTCTGGACAAGTTCAAATCTCTTAAGATAGGATTTTATTAGTAATCTCCTTATCTTTCTTAGTGCAAGAAAACCTTAGTGTTCCAACTTGTTTAGATTTAGGTTTATCCTTAATCTTGTTTCCGCAACAAGCTGTAAATTGTTAATGATTTATCAATAAACAATTTAGAAAAGTAAAATAGTGTGTTTGTATTCAACCCCCCCCCCCCCCCCTTCTACAAACTTGTTTAAGCCTTTCGGGACCAACAGTTTGACCACATCTTGTACTTTATGGGTTTGATCTGATGAAGATTCTTTGGCTTTTATGAACATTCCATATTTCAAGGCTTCACCAAGATCAATAGAGTTTAAAGAAATGGAATCACAAGAGTTTGTCTCAGAGTCATCTTCCCAGGTATCGGTGATGGGAACAAGTGCATGAGTAGATTTTCAAGCATGGATTTTTCATATCCTAACCCAGACTTGTTACCACCACTGATTTGATCTTGAAAGATTTGTTCAAGATTCCTTGAAGAGCTTGTCCATTTTCTGACAACTTCTTGTTCTTTCTTTAACTTTTTGAACAGTTTATTTTTCTCCTTTTCAATTGCATGATTTATAACTTTTAGATTTTCAAGCTCAGCTTTTATTTCTTCAAATTTTTTCGAGTTTAGACAAGCAAGATTCAAGTTGAGATGTAAGAGCTTTAACTTGAGCAGATTTTCTTCTCTTGCTATCTTTGACAGTGTAAAAGTCTTGAGTTAAAGATTCATAAGCATTTATCTTTTCAATATCAGTCATGTCATTGAAGGGATGTACCTGAGAGTATGATGATGAGCCTTCAGTAGAAACTAATGCCATTGGAGATTTGGCCTTTTCTTCTTCCTCTTCTTCCACCTCTTCAGATATGGCCACAAAGCACTTATTTGGAGAATCGCTGTCAGTGGTTTCTTCTTCTTCCCAGTCATGAGCTTCTGCTATCAATCCTTTTCCTTTTCTTTGAGATCCTTCATTTCTTTCTTTTTCCTTCTTGTACTTTGCCTTGTATTTTTCAGCACGTTCCTGATGTGAGAGTGAGGAGGATTGAGAATCTTTCTTGAAATAGGATTTCTCAACTTTAGAAGGATATTTGTCAGAGGACGAGGAATTGACTTTTGACACACGCTTGCTTCTGCACTCAGCTGCAAAGTGTCCTTTCTTACCACAATTGAAACATTCCTCATTTGTCTTGTCAGACGAAGACATTTTTGAAAATGAAGGTTTTCTGAAACTTCTGGGTTTGTTGAAATTTCGAGATTTATTTTTAAAACCAGCCATCATAGCCATTTCATCAGTCATTCGGTCTACCGAAATTTCATCACCTTCATCATCGGCATCACTCAGATATGCCTCTGTTTGGTGAGAAGGGTTGTTCTGATTTTCGGTATCAGAGTCTGATGAGGGATATGTGATACAAGGAACATTATGACTTTTCTTGGAACTTTCGCAAATAAGAGCTATTGAAGAGCTCTTTATCTCTTTGAAGATGGTTTTCCTATGAAGCTTGGTTTGTTCAAAGTTGAACAGAGTTCCATACAAAACAGTTAAAGGCATGTATTCCAAGTCCTTGGTAGTCTTTATGCAAGTGCAAATGTTTTCCCAAAAGTCAGGAAGACAATCCATAAACTTGCATAGAACTTCCTCATTGTCATAGACTCTACCTAGTAATTTTAAATCATTTAACAGAGAGTTAAACCGGTTATAAAAGCTTGGAAGAGATTCTCCCTTTTCATAGGCAAAGAGCTCATATTTTCGAATGAGGCCAATCTTTTTGCTTTTCTTTACTTCCTCTGTACCCTCATAAAGTACACACAAAGTAGTACACACAAAGTAGTCCACATCTCTTTAGCGGTACCGAAGTTAACAAGAGAGTGATAGACTTCATCAGAAAGTGAGAGAGCAATAATTTCTCTAAGCCTAGAATCCAGAGACACTAATCGTTTTTCTTCATCAGAATATTTTCTTGGGTTTTTGAGAATGTAACGACCAGTAGCCTTTGCTTTTTCTATGTCGGAAGGTTCAGATTCATCAGAGTCACTTGATTTATCGACTGGTTCCTTACCAGGCCTCTGCTTTTCATAGCGAGCCCAAACTCTCGGGATGATAGGTCCCTCCTTGAGAATGGTTGGATATCTAGTATCCACTCCTTCCATAAATAGCATCATACGGCTCTTCCATAGAGAAAAGTTGTTAGGATTAAACTTGGGAGGTTTTGAAATGGAACCATTTTCAGCAAAATTATTTTGACCAGTGTTTTCAACAGTTAGAGATGAAGATGAGGCAGCCATTGCGGATCAAGTTTATGACTTAAACTTTCCGCTCTGATACCACTTGTTGGTCCCAAAATGGCTCAACAAGTATTGTAGAAGGGGGGGGGGGGGGGGTTGAATACAATACTCAGATTTTTCACAAGTTTTAATTCTATATTTGAAAATCTTTCAACAAGAATTACACATAGAAAACTAAAGATTGTTGCGGAAAAGAACAGTTAAACTATTCTAACAATCTAACACAAAGTAAACTGAAAAACACTTAGAACAAATTGAGCACTTAGACACAAGATGCAGTTTCAGTAAGAAAGGAGCTTGCACTTAGTAATCTTCTGAAGCGTATTTTGCATGGGGAGTCTTCACCTTTATTTATAGTCCATGCATCATTTACTGCTTGGAACACTTGTCACTCTTCCATTCATTGCAGAGGTTGACTTCTGAAAAGCTGATATCTCCTTTTTAACTTATCCAAAGAACCAGGAGGACAGTCGTACCAGAAGAAGACCTTATCTGAGAATAGATAAAATGACAAACTGCCACTTTTATTTGACAATAGGATATTGTCTCATAATAAATGATCTTTTCTTTTGTCTTCAGAGAATAAGGCTACCGACCTCCTGTATTGGAAACTGCACCAATTTGAAATCTCACTTCTTTAGAGAAGAGAGATCCTTCACCGAAGTGTAGAATATTTCGGTGCAGTCTTCTTAAACTCCCACCGATCTCTGAACACATATCGGTGGAAATCTTCTTGAACTCCCACCGATTTCTGAAAACATATCGGTGGAAGTCTTCTTGAGCTTCTCACCGAATTTCTTTAATTCGGTGATGCTTGTCCACCGATAGCACAAGCATATCGGTGGTGGTGTAACTTGTAGAAAGTTGCTGCCGATTTTCTCACTTCCGCAATGAGATAGTCTTCGCATTTGGTTTCGGTTGATCTTCGACTTCACCGAACAATTGATATGACAGTACAAGTTACACAAAAGAATCCAAAAATATTCTAAGTACCTAAGAGGGTTTAAGTGAGTCAATTTCAAATCTGTGAAGACCCAACAGCGAGAGCCGAGAAATGAGAATTGTATGCGTTTTTTGCGTTTTGTAAGCAATTGTAAGGTGGTGATCACTCCATAACACCCCTAGTATTTATATAGGGTTGGAGGGGGTATTTTTTGGTGAAAAAACGGTCAAAAAGGGGTTGGAAACGGCTATAAACGGCTCTATAACGGCTCTATAACGGCTATAGGGTTTTTGAAAAATCGGGTCGGGCCGGGTCGGGCCACGAACCAGGTTACGAACCGGTCCCGGGTCGGGCCACGAACCGGGTTACGAACCGGTCCCGGGTCGGGCCGAGAAAATTCTTAAATACACGAACCGGTCCCGGCTCTCGGGCTTGAAACCGGTTCTTGACCGGGTCGGGCCAGAACCGGTTCTTGGCCGGTTTCGGGTCGGGTCAATTTGGCCACCTCCTCTAGTCTGAATCATCATCCTCAAGCAAGTTTAAAGAAAGGATATACATTAGTTTTTAACTTTAATTTACAAATACATATAACATAAATAAAAATAAAATTAATCAACCTCATATAAAATAATTAACTAATTTTTTAGCATAATATAAATCATTTATTTTTATCCATTAATCGTTTTCCTTATTAATTATAATATTATTTTAGTGGTTAGTGGGAAGGGGGGGGGGGGGGGGGGGTCAGTTATATTTGAAGCAGTCACGTGACCGCTGGTCCGACAGAAACATCCGTATTAAACAACTTTGCCTCTTTCCAACATAGGCTACTAATATGATGACACGTGTCATGTCACCCCTAGAAGGGGTTATACACATGTGACGTTAACTTCTCGAAGGGGACGTTGCATCATGCCTATGTCCCTAACAAGGAGCTCTTATATTTATTATTTTCACATTTATTTTATTATTATTATTATTATCCCCAAATATCATTTATAATAAACTGTTCAAATTTATAGCTCAGTTGGTAAATAGATATGGTGATTTTGTCCAAATATAAAATAGGTTTCGAATTTGGTCCTTGGCCTTAACGACGGACCCATGTGGTGCATGTAGTGGCATGAGTCATCGTTTCGTTCATTCGTCGTAGTGTAAAATTTTAGTATCGTGAAAAGTGTCACCATATCAATTTCTCATGTGTCATCGTATATATTTTGAAACTACAACAATAATACATGTTTCTCTTGGTGTAGCTGGTTTGCAAAGCTTTTCTTCCACCCGAGACCCAAGTTTGAATCCCGTTAATGTCATTTTCTTATTTTTTTTAGCTTTTAATTTCATATTTATTATGGTTTTCATCATGATGTTCTTGCCGAAGATAAATATTCAAGATTTTTTTTACAATTCACTAAAAAAGAAAAAAGTAAAATGACAAATTCACCCTTGTACTTAATGCAAAAAATAGACGGTCGTTAGCGTGAAGGACCAAAAATCCATAGCAAACTGCATACATGGAGGGTTTTTTTGTAATAAATGAAGTTAAAGAAACCAAATTCGTAGTTTTTGACATGCCTTAGGGACCAAATCCATAATTTACTCTATTTTTTTACCCTATTGGACTAAATCCCTTAAGAAAAGTTTGTAAAATCAAGGGCAATTTGGTCATCTTATCATTTTATCTAGACTTTTATTAAAAAGGTTTAAGAATAATATATTATATTAATTTATACTATAACCCCCTGGAAATCAACGACAACCCTTTTCCATTCTTTTCACACTCTTGTTGCTCCCCTATTTTATCCGTCTGACTAATTCACGGGTCACCGTAACCTCATCATTAGAGCATCTTCAATGGAGATTCTTACAAGAACCTTATTTTTGCATTTTTTTGTCACTTCATTTCTAATTCATTAAATTAAAATTTTATATAAAAATCTACAATGGTGGTTCTTATAAGAACCTCATTTTTATGGGTCTCATATATTTATCAACACCAAAAACTATTATATATTTATAAATAAATATCAAGTATTTGAATTAAATACCAATAGAAATGAGGAATATGTCACTTCACACCAAAAATCAAGGTAAGAACCAAGCTTCTTGTTTAAGAACTTAGAGTAGGTTAAGTTCTTATAAGAACTCTCCACAATGGTAGTTGTTACAAACCACTATACTTTTTGCTTGTAAGAACCTTGCATTGGAGATGCTCTTATCTTCGCCATCCTACCCCACAGATAGTCAACTAGATATGAGTTGGCTCATGACATAAATGTCTCCACTTAAATCGATATATAACCTAACATTCCAAAGGACCACTATATCATTACAAAATAGCCCATCTCCTCTTGCTTTTCAAGATGATAGTTTGCCTGGTTAACACGTTAGCTTCTTCATCTATAATTGAAAAACTGATTGTAGGTCTAGTTAATTCATTGAAACGGATGTAATGTTAGAACACCAGTAAGAATAAGAAAGCGATTCAAAACTCTTTTTAGAAACCGTATAATCCATGAAAACGGACTACTATCAAGCATTATCGTCTTTGAAACCAAACCCATTGAGGAACAAAAGAGGAGGGGTGATGGTGATTTTGTGTGCATGGAATGATGCGGTGAAGGTGCTCGGAGAATTAGGTGAAAACTAGGGCTAGCGGGGAAGAAGGAATGGGATTTGGACAAGGACTTGTGCAGTTGTGTAGGAAATGGGGGTCCCGACGAGTACAAAAAAAGGCTTCGAAGTCTTTTAAGGGGGCTTGTTCATTAGCTCCGAAGATGGAAGAATAGGGCGAGAGCGGTGTAGATGAAAGATATTGGCGGTTATGAAGTTTGGAAGGGGAAAACATGTTGTAATATAAATGTTGGTCCCAGCTATGGATTAACAATGGTAAACAAGTATTGTAAAGGGGGGGGGGGGGTTGAATACAATACACAAAATTTTTCACTTAATTAATTCTTTATTGATTTAAAATCAAGAATTACACATAGAAAACTTAAAGATTGTTGCGGAACAAAACAGATAAAATCTGCTTAAACAATCTAACACAAAGTCACACAGAGAATAAGAACAATTGTAAAACACTTAGAAAACAAATGAACTTCTGAGAGAGAGTAATGCCAGCACTTGAAAGCTTTTAGAGAGTCTATAAACTGGTTGAGTTGCAAGGTTGAAGATGATCTCCTTTTATAGTGCCTTATGCATTATATGCAATGGACACTTGTCAAAGAGAGCATGGAAGGCAGATAGGAAGCAGGTCTTCTGAAAAGTGATTTTGTCTTTTTACTTTTGTCTTCAAGCGTTGACCTGCTTGTTGAAGTTGAAGTTACTTGAAAGAGATAAGAAATCCAAAGAACATTTTTCTGATCTTCGGATGATGTCTCTATCAATGCAAGATATCCTGAATATATTCTGCAGATAAAGTGGATATACCTGCTGAAATTTCTTTGTCGAAGACTTCTTTGTCGAAGATATGCCTAACATGTCTTCAAAGATTTTGCCTAACATGTTATCTTCTTCAAAGATCTTGCCGAAGATATGCCTAACATGTCTTCAAGGATTTTGCCTAACATGTTATCTTCTTCAAAGATCTTGCCTAACATTTCATCTTCCAACATGTCTTCAAAAACTTCAAGTGAACTGGCCTAAGACTTTAGGAAGTCTTCAAGTAGCAGCTTAATCTTTGGTTGAGAAGTCTATCTTCAATCCGCTTTGAATATATACTTCTACTTTGTTTCTTCAGTTGATCTTCGACTTCACCGAACATTTTTATACAATTAAACTGTTTGAACCTAAAAAATATTCTAAGTATGAACTGTGAAATTGAGAGACTGAGGTCATCTTCAAATCTAAGTGACCCAACAATCTCCTCCTATTTAAGGATGACATACATACTTAGAATCTGAGAAGTAAACACTGAACAATTCATTTTTGACCCTTATTTACTCTTTTGGGTTCTTTTCACATAGTCCATTCTTTTTGTTCTTTTTGGATTTTTTTAATTATTGTATCTGACATTTACAAGTAAAAAAATGGTAAAGTATACTGTACAAACTATTAACAAAAATGTACTTGTATTGAAGACTTGAAAGAGCAGTAATCTTAAGTTTACAAGTACATATCAAAAGCATATAAAAAGGAAAACATGATCACTTCTTCCTTTCCTGAAGTTCAGCAATGATGTGACGTTGGAAGAAAGTGCCTTCAAATGTGTCGGGGATGATGAGAAGGATGGCTTCAAGGAAGCTGGAGTCAGCAATGGATGTCTCTTTTGTTCGAAAGAATTCTTGAGCACCTTGGGCATTGTTGAAGAAAATGCCTGGGTATGGTTTTTGGGTCACAGAAGGAGATGACATCTTGGGGATTGAGGGAGGCTTTAGATTCAGATTCTTTGAGTTAGGAATGATACCTTTGGTAGCAAGATCTTGGAAGATGGTTTGTTGAAATCCTGTCTTTATCTTACTTACAATTTCAAAGAGTCCTCGGAGATAGATGTTTATATCAGCTAGGTTTGGACTTTGAGAATCTTGAAGACAGTATTCAATTTCATACCATTCTGAAACACCATAAGCATCAAGTTCATGGAATCTTACCGGTGTGACGGTGTCATCGGCCCGAGTGAGTATCACATAGATGTCCTTTGACTCTTTATGGGTAGCAAGTTTGGCTTTGACAATCTTTGAGATACTGGTTCTTCCAATTAATTTCTTCTTGCACCATTCGAACTTTTTGAAGAACTCAGATTGCTCCCCCTCACTTAGTGCACCTGCATGTTTAGTTATTTGCTCCCCCTGACCTGATGGATATGCTTGTGTCGCTTTGGATGGGTCAGAAGGACCAGGTCTGACAGAGGAACCCGGTCGGTCGCTGGTAAATTTGTCTGGGCTTTTCTCCCCCTCAGCGGCAGACAGGTAATAACGTTTCACCCATCCAGCAAAGGTGGTGAGTGTGCGAGCCTGATTTTCAGGAAGAGCATCCATCTTGTGGTGAAGAGATGTAAGAGAACTAAGGAGCTGAGAGTTGATGTCCTTCTGGCTTTGAAGTTCAGATTGGAGCCTATGAACTTCTTGGTCACGAGCATCTGAGGCAGCTTTCATGGCAGTCATGGAGAGAGTGAGACTGGCATTTGAGGCTAGGAGAGACTGAACCTGAGATTGTAAGCTTGAGATGGTGTAAAGCCCGTATCCCGGTATGTTCTTTTATTATTTTAAAATTTTCCCTTTTAACGTTGTTTTGTTAACGGGATTGTTGGAAGGACCTTATTGTTAAAAATTTGAGTTATGAGGCTTGATGTGAAACTTAACTGCAGGGACCATTAGTGTATTTTTTGGGACATAGTTTGCATGGGGTTCGGCCCATAATAGGACCGACCCCTTCCCCTTTTCTTTTCCCTCTCGTCACTCACGTCCCAAACAAGGAAAGAAGAAAAATAAAACCTAATCGCTACCCTTCCCCTTCCCTGCTGCTGCGCTGCCGTAACACCCCACACCACCAGCGCCATCGCCACCTTTCTTGCCGGCGAGTGAGAGAGAGGTTCAGCGAGAGAGAAAGTGCGAGAGAGGGAAGAACCGTCGATCGAGAGGAAGTCGAGACCTCGAGCTGTTGCGGTTACGTTGTGCGTAGGGTGGGTGTGTAACTCGTAAAATCGTTGGTTAGATCGCCCCTTTCTTCGCCGGTTTGTTAGTACCGAACCACCGTCAAATCGCCACCGGCGCGGCAGCCGTGGCTGCCGCCGCCGCCGCTGACCACCACCGCCGGAGGTGGCAGTGGGTGGTGCTGAGTTTAGTCCAGCCGTGGCTACCTTGACCCGAACCTAAATAGCTAAACCGTAACCCCAATCGCGAAAACCTTAAACCGTTTCAAAATCGTCATTTTATGTGAAAACGTCCTTTCTGCTGCTGTTTTGTATCGGCCATAACTTTTCCGTCGTAGCTCGGATTGAGACGAATCTGGTGCCCACGGTTCACATTCTGTGTCGGGCACACTTTTCGTGTTTTAGCGAAAGTCTGGTTCGACCTCTAGCTAGGTGTAAAATAGCTGTTTTTACAGCAGGTCCGAATTCAGCAGACTCGCGTCCCATTCTTAGAAAATTCATATTAAATCGTAGGAAAATCGTTAGAACGCGTGCGATATGTCCCTGGAACCCTAAGACATAGAACTTTCTAGTTATGGAATAATAATTCTGGGTTGATGAGTTTAAGGGGGGCTAAACAGGTCCCGAACAGACCTGTAATTTTTAGAGTAAAAGCTGGAATTTTCACGTGTAAACTTGTAGTTGTGATTTTGGGTTAGGACTTCACTTTGACGTTTGTTAACACTTATTTAGGTGGAAAGAAGTGAGTGAAGTTGGCCGGATCGTTTTGCTGTTGTGGATATCTGCGTTGTTTTTTAGGTGAGTTCTCTCACTGCGTAGACTAGGAATTGTATATATGTTGCGGTAGTTGTGTGTACTATTGAATGGTTGTGTGAACTAGCTGTATTGTGGTGAGTAGCATTAGATTGATTTAATGCCTAGTATAAATGTGTTTTGTATACATCTCGGTGGGACCGAGGGCTCGGTGGGACCGAGGTAATTGAGTACATGATTATTTGTGTTGTGTTGTTGTACCATGTGACTGTTTGTGGGTGTGTCTATGTGCGTATAGGGGTGATATGTATATAATTGCTATCTGCGTAGGTGTCGGAATTCACTAAGCTTCGTGCTTACCCGTTCCCTACAATTTATGATTTCAGGTACGAGCGGCAGTCAGGCGTGACCGTACACACGAGCGCAGAGAGAAGATGGTTACCTTTGTTATTTTAAAAACATTAAATTTGGATTCAGTATAATTTCCGTTGCGCCATTTATAATTGGCAATTTAACTTAACGAACTTCTGTTAAACGCGTAATTGGTTTTGAATATTTATGGTTTGGTATTAATGAAATGTATTATTTTAAAGTTAAAATTTATCGAAATTTTTGGGACGTTACAACTTGGTATCAGAGCACAGCTTGAGTGAATCAAACACATCTCGGTGTGTTTGATCTCAAGTTGCGGCTATGAAAATTTTATTTTTTTTCCTAAAATCTTTTAAAAAATAAAAGAAAGGGAAAACCCGTTTGAGAAACGGTGATCGAGGGCGCAGTGTGTACAGTCAGCCGATGCCAAGGGAGAAGGTACAGTACTTAGTGTATTTATCGCTTTCTAGATCATAGAGTATGCATGCTAGATTGCTTGTGTGGGTTACATGGTACTGTATGGTTACTGCTTGCTAATAGGAATTTATGCTAGCCTTGATAGGTTGTTAAGCGAATGCACTATAGGTTGTATGCAGTAGGAACCGAATAGCCTTAGAATGTTAGATTTAGTTCTATTGCGCAACTCTTATTTGAGTCCAACCGTTGTAGGATAGAATCTTATATTCGAATGTCTATCTGGTTTTCACTGTATGCGACTGTGCATTTGCGAGGCGACTGGTCAGGACTAGTGGGGTTTCCGTCCTAGCAAGGGTAGTGGAATGAGATGAAACTCCTAGGGAGCTAGGAAGAGCGTTTGCATATGTTGGTACGGACATATGGGTGTATTTGTCGGCAAGTCACTACTTGGGCACTTCGGGATGGGACTCGAAACGAGTAAGGATAGGTGTGGAAGGTAGTAGTAGAGCTCCTACTATCTGAAGCACAGAATCAATGCTCGAGTCGGGGAAAGTCACGAGGAATCCAAGGAGTTGAGCGTGAGCGTGGTAGGGTGAGTTATTATGTACTAATAACTCGTTGTAATTTCTTTTCCTAGAATGGCCATCACTAGAAGAAACAACACGGCTGAGCCGCGGGCTGAGGCGGGGATCACTGAGGAACATATCCGAGAGATGATTGTTGCCGAGGTAGCATATGCGACCGGGGAGGCGATTCCCGAGATTATCACTCCCATCCGTGACGAAGTGGTAGTTCTGATGGAGGAGCGTATTGCGGCGATTCCACCGCCGGCAGGTGGACAGCCGCGTACTCGAGAGTTTCAGTATCGGGATCTCTCTGCCTGTTCTCCACCCGAGTTCAAGGGAGACCCGAATCCGATCATCAGCATGCGATGGATATCAGACATGGAGTGTGCATTCTTGACTAGTGGCTGTCCCGACAACCTGAAGGTTCGCTTCGCGGTAAACTTACTTCGTGACGGAGCGAAGGATTGGTGTGCTACGGCGTTGACGCTTGCCGAGCGCACTACCCTGACCTGGGAGGAATTTGTCACTCGATTCCGTGCAGAGTACGTGCCCCCGGTGGAGATGGAGAAGATCGCAAAGGAGTTTCTAGAACTCACCCAGACGACCGAGACTGTGAAGGAGATGAACCGGAAGTTCACAGAGATGGCGCTGTTCTGTCCTCAGTATGCTGCTTCGGAGGACATGAAGATGTCTCGGTACAAGGACATGTTACGTACCGAGATTAGGGAGTTCGTGAGCACTGCGTAGTACGCTTCACTTACTGCGATGATGGAGGCTGCCCGGAGACGGGAACTTGAGTTGGAGACTCAGGCGAAGAAGAGAAAGGCGGCACAGGCGGTGACGCCAATCTCTGCGGTACCGAAGAAGTAGAGGTTCCCGGATCCACGCACGAGTTCTAGGAGCGGTGGGTTTAAGCCCAGGGATACTGGTGGGAAGAGGACTGATGGATGTTTCAAGTGTGGGCAGTCCGGTCATTTCAGCCTGGATTGTAAAACGCCGTTGATGGTCTGCTTTAACTGCAAGCAGACGGGCCACGTGAAGGCCAACTGTCCGAACACTAGAGCAGCCGATGGGAGTGGGGCACAGAGGGCTCCTGCGAATGCCCCACTGCGCATTACTGACGGTCGAGTGGGCCAGCCGGGGACGGAGGCAGCTCGAGGTAGAGTTCACCAGCTAAAGGTGGACGAGGCACAGGCGACGCCTAAAGTGGTGACAGGTACATTTCATCACTCTCTCTTTCTGTCTTTCCTTTCTATGCCATATGTATTTATATGTTGTTAAATTGTATGTTAGGAACGTTCTTAGTTAACTCGGTGCCTGCGGTTGTAATGTTTGATAGCGGGGCTACTCATTCGTTTGTGTCTCGCACTTTTAGCGATAGTTTGGGCCGAGTTGTAGGACGGTTAGGGTGTCCTCTTGTAGTAGAGGTGGCTGATGATAGGACCTTGACGGTCACGGATGTGTATCGGGGATGCACATTGGAAATCTCGGGTGTGGGATTTCCCATCGACTTGATTCCGATTGCGATGCATGAACTTTGTGTGATTGTGGGCATGGATTGGATGGATACGTTTGATGCGGAGATTGTTTGTCGTCACAAACAAGTGCGAGTTCGAACCCCAAGCGGGGGAGAACTGTTGGTCCAGGGAGACTCGCCTAGACGGACTTCGGCGATATGTTCAGCTGCGAGGGCTCGGAGATACCTTCAGCATAGTGGGCAGGGATACTTGGCGTACGTGTTGGACACGCGTGTTGACGGAGTGAAGGAGACTGCCGAGGATGTGCCAGTCGTGAGGGAGTTTACTGACGAATTACCGGGGATACCTCCCGAGCGACAGGTAGAGTTTCGGATTGATCTAATTCCGGGTGCTGCTCCGGTAGCCAAGGCACCTTACCGCCTGGCTCCACCGGAAATGAAAGAGCTGTACGCCCAGTTGCAGGAACTTCTTGAGAAGGAGTTCATCAAGCCGAGCTGTTCACCGTGGGGAGCTCCGATATTATTTGTGAAGAAGAAGGACGGGTCTCAGCGGATGTGCATTGACTACCGTGAGCTGAATAAGCTTACGGTGTAGAATCGTTATCCCCTGCCAAGGATTGACGATCTGTTCGACCAGCTTCAGGGAGCCTCGTAGTTCTCTAAGATTGACTTGAGATCGGGGTATCATCAGATACGGGTAAGGAGTGAGGATACGGAGAAGACGGCATTTCGCACGCGTTATGGCCATTATGAGTTTGTGGTGATGCCTTTTGGGTTCACCAATGCACCAGCAGCATTCATGGACCTCATGAACCGGGTATGTAGCCCGATGTTGGACCGGTCGGTGATTGTGTTCATCGACGATATTATGGTATATTCGAAGACAAAGGAGGAGCATGAGATGCATTTGCGAGAGGTTTTAGATGCTCTGCGACGGGAGAAACTTTATGCTAAGTTCTCCAAGTGTGAATTCTGGTTACGAGAGGTCCAATTCCTAGTACATGTCGTGAATCAGAATGGTATTATGGTCGACCCGGCCAAGATTTCAGCAGTAATGCGGTGGGAAGTGCCGAAAACTCCCACCGAGGTACGAAGTTTTCTAGGGTTGGCGGGGTACTATCGGAGATTTATCCAAGATTTCTCCAAGATTGCGTTGCCTATGACCCGATTGACGAAGAAATCTGTTGCCTTTAGCTGGGGAGAAGAGCAACAGAGGGCTTTTGAGGAGCTACACAGACGTTCATGCGAGGCTCCGGTGTTAACCTTGCCCGAGGGCATGGAGGACTTGGTGGTGTACTGTGACGCTTCACATCAGGGTTTGGGTGCCGTGCTTATGCAACGCGACAAGGTGATAGCTTACGCTTCGAGGCAGCTGAAGCCTCATGAGGCGAACTACCCGACTCATGACCTAGAGTTGGGAGCAGTGGTGTTTGCCCTCAAAATTTGGAGGCATTATCTATATGGCGTCAAGTGTACGATCTACACCGACCATAAGAGCCTCAAGTACCTGATGGATCAGCAGAATCTTAATATGCGTCAGAGAAGGTGGCTCGATGTGGTCAAAGATTATGATTGCGAGATACTTTACCACCCGGGTAAAGCAAATGTGGTCGCGGACGCACTTAGTCGACATCCGGTTGGTGAACCACTGAGGGGTTTGTGTCAGCGATTGACGGTGGTTGCACCTCTTCTGGAATCGATAGGTAGCGCTCAGGAGGTGGCTGTTTTGGAGGGAAATACAAAACGTGAGAGGGTTTCGGGAGAAATCCCGAATTTTGTCCGTGATAGTCGAGGGTTGTTGACTCGATACGGTAGAGTTTGGGTTCCATTCACCGGTGGGAACCGACAGATACTATTGGACGAGGCACATAAGTCCAAGTTTTCGATCCACCCGGGAGCTACTAAGATGTACAGAGACTTACGAGAAGATTATTGGTGGCCCGGCATGAAGCGGGATGTCGCCAAATGTGTTGAGGTATGCATGACCTGTCGGAAGGTCAAGGCGGAACATCAACGACCGCATGGAAAGTTACAGCCGTTGGAGATTCCGGTGTGGAAATGGGAGCAGATTACGATGGATTTCATCACGAAGCTTCCCCGAACTCCGCGAGGGAATGATGCTATCTGGGTAATTGTGGATCGTCTGACTAAGAGCGCTCACTTCTTGGCGATCAGAGAGAGCTCCTCGGCAGAGAAGCTCGTGGAGATTTTCATCCGGGAGATTGTGACTAGGCACGGGGTGCCAATCTCGATTGTCTCAGATCGGGATACTCGTTTTACCTCCCGGTTTTGGGAGAAGTTTCAGGGTGAGATGGGTACACGGTTGCATTTCAGCACATCTTTTCATCCTCAGACCGACGGACAGAGTGAGCGTACTATTCAGACACTCGAGGACATGCTGCGAGCATGTGTTATTGACTTTAGGGGTAGTTGGGACCAGTATCTTCCGTTAGCTGAGTTCTCCTACAATAATAGCTATCATTCCAGCATCGAAAGGACACCTTACGAAGTATTATATGGCAGGAAGTGTCGGACGCCCATTTGCTGGGGCGAGGTTGGTCACAAGGTATTAGGGAGCACCGATGTCGTGTTGAAGACGACTGAGATGATTCAGATGGTACGGGATCGGCTGGTTACTGCACAGAGTCGGCAAAAGAGCTACGCCGACAAGAGGCGATCGGATTTAGAGTTTCAGGTTGGGGATTATGTTCTCCTGAAGGTGTCGCCCTGGAAAGGGGTGATTCGGTTCCGCAAGCGGGGAAAGTTAGGACCCCGTTACATTGGACCTTACAAGGTCATTGCACGCGTGGGGAAGGTAGCTTATCGTTTGGAGTTACCGGATGAGCTGCACTTGATTCACAACACCTTCCATGTCTCCCAGTTGAGAAAGTGTGTGGTGGATGAGTCGGCAGTAATTCCCCTCGAAGATATTCAAATCGACGAGCGGCTCAATTATGTGGAGAAGCCAATAGCCATTGTGGAGCGGAAGACGAAGACTCTGCGGAACAAAGTAATTGGCTTGGTGAAAGTCCAGTGGCAGCACCGAAAGGGGTCTGAGTGGACTTGGGAACCCGAGAAGGAGATGCGAAAGAGCTATCCGGAACTGTTCGCGGACGTAGACTTCGGGGACGAAGTCTAATTCAAGCGGGGGAGAGTTGTAAAGCCCGTATCCCGGTATGTTCTTTTATTATTTTAAATTTTTCCCTTTTAACGTTGTTTTGTTAACGGGATTGTTGGAAGGACCTTATTGTTAAAAATTTGAGTTATGAGGCTTGATGTGAAACTTAACTGCAGGGACCATTAGTGTATTTTTTGGGACATAGTTTGCATGGGGTTCGGCCCATAATAGGACCGACCCCTTCCCCTTTTCTTTTCCCTCTCGTCACTCACGTCCCAAACAAGGAAAGAAGAAAAATAAAACCTAATCGCTACCCTTCCCCTTCCCTGCTGCTGCGCTGCCGTAACACCCCACACCACCAGCGCCATCGCCGCCTTTCTTGTCGGCGAGTGAGAGAGAGGTTCAGCGAGAGAGAAAGTGCGAGAGAGGGAAGAACCGTCGATCGAGAGGAAGTCGAGACCTCGAGCTGTTGCGGTTACGTTGTCGTCGAGAGGTAAGTTTCTTAGTCTCCTTTCTTTCTTTCGTCGCCGTTAAACCGCTGCGAAAACCACCACCACCGCCGCCGTCGGCCTTGGCTGCCGGCGGTGTGCGCCGCCGCTGTGCGTCGCCGTCGCGGGGATTGTTTGGTGCAAGTTTCTGTGTTTCGTTGTGCGTAGGGTGGGTGTGTAACTCGTAAAATCGTTGGTTAGATCGCCCCTTTCTTCGCCGGTTTGTTAGTACCGAACCACCGTCAAATCGCCACCGGCGAGGCAGCCATGGCTGCCGCCGCCGCCGACCACCACCGCCGGAGGTGACAGTGGGTGGTGCTGAGTTTAGTCCAGCCATGGCTACCTTGACCCGAACCTAAATAGCTAAACCGTAACCCCAATCGCGAAAACCTTAAACCGTTTCAAAATCGTCATTTTATGTGAAAACGTCCTTTCTGCCGCTGTTTTGTATCGGCCATAACTTTTCCGTCGTAGCTCGGATTGAGACGAATCTGGTTCCCACGGTTCACATTCTGTGTCGGGCACACTTTTAGTGTTTTAGCGAAAGTCTGGTTCGGCCTCTAGCTAGGTGTAAAATAGCTGTTTTTACAGCAGGTCCGAATTCAGCAGACTCGCGTCCCATTCTTAGAAAATTCATATTAAATCGTAGGAAAATCGTTAGAACGCGTGCGATATGTCCCTGGAACCCTAAGACATAGAACTTTCTAGTTATGGAATAATAATTCTGGGTTGATGAGTTTAAGGGGGGCTAAACAGGTCCCGAACAGACCTGTAATTTTTAGAGTAAAAGCTGGAATTTTCACGTGTAAACTTGTAGTTGTGATTTTGGGTTAGGACTTCACTTTGAAGTTTGTTAACACTTATTTAGGTGGAAAGAAGTGAGTGGAGTTGGCCGGCTCGTTTTGCTGTTGTGGATATCTGCGTTGTTTTTTAGGTGAGTTCTCTCACTGCGTAGACTAGGAATTGTATATATGTTGCGGTAGTTGTGTGTACTATTGAATGGTTGTGTGAACTAGCTGTATTGTGGTGAGTAGCATTAGATTGATTTAATGCCTAGTATAAATGTGTTTTGTATACATCTCGGTGGGACCGAGGGCTCGGTGGGACCGAGGCAATTGAGTACATGATTATTTGTGTTGTGTTGTTGTACCATGTGACTGTTTGTGGGTGTGTCTATGTGCGTATAGGGGTGATATGTATATAATTGCTATCTGCATAGGTGTCGGAATTCACTAAGCTTCGTGCTTACCCGTTCCCTACAATTTATGATTTCAGGTACGAGCGGCAGTCAGGCGTGACCGTACACACGAGCGCAGAGAGAAGATGGTTACCTTTGTTATTTTAAAAAACATTAAATTTGGATTCAGTATAATTTCCGTTGCGCCATTTATAATTGGCAATTTAACTTAACGAACTTCTGTTAAACGCGTAATTGGTTTTGAATATTTATGGTTTGGTATTAATGAAATGTATTATTTTAAAGTTAAAATTTATCGAAATTTTTGGGACGTTACAGATGGAATCCTGGATGGAGTCAAGTTGGTGTGCTACATATCTGGTGGTTGAAGCTGCAATAGGTGGAGGACGGCGAGGAGGAGAAGACCTTGAAGATGAAGGAGAGGATGACACCACCAGCATGTTAAGGATAGGATCGTCGGTAGGATGCCTAGAAAGTGGTAGAGTGGTGGATGAGTCAGCAACATTAGAGCTTGAATGCTCAATTGAGTTGTCTTTGGAAGAAGACAACTTAACTTCTTCGGCGGCAGTTGCCGAGTGAGAGGGAGGATCACCTGGAGAATCTTCAACAAGAAAGTCAAGTAAACATGTAGGATCCGTAGGGGGTCGTGCAGAAACATCGATCGCAGAACGATCGGGTGATAGGCCGTGCAGTGAGAAAGCAGTACCTTGGGCTGGAGAGAGACCCAAGTCATCTTCAACCACCAATAAGTTGGTAGAAGAAGGAGCAGTGTGGGTCCCCAAATTTTAAACCGCAACCTGTTTGGAGGAGACGGAGGAGCTAGCTAAGAGGTTAGCAGGTTCCCTGGGCCCGGTAGGGACAATTTCAACAGTTCCCGATTTTTGAGAATCGGTAGCTGGACGGTGTGGTTTGGCCCTTAAGGATATCCTAAGTCTTTTCAGGGAAGACTCAGGAGGGGATTTGGAGTGCCTTCGCTTTGAAGAAGGTTTTATGACTGGGGAAGCTGCCGAAGGTTTGGTCGGCGGCAAAGTCATGGAAGAGAGTGCGGAGGTACCGAAAGCTTTAGATTTTTTCGAAGTACTCGCCGGTATCACTCGGGAAGAGGGAGGAGGGTCCACTACATTGGAGGAATTTGCGGACAGTTGAGAAGGAGGAGTGTCCGGATTATCCCCCCATTGTAGATTGGGAGAGTTAAGGATAGAAATCATACCTGGAAGAAGACCATTGTCAGATGCCTTTGGTGGACGTTGAAGAATTGCCTTTGTGATGGTAGGTGCAAGAAAATCATAGGTGAACTTTGGGTTTGCCGACTTGCGATCAAGATCAAGTAATTTACCCATTTTATGTTCAATGATGATGGAGAGGAACCGGGGGTAGGCAACATGTGGCCTTTTTGGAGGAGTCACAACTTCAATAATTTCATCAAAAAATGGCGTGCAAAATCTATTTTTCTTTGAAACATAATGGCATGAGCAAGATTGGTGATATAGGAGGGGGATTGATCATGACCTCCAGTTTTGCGACTTAAGCAGAAAATAATATGAGTGAAGAAGAAATGCCATACCCACCCATGTATTTGCGCAGGAAAGTGCCAGGACTTTTGTACTTTACATCGACGGTGTAGTTCATGGCTTGAACCACATCTTCATGTTCCTTGTCAAGCGGAAAAGGTGCATACGAATCGTAACTGTCAAGATGAAGAGCGACACGGACATCTTCCACATCAAAGGTAAGATCATGAGCACCGGTATCCGAAAGAATGCACGCAGAAATGGTTTTGGATTCACCATCATTCACAGAGCAAGTTAACCAAAAATTTCCAAGAAGCTTTTTGCTCATTAGGAGAGATTTGGAGAAGGCATAGAGTAAAGGAGTTTGTTGTAGAAAGTGGGAAACGGGTAAGTGATCAGGATAGTCGAGGTCATTTTCAAATCTTGCAATGTGATTGCAAGACTTGAAAGCAAGATCTTCATGGCATGTGGGAATGATGAATTTTGAAGATTTAGGTTTGGGATTTGGAGAAGAAGTAGACATGGGAGAAATTTGAAGAGAAGAGATTTGAAGAAATAAGAAGGAAAGTGGTGTTTTTATGGTGGGAAATAGAGAAAGAAGGAAGGAAAATGTATGGTGGGTAAAAGGAGGTGAAGGGATTGAGTATATAGGGAATGGGAGATGATAGGTTTAGGGTTCAGGTTAGGTAAAGGAAAAGCTACGGCGTTGGGGGGGGGGGGGGTCGGCAAGATGGGGAAAAGGTTGATGAGAACAAGAGGGGGAAGGATTTTCGGGAAAGGGGTACGGCAAAAGAAATGGGGGTCGTCAGAGGGTTGGGTGCGGCGGTGTTTGGTATTGGCAGCAAGGAATTAGAAAACAAAGGGTGGGTTCGGCAAAAGAGAGAGTGCCGAGAGGTGGTCTTCGGCAAATGGGGAGGGGGTTGTTCGGGAAAGAAGTGGGGCGGCAAGAGGAGTTGGGGTGTGCGGCAGGTGCAATGGGATTTTGGTGTTGTTGACAGCCGCAAGTGGTTTGATCGTCGGGGTGTTTGGTGTCGGCAAAAAGGAAGGAAGCGACAAGGGTTTTGGCACAAGAGATTTCGGCAATTTGGGTTCCGGCAGGTGTAGTCTTCGGCAAAGATTTTGGTTCGACAAGGGTTTGGTTCGGCAAAAATGGTGATGGCGGTGGTGTGGGATTTTTGTGAGATGTGGTTAGAAAGGTTGTATGGTTAGAAGTATATAGGATAAAAGATACGTAGGGTAAGTTTGTAAGGTTTTAGGGAGAATAGGTTGTGTTTGTAGGGTAAGGTTTGAGGGTAGGTTAGATGATAGGGTGTGTTTCTTGAGATAAAAAAAGAAAGGGTGTGGATGAAAAGTAAAGTTGGATGGGTAAGAGAATGGATGGTGAGGATGAAGAGTGACTTGGATTTAGGATGGTAAAAGTTGGGTTTGTTGGAAGGTAAGAATAGAAAAAAAAGTGAACTTTTATTGTAACAAATAAATTATCAGTATTTGAAATGACTAACTGATAAAATATTAAACACAGACTTTTTTGATTTTTCTTTTTCTTTTCTTTCTGACTTTTCTTTTTCTCTTTTCTTTTTGACTTTTCTATTTTTTTATATTTGCTTTTTCTATATATATATATATTTATTTATACATCTAAATTTAACATACCAAGTTCTCCTAAGAGAAACTTAAACCGAGCTTCTTCTAGTGGCTTTGTGAATAGATCAGCCAGTTGAAGATCAGTGGGGATGAAATGCAGTTCAATATCACCTTTGGAGATGTGATCTCTTATGAAGTGATACCGGATATCAATGTGCTTGGATCTGGAGTGAAGCACCGAATTGTTGGCAATTGCAATTGCACTGGAGTTGTCACACATGATAGGGACTTGAGAGTAGATCTGATTGTAGTCCCTCAGTTGATTCTTCATCCATAAGATTTGAGCACAACAGCTACCAGCAGCAACATATTCAGCTTCAGCCGTGGAGGTGGAGACTAAGTGTTGCTTCTTGCTAGACCAACTAACAAGTTTGCCACCAAGGAGTTGGCAACTTCTAGTAGTGCTCTTTCTATCAATCTTTGATTCTGCAAAGTCAGAATCTGAATAACCCATTAGATCAAAACCTTAGTCTTTGGGATACCAAAGACCCAGATTCATGGTACCTTTCAGATACCGAAAGATGCGTTTAACCGCATCCATATGAGATTTCTTAGGATTGGCTTGGTAACGCGCACACAAACAGGTAGCGAACATAATGTCAGGTCTACTAGCAGTAAGATAAAGAAGTGACCCAATCATTCCTCTAAACTTGGTGACATCAACCGATACACCATTTGTATCAGCATCAAGTTTTAGAGGTGGTGCCATAGGAGTTTTCATGGGAGAGCATGTATCAAATTGAAACTTTTTCAAAAGATCACGAATGTATTTGCTTTGGTTTATAAAGATACCTTCAGAAGATTGTTTTACTTGAAGACCCAAGAAAAATGTTAGCTCCCCCATCATGCTCATCTCATATTGACTCATCATGAGAGAAGCAAACTCATCACATAGTGATTCATCGGTGGCACCAAAAATGATATCATCCACATAGATTTGAACAAGAATAAGATTACCTGGGCTTTGTTTGATGAAAAGAGTGTTGTCAATCTTACCCCGAGTATACTTGTTCTTCAAAAGAGAGTCTGCTAGAGTATCGTACCAGACACGAGGAGTTTGTTTAAGGCCATAGATAGCCTTATCCAATCTGTACACATAGTCAGGATGAGATGGATCTTCAAATCCAGGAGGTTGCTTCACATAGACTTCTTCAGCTAGTTCTCCGTTCAGTAAGGCACTCTTGACATCCATCTAGAAGACTCTGAAGTTCTTGTATGCAGCATGAGCTAGGAAAATTCTGATTGCTTCAAGTCTGGCAACTGGAGCAAAGGTTTCATCATAGTCAATTCCTTCTTCTTGCCTGTACCCTTGAGCAACCAGTCTGGCTTTATTTCCGATGACAGTGCCTTCTTCATCCATCTTGTTTCTGAAGACCCACTTGGTTCCTATGATTGTTTTTCAGGGAGGACGAGGAACCAATCTCCAGACCTTGTTTCTCTCAAACTGAGAAAGTTCTTCTTGCATGGCAGTGATCCAACATGGATCAGCTAGAGCTTCTTCAACCTTCTTTGGCTCTATAAGGGACAAGAAGTTCACATAGAGACTGATATTGCCTACTCCTCTTCTGGTTTGGACACCCGCCTGTTGATCACCAATTATTTGATCAATTGGATGATCCTTGGTCCATTTTATAGCAGGAGGCAAAGCTGTAGGATAGGAAGGTTGTGGATGAGAGGTGGAGGGTAGATCTTCAGGAGGATTGAATGAAGAAGTATGGGGTGGATTTGATGAAGAAGGGATATTTGAGGGATGAGAGAGAGTGGTGTTTTGAAGAGAATTTTGGTTTTGGGAAGTTTGGATCGGCAGAGGATTTTCTTCTTGGTTTGAAGAAGGGTGTGAGGATGAGGAAATATTATTATCCTGAGAGGTAGGATTTTGAGGAGAAGGTATGGGAATAGTTGGGTTAGGTGGAGAAGGAGAAGAATCACCAATGCAAGAGGTGATCCAACTATTTAATTCATCATCATCTGAGGAGAGAGATGATACCTTGAGGTCATCAAACTTGACATGTATTGATTCATCAATACATTTTCTCCGAAGGTTGTAGACCCTGTATGCTTTGGAGGTGAGAGAATAACCCATGAAGATGCCTTCATCTGCTTTAGGATCAAACTTGCCCAAGTTTTCTCTATCATTCAAAATGTAGCAGACACACCCAAAGACATGAAGAAAACTGATGTTTGGTTTTCTACCATAAAAGACTTCATAGGGAGTCTTATTATGTCTTTTTACAATAATGGACCTATTTTGGGTAAAGCATGCAATATTAATTACTTCGGCCCAAAAGTAGGTCGGAAGGTGAGATTCAATCAGCATGGATCTGGCAGCTTCACACAGCGTATTGTTCTTTCTCTCTACCACACCATTTTGTTGTGGAGTCCGAACAACTGCAAAATTCTGAGTTATGCCCTTTTCATTGAAGAAGTCATCCAACACACTGTTTTTGAATTCAGTGCCGTTGTCACTTCTCGTAGATCTCACCAGCTGCCCATTCATCACTTCAGATCTTTTGATGAACTTTATGATTTCTTCAGAAGTATCACTTTTGTACCTGAGAAAAAAATACCCAAGTGTAACGTGTAAATTCATCAATAATAACAAGAATGTACCTTCTTCCACCAAGGCTTGGAGTGCTGACTAGTCCACACAGATCCATGTGTAGCATCTGAAGAGGTTGAGAAATGGAGAAGCATTGCTTGGACTTGAATGAGGATTTTGTGAGCTTTCCCTTCTCACAAGCAGCACACATCTTTTCTTTCACAAAGGTCAACTTTGGCATTCCAGACACGAGCTCTTTAGAGGAGAGAGAGTTCAAGGTTTTGAAGTTGAGGTGAGAGAGACGCTTGTGCCAAAGCCAACTGATTTTAGCAGAGTTTTCAGAGACAAAGCAGATGTTTGTTCCAAAAGATGAACTTTGTCCCATGTCTATAACATAGACATTTTCTTTTCGGTACCCGGAAAGTACAGCTTTCATGTCTTTGTCAACCACCGTACAAATGGACAGTTCAAAGATTACTTTATAACCGAGATCACACAGCTGGCTTATGCTCAAGAGGTTGTGCATCAAGCCTTCAACGTACGCTACTTTATTAAAGGTGACGGAACCATTGGAGAGAGTTCCGTAGCCTTTAGTGCTGCCACGAGAATTATCGCCAAAGATAACAGATGGACCTTTAGCCGACACGAAGTTAACAAGAAGAGATTTGTTTCCAGTCATATGACGTGAACATCCACTATCCAGATACCAGATCTGTTGATGTCCATAAACCTGAGTGGATGAGGAAGAGCATCATGTCGAGACTAGAGCAAGAGTGGAAGGAGTTTCCTCACAGTCATTGATGTCATCAATCTTTGCCATGAAACAAATATTGGCCATGTCCTTATCACTGTCAGATGTGGGTTCATCTACCAAGTCATGATACTCAGCCAGCAGACCCGTTCCCTTTTTGGAAAGAAGTTCATTTCTCTCATTTTCTCTTTTGTATTTAGCCTTGTACTTTTCAGCACGGTCAGAGTTCACAGAGGAACCAGGTTGGCCAGATCTTTGAGAAGAGGAGTGATTTGAATCGGGTCTGGATCTGTTAGATTTTGAAAAGGGACGACTAGATGAAGAGTTCTTTGATTTTTCAGAAAGCTTGCTTCTGCACTCAGAGGCAAAGTGACCTTTCTTCCCACATTTAAAGCATTCCTCGTTTGATTTATCAGTTGAAGAGTGCTTGGGGAAATTTTGAGAAGATTTTCTAGAAAATTTAGATTTACTAGAGGAGAAACGGAATCTAGGTTTAGAGTAACCTGCCAGCATGGCTATGCCATCTATCAGTTGGTCAACGGGGGTTTCCTCACCTTCATCATCAGCATCACTAAGATATGCCTCCGAATGATCATTGTTATCTTCCTGACTTTCATGGTCAGAATCAGAAGGATATGTAATTCTTGGAATGCACATAGATCTTTTGGAAGAGTCACTTACAAGAGCTAGGGAAGAGCTTTTGATATCTTTAATGACAGACTTCCTTTGGAGCTTGGTTTGCTCAAAGTTAAAGAGAGTACCATAAAGAGCTGTGAGAGGCATATGATCAAGATCCTTGGTTGTCTTAATGCATGTGCAGATGTTTTCCCAGAACTCAGGAAGACAGTCCATAAATTTGCATAAGACTTCCTCATTGTCATAAATGCGACCCAACAGCTTAAGATCATTAAGCAGACTGTTAAAACGGTTATAGTAGTCAGAAAGCGATTCTTCTTTTTCATGAGTAAACAGTTCATATTTTCTAACAAGAGCGATTTTTCTGCTCTTTTTCACTTCAGAAGTTCCTTCATAAAGAACACACAGAGTAGACCACATTTCTTTAGCAGTAGAAAAGTTTACAAGAGAGTGATAAACTTCATCAGGCAAAGAGAGGGCAATGATGGCTCTGACTTTAGTGTCAAGAGCTAAAAGACGCTTGTCTTCATCAGTGTACTTACTGGGGTCCTTTACAATGTATCTCCCAGTAGCTGGTGTTCGTTCTTCCTCATCAGAAGAAGAATCATCACCATCCTCATCTTTATTTTTGGCATTATAACGATCCCAAACTCTTGGGACAATAGGTCCTTCATGGAGTATATTAGGATATCTGCTGTCAACTCCTTCTAGAAAGAGCATCATACGACTTTTCCACAGAGAGAAGTTATTAGGGTTAAACTTTGGTGGTTTGGCTATGGAGCCATTTTCGTATGATCAAGCATTTGAGTTTTGAGAAGAAACATTGTTTAAAGAAGAAGATGAAGCCATTGCAGACCAGATCAAGCTTATTAGATTAAGCCGACCTGCTCTGATACCACTTGTTGGTCCCAGCTATGGATTAGCAATGGTAAACAAGTATTGTAGAAGGGGGGGTTGAATACAATACACAAAATTTTTCACTTATATAATTCTTTATTGATTTAAAATCAAGAATTACACATAGAAAACTTAAAGATTGTTGCGGAACAAAACAGATAAAATCTGCTTAAACAATCTAACACAAAGTCACACAGAGAATAAGAACAGTTGTAAAACACTTAGAAAACAAATGAACTTCTGAGAGAGAGTAATGCCAGCACTTGAAAGCTTTTAGAGAGTCTATAAACTGGTTGAGTTACAAGGTTGAAGATGATCTCCTTTTATAGTGCCTTATGCATTAAATGCAATGGACACTTGTCAAAGAGAGCATGGAAGGCAGATAGGAAACAGGTCTTCTGAAAAGTAATTTTGTCTTTTTACTTTTGTCTTCAAGCGTTGACCTGCTTGTTGAAGTTGAAGTTACTTGAAAGAGATAAGAAATCCAAAGAACCTTTTTCTGATCTTCGGATGATGTCTCTATCAATGCAAGATATCCTGAATATATTCTGCAGATAAAGTGGATATACCTGCTGAAATTTCTTTGTCGAAGACTTCTTTGCCGAAGATATGCCTAACATGTCTTCAAATATTTTGCCTAACATGTTATCTTCTTCAAAGATCTTGCCGAAGATATGCCTAACATGTCTTCAAGGATTTTGCCTAACATGTTATCTTCTTCAAAGATCTTGCCTAACATTTCATCTTCCAACATGTCTTCAAAAACTTCAAGTGAACTGGCCTAAGACTTTAGGAAGTCTTCAAGTAGCAGCTTAATCTTTGGTTGAGAAGTCTATCTTCAATCCGCTTTGAAGATATACTTCTACTTTGTTTCTTCAGTTGATCTTCGACTTCACCGAACATTTTTATACAATTAAACCGCTTGAACCTAAAAATTATTCTAAGTATGAACTGTGAAATTGAGAGACTGAGGTCATCTTCAAATCTAAGTGACCCAACAATAAACATATTAGACTGACGTGATGCGTGACGTGACGACAAGATCAAACCAAGCCTTACGAGTTACAACTAGGCCATCACGTTTTCCAATGCATGACTTAAGGCGGCAAATATGAATATAATATATATGTATATATGTGTTTATGTCAGTATCTTGAACAATAATGATTAAGTTATTAACAATTTAAATTCATATAAAACAATAAAAAGAAATTCTAAATTCTAATCGATACTAATGGACAAATTCGAATCAAGTTTCGAAATACATAGATTCGAAAAATCGAAAGTACACAAATTTGTAATGTCATAACTAGCTCCACGCCTTATTTCAACGCCAAGGGTAAAACATTACGACAAGGCCACGCCTCGGTGCAATGATGCGTTTTTTAAACATTGAAATATACTAACGGGTTAATGGCTGCTGTTTGGGCAAAATTTCCCCAGTCTCGACCACGACCAAAGTATTAAGAACATGTATTACACTTCTCCCTAAACACAAGTCAAATCATAAGCATTTTGACCTTTGAACAAAGCCAAAAGTCAAACGTACCTCTCGACCTCGATTGTCGTGTAGAAACACACGACCTCGACCAACTAACGTATGATTCTTCTGTTACGTTTTCCTCATTTAATGCAGGTCAAAAGGCATTCATGGCCAACGGACGAAAACCGTCAGAGCAATTATGAGCATTAAACTACGGAGACCGTTGCCACCGTTATTAGAAGAATTCATGGAGACATTAAATGCATTCGAAGAATATAAATATGAAGACAAAGTCATCATTGGCACATCATCAAACTCTGAACTACACACTGCGTACTCAAGAACACACAAAACAAAGAACTCTCTCTCGAAGAATCGCTCTCTGGTCGGGATGAAATGTAACCCCAAAAAGGCTACAACAACTAGCAAACCATGCAAGTATACATGTTCTACTAGTGTCGTCCAAAAACAAGTAATAATGGTAAGTAATACCAGATATCGTACCTCAGGGACTTTCAAAGCAAGAAGAGTAACAATAAGTTGATTCTCAAAGCTGGATTTTGGTAACAAGATTTTTAGTAACTGAAAGCAAAGTACTGAAAGATAATAACAAGAAATTAAAGATAGTATGGGTGCAAGATCAGGTTGGATTTGGGCTAACAAAGTGCTTAGGACATTGCTATAGCAAGCACAGGAGTGCTGTAGCAAAGTCTCCTCAATACTACTGAATTGAATGGCCTTCCAAGGGAAGTTCAGATTAGACTCTTTACGTAGGGTGGGCACTTGGTAAGTGCAACAAGAACCTACTAGTCGGATCTTACCTTTCTTTCCATATAGTTTCTCAACCCAAAGGATTGAAGCAACTCTTTATAGTCTCTATAACACACCAACATAAACACTTGCGTTGTCTCCATTTTGAGTCCAACTCATCCAAATAGAATAACACTCGTCACTTTGTCAAAGACTATAGGATGAAGCATTCATGTTGTTTATGAATAGTAAAGCAAAAGATTAATGCAAACAAATGCCCAAAGACACTTGGCTTAATCAATCAACCTTCACTCACACCCACACTATGGTGTTTAACCTGCCATACTGGAATGTAAATGCTTAAATGTAAATGACATGTATGTAAATGACGTAATGTAAGTGCAGAAAGTAAAGAAAGTTGTAAAGGTTGCTATAGCAACAGACATAATCGGAAAATGACTTGTAACTAAAAGATTGCAATTGAAATTTAAAGTACTTAGAGACAAAGCTTAGAACAAGCTTTGTTCCAGTAGAAGCTGAGTTCAAATGAAATACAAGCTAAACTATTTATACTAGAAAGCAAGGAATCAAAAGATGCTTAGAAAGTACAAAAGTGGTTATACCCATTGGGTAATAACCAAGCATCTAAGTACAACATAAAGTAAAAACATATAAAGTCTATCAAAGGAGCATCTTCAGGAGCATCTTTCAGGGGCATCTTCCAGAGTTGACTTCAGCCCAATGGAGTACAAAAAGATGCCTGAGATCTTCTTCAATAACACAAAAATCGTCCAACTTGATTGAGCCAATGCCTGCCAATATCACTACTGTAGCATCCCCTGCTGTAGCAACATAGAATTCAGCAACAATTCACCAAAAAGATAGGATTAATCCATAAACTACATCCTAGCTCCATTCTAAAGAAAAAGTGTAAAATAAGACTAAAAGACTCGATATCTAATTGGGAAAGTTGTAAAATAAGGTAAACTAAAGTCCTAAATGGGTATACAAGAGTATATAAATACACTCTTATCACACCCCTACACTTGAACTGTTGCTTGTCCCCAAGCAACCAAAATGACAACTAAAAAATCACTCAAATGAGAAATTGAAAATAATTTAAAAAGGTGAAAATGAAAAACTAAACAGATTATGAGATTTGGAAACCAAGGCAGGACCATAGCCACACATAATTCTGTGTCCATCCCTCATAATTCACTCAATTCCATAAGCCAATACTCATTTCCTATTGTTAGACATTAAGATCTTGTGAATTCAGAATCTTTAGGGCTTTTTGGGTGATTTGGATTTGTAGCTCAATGTATTCTTTCATCCTCCAAGTCTGTTATCTATATTGTACAAACAGTGTATATGCTATGCATATTTTTACTGTTTTATGTATTTTGACTTTGGACACCACTGATTCATTCTTTGATATTTTTTTGGGAGCAATTTTCTGCCCTATGGGCTGTTTTTGTGCTCATGAACCAGTGTACCTTCCCCCACACTTGCAAATGTCAATGTCCCCATTGAGACAATAATCTTTATGGCTTAAGGGTGCAAAGGGTATAGGTGGCTTGTGTATGTGAAAGGATGGCCTAAGTCATTTTCTAAAAACACAAGGATGTCTGTTTGCTTCCCAGGTAGATGAGCATGGTTCTAGTTTTGAGGACTGATAAGGAATGTGTATCATCAAAATTACCATGGGATGTGGTTTGTGATGGTGCCAATCTCATAAGACTCAAAACTTAAAGACTCAACAAATTCCCATATTCTAAAAACTAAAAAAAAACTAATGGAGCTAAGTATAGAAATGGACCTGCCTACTCTTTGGGAGTAGGTTTTGCTGCAGCACTGGGGATGAACTTTTCTGCCTCCTTCTGCAGCTTTTCTGGATATAGACCAATGTTGGCATACTCCTCTGGATTCTCCATTGCCCACTTGGTTTCCATGACTCCCTCTCTTACCATTTGGTAGTGCCTGTGCAAAGCAGTGAGCTTTCTGTCGTGTTGAGCATCCTTATCCTGTTCTTTCAAACAAGCCAGCAGTTTCTTCTCACTCTCCACAATCTTGGCTTCCATATCTGTCTTCTGTTTGGCCAAGAGGGTCATCCACGTCAAGTCCCTCTCTTTCAGTTTAGTCAAGAGAGTTTCCTGGTTGTTGGCAATCTGCTTGGCTAGGTACACAAAGGATTTGGCTTCAAGCTGGTCTTCTATTGGGACTGAATGGGGTTTATTTGGTTGTTGTGATCTTTTGGAACTACCTGCAGCAGTTGCTGCAGCATCCAGGAGTGATGCTGCAGCAATGGCATTCTGCTTCATTGCTTTCTCTGCATTCCTCATCACTCTCTTTACTGTCTGGGTTTCTATCACAGCTTTTCCTGAGACAATTTCATCTGTGGGAAAGGTTTTTACTTTGGCTCTAAGGAGTAGGGAGTTTATTAGGGCCGGATGCCAAAGGTCTCCCTTTGTCTTCTCAACACATGACTTGATGCTTTTGCACACAGCTTCTGTAACATCCCAAATTTTCAGTTATATTATTTTTTGAATTACAAATTAACTTGGGGTTAAGTTGGTAATTGTTTAAAAGTGTTGGTTGAAGTATATTTTCAAATTGAGGGTTAATTGTGTAATTATTTAAAGTTAAGGGTTTATTTGGTATATAGTCTTATGACTCATGCTTGTTTAAAGTGAGGTGTCAAATTGTTAAGTCATCATGGATTAAGGGTGGTGTCTAAGTGTGTGAGTGTATGTCCTTTGTGTGTGTGTTTCGGTTTTGAGACGAGAAAGAGAACCGAGATAGAGGAAAGAATCGAGTAAAGAAAAGAAGAAATCAGTTTCATTTTCAGTTGGAAAGCATGAATCAAACCAAGGTAAACATCATTAATTCCTTCATCTTTTTAGTTGAAAGTTTTCTATGGAATTTTAGTTGGGTTTTGGGGTAAATCTTGATGTTATGAGAATCTGAGTTTTAGGATATGTTAAGATAAGTGTATAAAACATATCTGCAAAATATCATAAACATTCATGGCTTAAAACTAAAGATTTCTGGGTTTTTACGTTTTTAGTTGGTTGAGACTTGCTTGAAGGTCAGTTGGTTGAGACTTGCTTGAAGGTCAGTTGGTTGAGACTTGGAATAGTGAATAGTGTTGAAGTCTCAGTAGTGGATTGAGACTTGGAATAGTGAATAGTGTTGAAGTCTCAGTAGTGGATTGAGACTTGGAAT
Source organism: Saussurea involucrata (assembly GCA_033807775.1). NCBI lineage: Eukaryota > Viridiplantae > Streptophyta > Magnoliopsida > Asterales > Asteraceae > Saussurea > Saussurea involucrata. The sequence goes on from CM066316.1 coordinate 91,192,493, forward strand.
AGTGAATAGTGTTGAAGTCTCAGTAGTGGATTGAGACTTGGAATAGTGAATAGTGTTGAAGTCTCAGTAGTGGATTGAGACTTGGAATAGTGAATAGTGTCGAAGTCTCAACAATGGGTTGCGACTTTAGACGAGGACTTTGGATTATTTAAGATTCTTAGCCTTTAAGAAATACTTGTATTTTTAATTGTTCCAGATTCGGTAAGATTGGAATGAAAGATCGCATTTCTCGAGAAAAGCTAAGAAGGAAATTCGATAACCAATCGAGGTGAGTTTATTCAACTCTCTTTAAAATTCAGTAATTAATCTTGAATTAGATGCTTTATATGTATGCATGAATATGTATTATGTGGATTTGATTAAATTAGAGATAAGCCAAGAAGGCGATTAAAAGATATGTTATGTTGGTTACCATGTTAAAGTTCCAAGATGAGTTATGTATGAAATTGGTGAACTAGTATTTATTATTAATCTTGCATGCTAAGTTTGATTATCTACTACATGAAATAAATATGTGGTTATGAACTCTAAATATGATTTGAAGCTTGATTGAGATATTAACTTCTATGCTAAGTTAAAGAGGAGATAATTAAGAGATTGAAATGAAGAGATAGTAATATTCTTGATATTTTATATATATATATAGAATATGTTCGGAGAAATGATATACTATATGCTGGACGCATATAGTAGTATCGATTATTACATATATTATATTATGTGATCATGTGCTTTTACTAAAATAGGCATCCGGTCACCGAGGGCACTTGGGTACGGTATGATGGGAACCGATTACTCGCCATAGGCCGAAGGGATGTAATTTTAGTAATTGGGTGAACCTTGAATCATGAGTCTCGATTTGAGTATCGCGATATTATAATCCCATTAGGACCATTGATGCAGAGGTGGAATGTGGAATAGGCAGATTTTGATTTGTAATTCCCATTTCGATTTATGGAAGATCAGAGATTTCCATTGTTTTCGGGAAGATCGGAGATTTCCCTGTGATGAGAGGAAGATTAGAGACAGGCATAAAGTAATTTGTAATCTCTACTTCCTGATTAAGAAATAGGCAGGTTTTGACTTGTAATTTCTTGTGTGTGATTATTGGTTGTGAATCTGGAATGATTCAGAGTTAACTCTTATGTTGTTGTTGCGATTAAATGAGTTAGTCGTAGGAAATTGGGAGTGGGGTAGATTCCCCGATTTGGAAAGGAGTTGTCGTACGGTAAGATGGGTGAGAACAGGTTTGAGTTATCTGTTCATGTTTTAATTATTAAATTTTATTTTGATTTGAGTATTCTCACTAGGCGAAAGCCTAATGTTTCAAGTTGAATCTTCTTACCAGGTACAAGCTCCGGGAAGTAGCGGGAACGAGAGAAGAGAACTTTTGGAGAGATTCAGGCTTAGAGATAACAAAGGATCTAGTTATTCTTTGAAATCTTTGGGACAGTTGTTTAGATAACTCGATTAATCTGATTGTTATGAGGTGATTAGATTAATAAGTTATTTAAGTAATGTCAGTTGTATATAAAAACCTTACATTTGATCCTCAGGTTATATAAGTTTGAAAGTTTTGATCATAACTGGTGGAAATTTCAAGGTTTAAATTGACTCCGTTTTCAGGGTGTTTCAGCTTCCCCCACACTGAATCTTTTACCACCCATGATACAGTATAGTAGTATCATTCTTTCAAAGATCAGACTTGTATCATGGGTTGTGGGCTGGAGTGTGTACCTCAGAAAATAGAACCAAACGCTGACCTCGGGCAAGAGGTCCTTGCTATGCATTGTTCTGAATAACCTGTTCTTCCAGGAAGCACCAGGTTGAGCAATGGTGCTCAACACCTTCCTGGCGTCTTCTGTGGCCTTCTCAAAAAAAATTCTGTAATCATTAGCTGCAAGGGACACAATGCCATACATATTATCAATTGTGTGTGCATCATAAGACACATCAGTGCCCCTTACCCTTACAGTCTGGCTTGTGGATGCTGCAACCTCTGCATAGAATTCCCTGATGAGGGAGAGGTTGTAGGCTCCTGGAACTGCATAGAACAACTCCCATCCCATTGTTCTTATGGTGTTGGTAATGAAAGGGTAGTCCCTCAAGGCTTCTGGACTGAATCCTTTATCTGCTAGAGCCTCTTTGGCAGCAAGTGTGCCAAACTGCTCATATGCTAACTTGCAACTGAAAGTTCCAAAAGAGGGGTTTTCTCTTCTGGTTCTGTTTTGGTTTGGTGATGGTGAAGAAGGTATTTTCTTCTGCTTCACACTCCCCTTCTTGGGAGTCTTCATCCATTCAGCTAATGGCAATTCTTCATCTTCTGCTGTTGCTGCAGCAATCTCTTCCTTTGTCACAACAACGTCCTCATCACTGCTATCATCAAAGTCCGAGCTCTCCTCTTCTGTGTCCTCTTCTTCTTCAACCTCTGGACTCTTCCCTTTTCCTTTCTTCTGAGCTAACATCTTTCTCACTTCTTCCTCCTTGGTCATAATCACAGTCTCCTTTTCTAGAAGCTGTGATTGTCCTGATAAATGCATTTCTGGATTGGTTTCCAGATTAGCACTCTCACTTTGCACAGAAGGTGTTTTGGTATTTGATGGCTTAGGCTCAGTGGGGTTCGTAGGTTTAACTGACGATTCTCCTAAAATGAGGTTTATTGCAGCCTTTGCCTCTTCAAGAGGATTTGCAGTTTTAGGAGAGTGTTGTGTCAGGATCGATTCCAAACAAGAATAATTATACTTAGAAATCAGAATTAAAGAATCTTGCGGAATAGAACTTTAATTCAAACACACTCAATGAACAACTAATCAGAAAACACAATCTGTTTGTATTCAAAACTTCAACTCACAAGTTTACAACCAAACCTCAATCTTGTTGAACAGGCTCAACAAGACGACTTCTACTTCTCTAGAAATAGGGTTCTAAACCTTGAGGTTAATTCTCTCTAAAACAAAAACGAATTCTTAAAAATTCTCTTAGAATAGCTATCTATCAACATCTATTTATACTAAATAATTACAAGATAACTATCAAAACAAAATTGATCTTCAGAATATTCTTTCATGCTTATCTTCAATCATTCCATCTTTATCTCCAACATTCTTGCATTCCATAATTATGATCACAAGCAGTATTAACATCGTTATGCACAAGCAGTACTAACATTGTTCCAGCAGCATTAACTTTTACTTGCAGTACTAACTTTGCTCTGGCAGTAGTATTGTTGTTCTGGCAGTACTAACCATACTTGGCAAATCTTCAGTTCCCAACAATCTCCCCCTAACTTGCCTTTTTAGGTTGAGAAGTCAAGTTCTTCAGATGATGCTTCCAAAACCTAATCATGAACACATAAATCAGGATTCAAACCCAGGCTTTGATTGATAATCCTTCTCACCAAGTATCTTCCCATTTCAGAATCCTTGTTGCAAGCCAACTTAGCATGTAGCATTCCATTCAACCTTTTCTTGCTGTGCTTGTATGCAACATCCACCAAATAATACTCATGATATGTATAGTCAAGTGTGATGACATACACTCCACATTTTTCAATGAGCATCCAGTTGGTAATGGTTTGAAAATTTCTTTCTATCATATACTGAACTGCTTCTGGTTTGAACATTAGGCACAGGTATTCAAGAACCAATTTGGTGATAGACATCCCTTTCTCATTCAGCATATTTCCATACAGCTTCATTCCAACCTTGTACATCTCCTCTACGTCAGATCTAGAGCACATTCTGATAAGTCTTCCCCATGTAGAACAGATCTCATACTTCCCATCTGCTCTTTTGACTCTAATGTACTCCTTTCTCTGATCTACCAAGGTATCCCAGAAGATGATCTCAGGAGGCATGGAAGATAATGGGTCAACTTTGATTGGATCAGTATCAACCATAGTGATATACATATCACATTGAGCATTACTTGGTTGACCTGATGGAGTTGCTACTTCTTCTTCAGCAACCTTTGTATCATCTTTCTTTTCTGGAACATCCTCTTCTTTTTCTTCTTCTACCACTGGTTCTACCCTAGGTTTCTTGACAACTTTCCTCTTGGTAGCTATAGACTTGGTTCTTGTTCTTTTCAGTGACTCCAGCTTTTCACCCAGGGTTTCTTCTTGCTTTTTAGGAGTGTCATGTTTGGCTTTAATCAAAGCCTCTGCAACTTCAACTTCTTCCAAAGTAGGCATTTTAGTTTCTGTTGCTTCCTTTGTTTCTGCTGCTTCTTCCTTTGTAGATACTGCTTCTTGCATGGTTTCTGCTGCTTCTTTTGTTTCTGCTGCTTCTTTCTTTGTAGATACTGCTTCTTGCATGGTTTCTGCTGCTTCTTTTGTTTCTGCTGTTGGTTCAGTTTCTGCTTCTTTCTGAATTTCAGCAGCATTAACCTTTTCTGCTGTTGGTTCAGTTTCTGCTTCTTTCTGAATTTCAGCAGCATTAACCTTTTCTACTGTTGGTTCAGTTTCTGCTTCTTTCTGAATTTCAGCAGCATTAACCTTTTCTGCTGCATGATCAGTTTCTGCTTCTTTTGCAATTTCTTCAACACACTCATTCTCCCCTTTTTCCTGTGCACTCTCCATGTTGAATTCAGCTTCTGACTCCCCCTTTTTGGGAGCATCATTGTTGGGTCTTCTTCTTTTAAGAACATACTGAGCTTTCTTCTTCCTGTGCATCAACTTTGTAATCAGCTTCTTATGCTTCTCAAGCTGTGTTTGTTGATATAGGACCACTTTCTTGAGTCCATCTATCTCCTTTTGCTGACTTACAACATCTGTGTTGATATTGGCAATGGTTTCCATCAATTCCTCATATGTATATCTATCCTCACCTTGTTTAGGAGTTTTTACTTCCTTTAAAGGATCACTGGAAATTTTAGTAGGTGTCTTTTGCCTAGCAAAAGCACTGCCTACCCCCGTGGTTTCTTGGCACCTGGGACCTCTGAATGATTTCTCATTCTGAGTTGCCGTGAGGAAGGTCTTAGGTATGTTACCACTGTCCTTCTCTGTGCTAGCAGAAGTAGTGGCAGCCTTGCTACTCACATGCTCAACCTTCTCCTTAGTGAGCACCTTCTTGGGGTTGGGAGACACCCCTGTGGTTTCCCTTTCGATATTCTCTATTGGAGAATGCTCCAATAGAGGGCTTAAAGGCTTTGGGCTTGTAGGAGGTACATCAAGGGAAGGAGCCTTGTGTACCATTCTTCTTGTAAACTTTTTGGTTATGAGAGGAGTGGGTCTTTGAAGAATGGACTGAGGAATTTCTTTGGTGATTGAAGGTGGGGTTTGGCTATCAGTGGGTTGGTCTAATGAGGGCCTTGACCCTGATGCCATACCTTCTAGTGTGTGGGACACACCCATCATTGTAGAGAACAATGGAGTGTCAACTCCTTCCGAGTCCCTGGAAGTTCTTCTCATATTTGAGAAGACCTTTCCTTTAGGGGGTTTAGGTACATATACCTCAGTAAATTGAGGCAAATCCGTCAATTCCTGAGTAATCACTGCTTGGACAAACCTTGGGTACATATAAAAACTCTTTTTGGATTCCAGGTTTGACACAAGATCATTGAAAATCATTTGTGAAAATTAAACTTCCTGGCAGTGGCCAAGCAGACCAGGGCATAAGCAATGGTACTGCTAAACTCACTCCATCCAGTAGTTTTCTTTGAAATGCAATGCATTAAGGTATGAACAAAGAATCGCCATTGTGTAGAAAATTTAGACTTGAAAAACTTAAAGATTCCAATGGGACCTTCATACCCCATTCTCGTTAAAGTTGAGTATAGATCGTCATTAGGAATAGACGTCATACCTGAGGCATCATCCAAACGAAGAGTGATGCGAATAAGCTCCTCTGTAACATTCAAGGGTTTGTCACACACCCTTGTTTTGATGATTTTCTGCCCATCTTCAGATACCACGATGGCATTTTCCCATAACTGCTTCTGATGCTCGGTGTAGATTGTCGGGATCACCGTTAGGGCATAGGATATATGCGTAGACTTGAGGAAATCCACAATGTCGTGAAAACCTGTGGACTGTTTTGGCTTCTGGAGCATGGCAATCTCGTTGTGTTCGTCGATAAACTCCATTGTACCTGAGGATTCTTGACAGAAAACAGAGATTCTTGGGAGAGAATAGTTAGAAAGAGAGAGAGATGAATAGAATTCAAAGAGACGTTATGAACTTTGGCGGGCTGAAAGAGGCATTTATAGCAGTATTAGCCCTAATTTTTCTTTTAAAGCAGTATTAACGACACATGCAGTATTAAGTACGAAGCAGTATTAACTATGTACTGGCAGTAGTAACTATGCACTGGCAGTAGTAACTATGCACTGGCAGTAGTAACTATGCACTGGCAGTAGTAACTATGCACTGGCAGTAGTAACTATGCACTGGCAGTAGTAACTTTTCAGCACTTGTCAATCTGAGTCATACAGAAGATCCTGAGAAGAAGTGTTAGTAGTACCAAATATAGAAGGAAATACAGGTATAAAAACTGAAAATCATGACTTTATTCAAGGTTGATCATGCCCACACTTGTTACCAAGAAAGTGAATCTACCCACATCAAAAGCTTTTGTGAATAGATCAGCAAACTGGTCATTGGTATGAACTTTAGCAACTTGAATTAATTTCTTTTCATTACAATCTCGAATAAAGTGATACCTGATCTCTATGTGCTTTGTTTTTGAGTGTTTGACTGGATTGTTAACAATGCTAATAGCACTGTTGTTGTCAATGGAGATTGGAGTGTGAAGAAATGTTACCCCATAGTCCAACATCTGATTCTGTATCCATAGAACCTGAGAGCAGCAGCTTGCAGCAGCTATATACTCAGCTTCTGTTGTAGATAAGGACACTGTGGTTTGTTTCTTACACTGCCAAGATACGAGTCTTGCACCCAAAAACTGACATCCACCTGAAGTAGACTTCCTATCCATGTTAGCTCCACCCAAGTCACTATCTGAGTATGCAAGTAGATCAAAGGATGATTCATAAGGATACCAGAGACCTAATCTAGGTTGCCCTCTTAGGTATCTAAATATCCTCTTGACTGCATGAAGGTGTGAATGCTTTGGTGTAACTTGAAATCTGGCACATACACATACTGGAAACATAATATCTGGTCTAGAGGCTGTGAGATACATGAGTGATCCAATCATTGATCTGTAATGATGGACATCCACATCCTCCCCCTCAATATCAGCATTGATTTGTTTGTGTGTCTCCATTGGTGTGCTTGCTGGCTTTGAGTCTGATAATCCAAACTTATCCAGGATGTCTTTCACATATTTGGATTGGCATATGAAAATCCCATCCTTCTTCTGTTTCACCTGAAGCCCAAGGAAGAAAGTAAGTTCACCCATGGAACTCATCTTGAAGCTCTTGTGCATTAACTCCTCAAAGTCTTTACACATGTGATCATTTGTGGATCCAAAGATAATGTCATCCACATAGATCTGAACAAGTAGGGTGTCCTTCCTTTTCCTTTTAATGAATAAGGTCTTATCAATGATTCCTCTTTCAAATCCATTTTCCAAGAGATAGGTAGACAGGGTGTCATACCATGCTCTTGGGGCTTGATGTAGACCATAAAGTGCCTTCTTTAACTTGTACACTCTGTCAGGATACAATGGATTCTCAAATCCAGGGGGTTGACAGACATACACTTCTTCATCTATAGTCCCATATAGAAAAGCACTTTTTACATCCATCTGGTAGACCTTGAACTTCATATATGAGGCATAGGCTAGAAACAACCTAATTGCCTCAATCCTTGCAACTGGAGCAAAGACTTCCTCATAGTCTATACCCTCTTCCTGAGTATACCCTTGTGCAACCAGCCTGGCTTTGTTCTTGATCACAATTCCTCTCTCATCCTTCTTATTTCTGAAAATCCACTTGGTGCCAATTGCCCTATGACCTTTTGGAAGGTCCACCAAGTTCCAAACATTCTGTAGCTTGAACTGTAGCAGCTCCTCTTGCATTGCTTCTATCCAACTTGAATCTTTCATAGCATCATAAGCCTTTTTGGGCTCAATTTGGGATAGAAAACAAGTGAGTACAGTATTAACTGTATTTTGCTGATCTTGTAGCTCTTGAAGTCTGCTTTGATTCCTAGTCATCATAGGAGAAGCAATGTCTCCAATTACCAACTCAGGAGGATGATTTTTCTGAGTTCTTGATGGATGACCAGATTCCTCTTGTAAGTTCACATCCAGATTTGACTCATTTAAGTCTGGATTTTCTTCAGCTTCTTCAGTCACTTCAGACTCTCTGGAATTTGGACTTAAAGGCTGATTTTCCTCTATTCTTCTCTTTTCTTCATTCTGAATGGGTTCAGCTTCCTTTTCTTGTTCACAGAAGTCAACAGGATCAATGGTAGGGAGTGAAAATATCACAAACTGAATTATGTGATCTGATGGTGGTGCATCCCTTTGTCCTGCATTTACATCACTACTGATACCCAAAGAATTAGTGAGTGAATCAATGTCAAATAGCCAATCAGGACCTGAACCAATAGGATTTGGTGTGTTCTCATTGCATTTGACATTGTCACTTTCTTCAATTATTCTAGAAGAGGTATTAAACACTCTGTAAGCCTTACTCTGAGATGAGTAACCAACAAGAAAACCATCATCTGCTTTGCTATCAAACTTACCTAAGTGAGATTTGGTATTGAGAATTGTACAAGGACACCCAAATGGTTTGAAAAATCCAATAAATGGTTTCTTTTTCTGAAAAAGCTCATAAGGTGTCTTGTTTTTAGGCTTTATTACTAAAACTCTGTTTTGGACATAACAAGCAGTATTAACTGCTTCTGCCCAAAAAGTAGTGGGTAATTTTGAATCAGCTAACAGAGATCTAGCAGCCTCAATCAGTGTCCTATTCCTTCTCTCAGCAACACCATTCTGTTGTGGAGTCCTAGGAGCACTGTATTGTCTCTCAATTCCTTTTTCCTCACAAAAGTTGTTTAGATCAAGGTTTTTAAATTCAGTCCCATTATCTGATCTAATGACTTTCACTTTTTGATTTGATTGGTTTTCAATTCTAAGAATAAAAGATTTGATCAGTCCACTTGTCTCATCTTTAGTTCTCAGAAAATATACCCAAGTAAATCTAGAGTAATCATCAATAATAACTAAACAGTATGACTTCTTGCCAATGCTCATGACATTTGTAGGGCCAAACAGATCCATATGCAACAACTGAAGAGGATTTGGGATAGTGTTTATCTCTTTGGACTTATGAGAAGTTTTGTGTTGTTTGCCTTTGAGACAAGCAACACAATGATCATCACATGAATAAACTTTTGATGGTAAACCCCTAACAAGATTATTTTTAACAAGTTTATTCATTGTTTTAAAATTCATGTGACACATCCTTCTGTGCCAAAGTGATGATTCATCCATTGAAGCTTTTGATACCAAACAGTTTAGGGATGAATCAGATGAAACACTTTCTAAATCTAAACAATACACATTATCCTTTCTAGGAGTTCTCAATAGTATCATGTTTTCATCAACTACTTTGAATCCAGGAGCAAGAATAATGCATTCAGAATCAGTAAATAATATACTATGTTTCTTGTCACAGACCTGTGATACACTTAACAAGTTGTATCTCAATTGCTCAACATAGTAAACATCCTCAAATGTCATCTTACCTTTTGATACATCACCTTTACCACTTATCTGACCTCCTGCAGGATTATTCCCAAAAGCAACATGTCCTCCATCAATTCTTTTGAAATTCTTGAGGCAGGCCATGTTACCTGTCATGTGCCTGGAGTAACCACTATCAACATGCCAGATGCTCTTCCCCTTGAGCTGTTGGTTGCCCTGCACATAAGATAAATCAATTAGTTTTTATTGGGAACCCAAGCCAAAGTGGTCTTGGGTCTCCCTTGCTCATCAAAGTACTTACATTCAGTTTTGATAAGTTTTTCAACCTGAGGAACTTCAGTACTGGAGTACTTTGTCAAGATGATTGGTCTAGCAGCACAAACACTAGAAGCAGTATTATCTTTAGAAGAAGTACTAACAGTGTTAGCAGTACTAACACTGCTAGCAGCAGTATTGCTTCTAGAAGAAGTACTAACAGTGTTAGAAGCACTAACACTGCTAGCAGCAGTACTATCTGAGGCAGCAGTACTAACACTAGTGCTTTTAGGAACCCACATTGTGACACATTCTTTTTCAGTCTTTTTCCTCATGTGGCTTTTGGATTTAGCTTGTTTCTTAGCCACATGGTTTCTTACAGGCTTCCTATAACCATTTGATTTTTGAAAAGTTCTTTGAAAATTTATCCTTTGGTTAATAGGATTGAAATAACAGTGTTTGGCAAGGTGATTCAATTTGCCACATATAAAACAAGGTTTTGGTCTGTTAATCCTTTGCAGATCAACTCCTTGTTTTTGAGCCCACTGATTATTCCAGTTTCTTTGATTTCCCCTCTTTGTATCATGTTTTTGGGGTTCATTCTTTTGAGAATTCTTGCAAGAACAATGTTCACAAGTATTGGAATTCACAACAGTGGTCTGTGTATAATGAACTCCCTTTCCTTTTTCAGATCTTTTCATCTCATTGTTCTTATCCCAGGGACTTCCACCTTCCTCATTAGTCTTGATGTAATTCTCTAAGGGGATCTCACCACTGACATTCTTGTTCCTTTTCTTAGACTCTTCTTTTTCAGTTTTATCCTCAACAACAACTTCATCTAATGGATCTACTTTAGTAGCTCCTTCAGGTAAGTCCTTCCTATCCTTGGTTTCTAACAGGTCTGACCTAGGAGGGATGTATGTGTTGTTGTAGGGTGGGGGTGTGGCATTGTACCCTAGGCCTGGTTTCATCTTACTGTGGATTTGAGCATTTATTATGGTGTCCATGACTTTAGAAGCACATGAAAACTTTTCAACATCAAGTTTTACTTTCTCAAGTTCTCCTTTTAATTTCTCACATTCCTCCCTAGACTCTTTCAGTTGGAACTCCAGACCATTCTTTTCCCACTTCCAGTAGTTTGTATCATATGAGTGTTGAAGTTCATTGGCTTGAAAAGCCTTAATTTGTTCTTCAAACCTCTCAACAATCACTACATAATCTCTTCTATCCTTTTCTAATCTCTTAAGGTCATCACACATTCCCTGGTTGTGATCTCTATACTTTTTCACAGTGTCTATACAAGCTTGAGAACAGAGATTAGATTTTACCTCAGTAGGAAGATCTGAGACTTCTGCCATGAGTGCATGATTCTGAATTGCCTCTTCTGCTTGATCACTCCAATCAAATCCCATTCCTTGTTGAGAAACAAGGGCTTGAACAGAGTTTCTGTTCTGGTTGAAGCTTCCAGTCTGAGCTTGTTGATGGTTGTTTTGAGATACTCCACCTCTGCATTCTCTGGCAAAGTGTCCCATCTTATGACACTTGTAGCATTCCACCTTAGACTTGTCAAACCCAGCACCATCTTCTCTTCTTTGGGAAAAGTTGTTTCTCCCAGTCCTCTTTATAAACTTCTTCACCCTCATAGAAAGCATAGCCATCTGCCACTTGATATCCATCTCCTCAAGATCATCATCATTAATCTGTTCTAAGTCATCATTAATTAATGAGGAGTTAACATGACTAGAAAAGAAAGCTTCTAGTACAGAATCATTGGCCTTCTCCTGATTGACTCCACCAGCAGTACTTACTGATTCAGGGTTAGCAGTAGAATCAGTTGATGCTGATAGGAGTGCAGCATTATACACATATCCTGAGGGCTTCTTCTTGGCTTCAACCTCTGCTTCAAATACCCTAAGATCATTGTAAAGATCATCAAGCTCTTTATCTTCTAACTGGTCATTCTGTCTGAAAGACACAGTATACATTGTCCATTCCTCACCCAATGATCTTAGAAACTCCCTGTTTACATCATCAGCCTCCATACGAACTCCAACTGTAGCCAATTCTCCAATCAACTTATTAAATCTATCAAAAGTTTGAGTCATAGACTCATTCTTTGTAGAAGTAAAATTTTCATATTGTTGCTTAAGAATTGCCTTCTGGTTCCTCTTGGTGCTCTTGGTACCAGTGAATCTCTTTTCCAATGCATTCCATAAAATCTGAGCATCAGTGCAGTGATGAAATTGGTGCTGATACTCATTGGGAATAGCCAAAAGCAGAGTGCTTAAGGCTTTCATCTCTGTTTGTCTAACCTTTCTTTCTGCATCAGTCTTTGGAGGGGGTCTTTTGCCATCTGGTCCAACCCTTCCTTCAGCACATGGACCATTCTCTATAATATCCCAGATGGAATAATCAGTAAGCAAAATATACTGCTTGATTCTAATCTTCCACATGTCAAACTCATTAGGCCTGAGCATGGGAACCTTTGAAACAAGAGTACTATTTGATTCAACTGTGTTGTCCATAATGATTGTAGATTTCTAAGAAACCAGGCTCTGATACCACTTGTCAGGATCGATTCCAAACAAGAATAATTATACTTAGAAATCAGAATTAAAGAATCTTGCGGAAGAGAACTTTAATTCAAACACAATCAATGAACAACTAATCAGAAAACACAATCTGTTTGTATTCAAAACTTCAACTCACAAGTTTACAACCAAACCTCAATCTTGTTGAACAGGCTCAACAAGACGACTTCTACTTCTCTAGAAATAGGGTTCTAAACCTTGAGGTTAATTCTCTCTAAAACAAAAACGAATTCTTAAAAATTCTCTTAGAATAGCTATCTATCAACATCTATTTATACTAAATAATTACAAGATAACTATCAAAACAAAATTGATCTTCAGAATATTCTTTCATGCTTATCTTCAATCATTCCATCTTTATCTCCAACATTCTTGCATTCCATAATTATGATCACAAGCAGTATTAACATCGTTATGCACAAGCAGTACTAACATTGTTCCAGCAGCATTAACTTTTACTTGCAGTACTAACTTTGCTCTGGCAGTAGTATTGTTGTTCTGGCAGTACTAACCATACTTGGCAAATCTTCAGTTCCCAACAATCTCCCCCTAACTTGCCTTTTTAGGTTGAGAAGTCAAGTTCTTCAGATGATGCTTCCAAAACCTAATCATGAACACATAAATCAGGATTCAAACCCAGGCTTTGATTGATAATCCTTCTCACCAAGTATCTTCCCATTTCAGAATCCTTGTTGCAAGCCAACTTAGCATGTAGCATTCCATTCAACCTTTTCTTGCTGTGCTTGTATGCAACATCCACCAAATAATACTCATGATATGTATAGTCAAGTGTGATGACATACACTCCACATTTTTCAATGAGCATCCAGTTGGTAATGGTTTGAAAATTTCTTTCTATCATATACTGAACTGCTTCTGGTTTGAACATTAGGCACAGGTATTCAAGAACCAATTTGGTGATAGACATCCCTTTCTCATTCAGCATATTTCCATACAGCTTCATTCCAACCTTGTACATCTCCTCTACGTCAGATCTAGAGCACATTCTGATAAGTCTTCCCCATGTAGAACAGATCTCATACTTCCCATCTGCTCTTTTGACTCTAATGTACTCCTTTCTCTGATCTACCAAGGTATCCCAGAAGATGATCTCAGGAGGCATGGAAGATAATGGGTCAACTTTGATTGGATCAGTATCAACCATAGTGATATACATATCACATTGAGCATTACTTGGTTGACCTGATGGAGTTGCTACTTCTTCTTCAGCAACCTTTGTATCATCTTTCTTTTCTGGAACATCCTCTTCTTTTTCTTCTTCTACCACTGGTTCTACCCTAGGTTTCTTGACAACTTTCCTCTTGGTAGCTATAGACTTGGTTCTTGTTCTTTTCAGTGACTCCAGCTTTTCACCCAGGGTTTCTTCTTGCTTTTTAGGAGTGTCATGTTTGGCTTTAATCAAAGCCTCTGCAACTTCAACTTCTTCCAAAGTAGGCATTTTAGTTTCTGTTGCTTCCTTTGTTTCTGCTGCTTCTTCCTTTGTAGATACTGCTTCTTGCATGGTTTCTGCTGCTTCTTTTGTTTCTGCTGCTTCTTTCTTTGTAGATACTGCTTCTTGCATGGTTTCTGCTGCTTCTTTTGTTTCTGCTGTTGGTTCAGTTTCTGCTTCTTTCTGAATTTCAGCAGCATTAACCTTTTCTGCTGTTGGTTCAGTTTCTGCTTCTTTCTGAATTTCAGCAACATTAACCTTTTCTACTGTTGGTTCAGTTTCTGCTTCTTTCTGAATTTCAGCAGCATTAACCTTTTCTGCTGCATGATCAGTTTCTGCTTCTTTTGCAATTTCTTCAACACACTCATTCTCCCCTTTTTCCTGTGCACTCTCCATGTTGAATTCAGCTTCTGACTCCCCCTTTTTGGGAGCATCATTGTTGGGTCTTCTTCTTTTAAGAACATACTGAGCTTTCTTCTTCCTGTGCATCAACTTTGTAATCAGCTTCTTATGCTTCTCAAGCTGTGTTTGTTGATATAGGACCACTTTCTTGAGTCCATCTATCTCCTTTTGCTGACTTACAACATCTGTGTTGATATTGGCAATGGTTTCCATCAATTCCTCATATGTATATCTATCCTCACCTTGTTTAGGAGTTTTTACTTCCTTTAAAGGATCACTGGAAATTTTAGTAGGTGTCTTTTGCCTAGCAAAAGCACTGCCTACCCCCGTGGTTTCTTGGCACCTGGGACCTCTGAATGATTTCTCATTCTGAGTTGCCGTGAGGAAGGTCTTAGGTATGTTACCACTGTCCTTCTCTGTGCTAGCAGAAGTAGTGGCAGCCTTGCTACTCACATGCTCAACCTTCTCCTTAGTGAGCACCTTCTTGGGGTTGGGAGACACCCCTGTGGTTTCCCTTTCGATATTCTCTATTGGAGAATGCTCCAATAGAGGGCTTAAAGGCTTTGGGCTTGTAGGAGGTACATCAAGGGAAGGAGCCTTGTGAACCATTCTTCTTGTAAACTTTTTGGTTATGAGAGGAGTGGGTCTTTGAAGAATGGACTGAGGAATTTCTTTGGTGATTGAAGGTGGGGTTTGGCTATCAGTGGGTTGGTCTAATGAGGGCCTTGACCCTGATGCCATACCTTCTAGTGTGTGGGACACACCCATCATTGTAGAGAACAATGGAGTGTCAACTCCTTCCGAGTCCCTGGAAGTTCTTCTCATATTTGAGAAGACCTTTCCTTTAGGGGGTTTAGGTACATATACCTCAGTAAATTGAGGCAAATCCGTCAATTCCTGAGTAATCACTGCTTGGACAAACCTTGGGTACATATAAAAACTCTTTTTGGATTCCAGGTTTGACACAAGATCATTGAAAATCATTTGTGAAAATTAAACTTCCTGGCAGTGGCCAAGCAGACCAGGGCATAAGCAATGGTACTGCTAAACTCACTCCATCCAGTAGTTTTCTTTGAAATGCAATGCATTAAGGTATGAACAAAGAATCGCCATTGTGTAGAAAATTTAGACTTGAAAAACTTAAAGATTCCAATGGGACCTTCATACCCCATTCTCGTTAAAGTTGAGTATAGATCGTCATTAGGAATAGACGTCATACCTGAGGCATCATCCAAACGAAGAGTGATGCGAATAAGCTCCTCTGTAACATTCAAGGGTTTGTCACACACCCTTGTTTTGATGATTTTCTGCCCATCTTCAGATACCACGATGGCATTTTCCCATAACTGCTTCTGATGCTCGGTGTAGATTGTCGGGGTCACCGTTAGGGCATAGGATATATGCGTAGACTTGAGGAAATCCACAATGTCGTGAAAACCTGTGGACTGTTTTGGCTTCTGGAGCATGGCAATCTCGTTGTGTTCGTCGATAAACTCCATTGTACCTGAGGATTCTTGACAGAAAACAGAGATTCTTGGGAGAGAATAGTTAGAAAGAGAGAGAGATGAATAGAATTCAAAGAGACGTTATGAACTTTGGCGGGCTGAAAGAGGCATTTATAGCAGTATTAGCCCTAATTTTTCTTTTAAAGCAGTATTAACGACACATGCAGTATTAAGTACGAAGCAGTATTAACTATGTACTGGCAGTAGTAACTATGCACTGGCAGTAGTAACTATGCACTGGCAGTAGTAACTATGCACTGGCAGTAGTAACTATGCACTGGCAGTAGTAACTTTTCAGCACTTGTCAATCTGAGTCATACAGAAGATCCTGAGAAGAAGTGTTAGTAGTACCAAATATAGAAGGAAATACAGGTATAAAAACTGAAAATCATGACTTTATTCAAGGTTGATCATGCCCACACTTGTTACCAAGAAAGTGAATCTACCCACATCAAAAGCTTTTGTGAATAGATCAGCAAACTGGTCATTGGTATGAACTTTAGCAACTTGAATTAATTTCTTTTCATTACAATCTCGAATAAAGTGATACCTGATCTCTATGTGCTTTGTTTTTGAGTGTTTGACTGGATTGTTAACAATGCTAATAGCACTGTTGTTGTCAATGGAGATTGGAGTGTGAAGAAATGTTACCCCATAGTCCAACATCTGATTCTGTATCCATAGAACCTGAGAGCAGCAGCTTGCAGCAGCTATATACTCAGCTTCTGTTGTAGATAAGGACACTGTGGTTTGTTTCTTACACTGCCAAGATACGAGTCTTGCACCCAAAAACTGACATCCACCTGAAGTAGACTTCCTATCCATGTTAGCTCCACCCAAGTCACTATCTGAGTATGCAAGTAGATCAAAGGATGATTCATAAGGATACCAGAGACCTAATCTAGGTTGCCCTCTTAGGTATCTAAATATCCTCTTGACTGCATGAAGGTGTGAATGCTTTGGTGTAACTTGAAATCTGGCACATACACATACTGGAAACATAATATCTGGTCTAGAGGCTGTGAGATACATGAGTGATCCAATCATTGATCTGTAATGATGGACATCCACATCCTCCCCCTCAATATCAGCATTGATTTGTTTGTGTGTCTCCATTGGTGTGCTTGCTGGCTTTGAGTCTGATAATCCAAACTTATCCAGGATGTCTTTCACATATTTGGATTGGCATATGAAAATCCCATCCTTCTTCTGTTTCACCTGAAGCCCAAGGAAGAAAGTAAGTTCACCCATGGAACTCATCTTGAAGCTCTTGTGCATTAACTCCTCAAAGTCTTTACACATGTGATCATTTGTGGATCCAAAGATAATGTCATCCACATAGATCTGAACAAGTAGGGTGTCCTTCCTTTTCCTTTTAATGAATAAGGTCTTATCAATGATTCCTCTTTCAAATCCATTTTCCAAGAGATAGGTAGACAGGGTGTCATACCATGCTCTTGGGGCTTGATGTAGACCATAAAGTGCCTTCTTTAACTTGTACACTCTGTCAGGATACAATGGATTCTCAAATCCAGGGGGTTGACAGACATACACTTCTTCATCTATAGTCCCATATAGAAAAGCACTTTTTACATCCATCTGGTAGACCTTGAACTTCATATATGAGGCATAGGCTAGAAACAACCTAATTGCCTCAATCCTTGCAACTGGAGCAAAGACTTCCTCATAGTCTATACCCTCTTCCTGAGTATACCCTTGTGCAACCAGCCTGGCTTTGTTCTTGATCACAATTCCTCTCTCATCCTTCTTATTTCTGAAAATCCACTTGGTGCCAATTGCCCTATGACCTTTTGGAAGGTCCACCAAGTTCCAAACATTCTGTAGCTTGAACTGTAGCAGCTCCTCTTGCATTGCTTCTATCCAACTTGAATCTTTCATAGCATCATAAGCCTTTTTGGGCTCAATTTGGGATAGAAAACAAGTGAGTACAGTATTAACTGTATTTTGCTGATCTTGTAGCTCTTGAAGTCTGCTTTGATTCCTAGTCATCATAGGAGAAGCAATGTCTCCAATTACCAACTCAGGAGGATGATTTTTCTGAGTTCTTGATGGATGACCAGATTCCTCTTGTAAGTTCACATCCAGATTTGACTCATTTAAGTCTGGATTTTCTTCAGCTTCTTCAGTCACTTCAGACTCTCTGGAATTTGGACTTAAAGGCTGATTTTCCTCTATTCTTCTCTTTTCTTCATTCTGAATGGGTTCAGCTTCCTTTTCTTGTTCACAGAAGTCAACAGGATCAATGGTAGGGAGTGAAAATATCACAAACTGAATTATGTGATCTGATGGTGGTGCATCCCTTTGTCCTGCATTTACATAACTACTGATACCCAAAGAATTAGTGAGTGAATCAATGTCAAATAGCCAATCAGGACATGAACCAATAGGATTTGGTGTGTTCTCATTGCATTTGACATTGTCACTTTCTTCAATTATTCTAGAAGAGGTATTAAACACTCTGTAAGCCTTACTCTGAGATGAGTAACCAACAAGAAAACCATCATCTGCTTTGCTATCAAACTTACCTAAGTGAGATTTGGTATTGAGAATTGTACAAGGACACCCAAATGGTTTGAAAAATCCAATAAATGGTTTCTTTTTCTGAAAAAGCTCATAAGGTGTCTTGTTTTTAGGCTTTATTACTAAAACTCTGTTTTGGACATAACAAGCAGTATTAACTGCTTCTGCCCAAAAAGTAGTGGGTAATTTTGAATCAGCTAACAGAGATCTAGCAGCCTCAATCAGTGTCCTATTCCTTCTCTCAGCAACACCATTCTGTTGTGGAGTCCTAGGAGCACTGTATTGTCTCTCAATTCCTTTTTCCTCACAAAAGTTGTTTAGATCAAGGTTTTTAAATTCAGTCCCATTATCTGATCTAATGACTTTCACTTTTTGATTTGATTGGTTTTCAATTCTAAGAATAAAAGATTTGATCAGTCCACTTGTCTCATCTTTAGTTCTCAGAAAATATACCCAAGTAAATCTAGAGTAATCATCAATAATAACTAAACAGTATGACTTCTTGCCAATGCTCATGACATTTGTAGGGCCAAACAGATCCATATGCAACAACTGAAGAGGATTTGGGATAGTGTTTATCTCTTTGGACTTATGAGAAGTTTTGTGTTGTTTGCCTTTGAGACAAGCAACACAATGATCATCACATGAATAAACTTTTGATGGTAAACCCCTAACAAGATTATTTTTAACAAGTTTATTCATTGTTTTAAAATTCATGTGACACATCCTTCTGTGCCAAAGTGATGATTCATCCATTGAAGCTTTTGATACCAAACAGTTTAGGGATGAATCAGATGAAACACTTTCTAAATCTAAACAATACACATTATCCTTTCTAGGAGTTCTCAATAGTATCATGTTTTCATCAACTACTTTGAATCCAGGAGCAAGAATAATGCATTCAGAATCAGTAAATAATATACTATGTTTCTTGTCACAGACCTGTGATACACTTAACAAGTTGTATCTCAATTGCTCAACATAGTAAACATCCTCAAATGTCATCTTACCTTTTGATACATCACCTTTACCACTTATCTGACCTCCTGCAGGATTATTCCCAAAAGCAACATGTCCTCCATCAATTCTTTTGAAATTCTTGAGGCAGGCCATGTTACCTGTCATGTGCCTGGAGTAACCACTATCAACATGCCAGATGCTCTTCCCCTTGAGCTGTTGGTTGCCCTGCACATAAGATAAATCAATTAGTTTTTATTGGGAACCCAAGCCAAAGTGGTCTTGGGTCTCCCTTGCTCATCAAAGTACTTACATTCAGTTTTGATAAGTTTTTCAACCTGAGGAACTTCAGTACTGGAGTACTTTGTCAAGATGATTGGTCTAGCAGCACAAACACTAGAAGCAGTATTATCTTTAGAAGAAGTACTAACAGTGTTAGCAGTACTAACACTGCTAGCAGCAGTATTGCTTCTAGAAGAAGTACTAACAGTGTTAGAAGCACTAACACTGCTAGCAGCAGTACTATCTGAGGCAGCAGTACTAACACTAGTGCTTTTAGGAACCCACATTGTGACACATTCTTTTTCAGTCTTTTTCCTCATGTGGCTTTTGGATTTAGCTTGTTTCTTAGCCACATGGTTTCTTACAGGCTTCCTATAACCATTTGATTTTTGAAAAGTTCTTTGAAAATTTATCCTTTGGTTAATAGGATTGAAATAACAGTGTTTGGCAAGGTGATTCAATTTGCCACATATAAAACAAGGTTTTGGTCTGTTAATCCTTTGCAGATCAACTCCTTGTTTTTGAGCCCACTGATTATTCCAGTTTCTTTGATTTCCCCTCTTTGTATCATGTTTTTGGGGTTCATTCTTTTGAGAATTCTTGCAAGAACAATGTTCACAAGTATTGGAATTCACAACAGTGGTCTGTGTATAATGAACTCCCTTTCCTTTTTCAGATCTTTTCATCTCATTGTTCTTATCCCAGGGACTTCCACCTTCCTCATTAGTCTTGATGTAATTCTCTAAGGGGATCTCACCACTGACATTCTTGTTCCTTTTCTTAGACTCTTCTTTTTCAGTTTTATCCTCAACAACAACTTCATCTAATGGATCTACTTTAGTAGCTCCTTCAGGTAAGTCCTTCCTATCCTTGGTTTCTAACAGGTCTGACCTAGGAGGGATGTATGTGTTGTTGTAGGGTGGGGGTGTGGCATTGTACCCTAGGCCTGGTTTCATCTTACTGTGGATTTGAGCATTTATTATGGTGTCCATGACTTTAGAAGCACATGAAAACTTTTCAACATCAAGTTTTACTTTCTCAAGTTCTCCTTTTAATTTCTCACATTCCTCCCTAGACTCTTTCAGTTGGAACTCCAGACCATTCTTTTCCCACTTCCAGTAGTTTGTATCATATGAGTGTTGAAGTTCATTGGCTTGAAAAGCCTTAATTTGTTCTTCAAACCTCTCAACAATCACTACATAATCTCTTCTATCCTTTTCTAATCTCTTAAGGTCATCACACATTCCCTGGTTGTGATCTCTATACTTTTTCACAGTGTCTATACAAGCTTGAGAACAGAGATTAGATTTTACCTCAGTAGGAAGATCTGAGACTTCTGCCATGAGTGCATGATTCTGAATTGCCTCTTCTGCTTGATCACTCCAATCAAATCCCATTCCTTGTTGAGAAACAAGGGCTTGAACAGAGTTTCTGTTCTGGTTGAAGCTTCCAGTCTGAGCTTGTTGATGGTTGTTTTGAGATACTCCACCTCTGCATTCTCTGGCAAAGTGTCCCATCTTATGACACTTGTAGCATTCCACCTTAGACTTGTCAAACCCAGCACCATCTTCTCTTCTTTGGGAAAAGTTGTTTCTCCCAGTCCTCTTTATAAACTTCTTCACCCTCATAGAAAGCATAGCCATCTGCCACTTGATATCCATCTCCTCAAGATCATCATCATTAATCTGTTCTAAGTCATCATTAATTAATGAGGAGTTAACATGACTAGAAAAGAAAGCTTCTAGTACAGAATCATTGGCCTTCTCCTGATTGACTCCACCAGCAGTACTTACTGATTCAGGGTTAGCAGTAGAATCAGTTGATGCTGATAGGAGTGCAGCATTATACACATATCCTGAGGGCTTCTTCTTGGCTTCAACCTCTGCTTCAAATACCCTAAGATCATTGTAAAGATCATCAAGCTCTTTATCTTCTAACTGGTCATTCTGTCTGAAAGACACAGTATACATTGTCCATTCCTCACCCAATGATCTTAGAAACTCCCTGTTTACATCATCAGCCTCCATACGAACTCCAACTGTAGCCAATTCTCCAATCAACTTATTAAATCTATCAAAAGTTTGAGTCATAGACTCATTCTTTGTAGAAGTAAAATTTTCATATTGTTGCTTAAGAATTGCCTTCTGGTTCCTCTTGGTGCTCTTGGTACCAGTGAATCTCTTTTCCAATGCATTCCATAAAATCTGAGCATCAGTGCAGTGATGAAATTGGTGCTGATACTCATTGGGAATAGCCAAAAGCAGAGTGCTTAAGGCTTTCATCTCTGTTTGTCTAACCTTTCTTTCTGCATCAGTCTTTGGAGGGGGTCTTTTGCCATCTGGTCCAACCCTTCCTTCAGCACATGGACCATTCTCTATAATATCCCAGATGGAATAATCAGTAAGCAAAATATACTGCTTGATTCTAATCTTCCACATGTCAAACTCATTAGGCCTGAGCATGGGAACCTTTGAAACAAGAGTACTATTTGATTCAACTGTGTTGTCCATAATGATTGTAGATTTCTAAGAAACCAGGCTCTGATACCACTTGTCAGGATCGATTCCAAACAAGAATAATTATACTTAGAAATCAGAATTAAAGAATCTTGCGGAAGAGAACTTTAATTCAAACACAATCAATGAACAACTAATCAGAAAACACAATCTGTTTGTATTCAAAACTTCAACTCACAAGTTTACAACCAAACCTCAATCTTGTTGAACAGGCTCAACAAGACGACTTCTACTTCTCTAGAAATAGGGTTCTAAACCTTGACGTTAATTCTCTCTAAAACAAAAACGAATTCTTAAAAATTCTCTTAGAATAGCTATCTATCAACATCTATTTATACTAAATAATTACAAGATAACTATCAAAACAAAATTGATCTTCAGAATATTCTTTCATGCTTATCTTCAATCATTCCATCTTTATCTCCAACATTCTTGCATTCCATAATTATGATCACAAGCAGTATTAACATCGTTATGCACAAGCAGTACTAACATTGTTCCAGCAGCATTAACTTTTACTTGCAGTACTAACTTTGCTCTGGCAGTAGTATTGTTGTTCTGGCAGTACTAACCATACTTGGCAAATCTTCAGTTCCCAACATGTTGTGAGGGGTCTTCTAGAATGGTTTGTTGAAGGTTGTGGGTGAGTGGTAGTCGACCACCCAACAGTAAGATTTGTGGGATTTCAATGAGAGGGGATTGGGGTTCTTTGTTGATATCGATTGTGAGGGTTTTATGGCTAGCAGAAGTAGACGAAACAGAGTTGGAGGAGGTGTGGGTTTCGGTTTTCTTACCGGTTTCTTCTTCCCCTGTTTTCTGCTTCTTTAATGGTGGAATAGTTGGAGAAGGAGATGGTGATTTCTCCTTGCTTTGTTGTTCCTATGAATGCTTCTGGGTTTCCTCCATGGCAATGCTCTGCTTTCTTGCACT
This sequence comes from Saussurea involucrata, assembly GCA_033807775.1. Lineage (NCBI taxonomy): Eukaryota > Viridiplantae > Streptophyta > Magnoliopsida > Asterales > Asteraceae > Saussurea > Saussurea involucrata. Next base: position 91,215,542 of record CM066316.1, read on the forward strand.
TCGTCTTCTCTCTCGATCACTCACCGGCTTCAATGGTTTCTTGGCTTTCATTTTCAATTTCCCCATAATATTTGCTTAAGTCCCTCCTGCAAACACTGTTACAGATGCAACTGGCAAATAAAACAAAATATTTTAAAGGGGTTAAGAAGATATCGTGGGGTTTTAGTTGAGAAGAAACTGAAAAGGAATTTGAACAGTGCTCTCTTGGTTCAAAACTAACTAGGGTTAACTAGTTAATAGCCTCAAGTACTCAGTAGCTTTATTGGAACTCAAAATACTTGATGGTTTCTACTATTTGCACAGCCAGAAGAGTATCTTTGCAGGAAAAAGTACACTTTTTCGGCTGAAAAGACTGTTGGGGTCTTAGGTTGCAGAGTGCTATAGCAATCTGAATATTGCTGTAGCACTGAACCTTTTTCAGCAATTTTTCAAAATTTTGAAAACTTCATGTTTTAATACTAAAACAAAAACTAAACCACTTTATTTATATATTTACAACATGGACAGGCTTTTTCAAGCCTCTGAGATCACTTCTAGGATTGAGAGAGTTGTACCACAGATGTGGTACCAATGGAGTTGGTTGCTGCAGCTTCATGAAATGACTTAACTCTTTGACCATTTACTTTGAAGATGGATCCATTGTTGGGGTCAATGAGTTCAACTACTCCATAAGGATGGACTTTATGAACATCAAATGGCCCTGTCCACTTGGATCTTAATTTTCCTGGAAAAAGTTTCAATCTAGAGTTAAAGAGTAAGACTTTTTGGCCAGCTACAATTTCTCTTTGGGAGATCCTCTTATCATGCCATTTCTTGGTTTTATCTTTGTAAATTTTAGCATTTTCATAAGAGTGATCTCTCAATTCTTCAAGCTCATTAATCTATAGCTTCCTTCTTTCACCTGCATCATTAAGGCACAAATTAAGCTCTTTCAAAGCCCAAAATGCTTTGTGTTCTAGTTCAAGTGGTAAATGGCATGCTTTCCCAAAAACTAACTTATATGGGGACATTCCAATGGGTGCCTTATAGGCAGTCCTATAAGCCCATAAAGCATCATCAAGCTTGAAGGACCAATCCTTCCTTGTTGGCTTTACCACTTTCTCTAGAATGCTTTTAATCTCTCTGTTTGAAAGTTCTGCTAAACCATTAGTTTGAGGGTGATAAATTGTTGCTACCCTATGGTTTATGTTATACTTTTCCAGAACTCCTTTCATCATGTTATTCACAAAGTGGGTACCCTCATCACTTATCATGGCTCTAGGGGTACCAAACCTTGTGAATATGTGCTTATGCAAAAACTTAACTACAGTCTTGGCATCATTGGAGTGACAGGCTGTGGCTTCTACCCATTTGGATACATAATCCACAACCACCAATATGTATTGATTGTTGCCAGACATGGGAAATGGACCCATGAAGTCTATTCCCCATACATCAAAGATTTCTACTTCAAGTATGCCATTGAGGGGCATTTCATGTCTTTGGGAGATGGATCCAACCCTTTGACATTCATTGCACCTTTTCACAAAATTATCAGCATCTTGAAAGAGTGTTGGCCAGAAAAACCCAGATTGAAGAACCTTGGCTGCAGTTCTTTGGCCACCATATGCAGCAGCATGACAATGCTGCAGCACTGCAGGCACTTCCTGGTGAGGTATGCACCTCCTTAGGATCTGGTCAGCCCCTACCTTAAACAGAAAGGGGTCATCCCAAAGATAGTTCTTAGAATCATGAATTAGTTTCTTCTTTTGGCCTTTGTTTAAATCTGGTGGAATGATCCCAACAGCCAAGAAATTTGCAATGTCTGCAAACCAGGGGGCTGTATGATGCTGCAGCATCAAGAGCTGCTCATCAGGGAACTTTTCATTAATTTCATTAGTGCTTGATTCTCCTTTTTCTAACCTGGACAAGTGATCAGCAACTTGATTGTTCACCCCTTTTCTATCTACTATTTCAACCTCAAACTCTTGAAGCAAAAGAACCCACCTTATTAACCTTGGCTTGGCATCTTTTTTGGAAATCAAATACTTGATGTCTGCATGGTCAGTGTGAACAATGACCTTAGTACCCATTAAGTATGATCTAAACTTTTCAAATGCAAAAACCACAGCCAAAAGTTCTTTCTCAGTGGTTGTGTAGTTTATTTGGGCTTCATTTAGAGTTTTGCTGGAATAGTAGATTGGGTGGAAAATCTTGTCATTGACTTGGCCTAAAACAGCACCAACTGCCCAATCACTTGCATCACACATTAGTTCAAATGGTTTTGTCCAATCAGGAGTAACAACAATAGGGGCAAAAATTAGTGCTTTCTTCAAATTGTTGAAAGCAGATTTACACTCCTTGTTGAAATCAAAAGCTTGGTCATGCTGGAGTAATAAACAGAGGGGTTTGGAAATTTTTGAAAAATCTTTTATAAACCTCCTATAAAATCCAGCATGTCCAAGAAAACTTCTTATACCTTTAACATTTGTGGGCTCAGGTGGACTCTCAATGACTTCTAGCTTGGCCTTGTCTACCTCTATTCCCCTTTTTGAAATTACATGACCCAAAACAATGCCTTCTTTTACCATGAAATGACATTTTTCCCAGTTTAGGACTAGATCAGTCTCTTCACATCTCTTAAGGCTTTGTTCTAAGTTTTTCAAACACTTCTCATAGGAAGATCCATAGACAGAAAAGTCATCCATGAAAATCTCCATAGAGGTTTCCAACATATCAGAGAAAATGGACATCATGCATCTCTGAAATGTGGCTGGTGCATTGCACAATCCAAAAGGCATCCTCCTAAAGGCAAAAGTACCATAAGGGCAAGTGAAAGTTGTCTTATCTTGGTCCTCAGGTGCTATAGCAATCTGGTTATACCCTGAATAGCCATCTAAAAAGCAATAGTATTCTTTTCCAGCTAGTCTATCCAACATTTGGTCTATGAATGGCAGAGGGAAATGGTCTTTGTGGGTTGCTTTGTTAAGCTTCCTATAGTCCATACAAATCCTCCATCCTGAAACTACCCTAGTTGGGATTAGCTCATTCTTTTCATTTTCTACCACAGTGACACCCCCTTCTTTGGAACACACTGGACAGGACTTACCCAATTGCTACTGGCTATAGGGTAAATGATTCCAGCATCAAGCCACTTTAGGATTTCTTTCTTGACCACTTATTTCATTACTAGGTTCAATCTCCTTTGAGGCTCTACAGAGGTAAAGTCTTTGTCTTCTAAGATTATCTTGTGTTGACAAATGGATGGACTTATACCTTTAAGGTCAGAAATGGTCCAACCTATGGCTTTGGTGTGAGATTGAAGCATTTCAACTAGCTGCTTCTCTTGCTCAACTTCCAAAGAAGCTGAGATGATTACAGGTAGCTTACTGTCTTCTCCCAAAAATGCATATTTCAGGTGGGCAGGTAATTGCTTCAAATCCAAATCTGGTGGTGCTTCTATTGATGGTAAAGGGGTTTTATGTGTGGGCTTTTCTTCCAAAAGTTCAAATGCTGCAACTTGCTGCAGCAACTTACCACTGTCTAAAATACTATCCTCCTCACTGTCACTATCCACAAGTTCTTCCAACTGCTTACTTTTGGTTCCTAGAATCTCTTCTAAGGCTCCCTCATGACACATTGATTCAATGGAGCTTAGCATAGAAAGAGGTCTCCACTTAATCGGGATGTTTCATGGAATTGAAAACATTGAAAGTAACATTTTGGTCGTTCACTCTCATGGTCAACTCTCCCTTTTGGACATCAATAAGGGTTCTACCAGTGGCAAGGAAAAGTCTTCCTAAGAGCAAAGGTGTATCCTTATCTGCTTCAAAGTCAAGGATTATGAAATCAGCTGGGAAGATGAACTTATCTACTTGTACCAAAACATCCTCTATCTTGCCCTTAGGATATGCTATGGTTCTGTCTGCTAATTGCAGGGTCACAGTGGTTGGTCTAGCCTCTCCTATCCCTAGATTTCTGAAAATGGATAAGGGCATAAGGTTTATGCTAGCACCAAGGTCACACAGAGCATTTCCTACATGTTTTCCACCTATTGAGCAGGGAATTACAAAACTCCCAGGATCTTTCAGTTTAGGGGGAAGTCTATTGGAAACAAGGGCACTACATCCTTCTGCAAGGGCAACAGTTTCATACTCAGTGAGTCTCTTTTTCTTACTCAATATATCTTTCAAAAATTTGGCATAGCTAGGCATATTTTCAATAGCTTCTACCAATGGGATGTTAATGTGTAATTGCTTGAACACGTCTAGAAACTTCTTAAACTGAATGTCCTCCTGTTGATTCCTCAACCTCTATGGGTAAGGAATGTAAGGAGGAACAGGAGCAATCACTGCCTTCTTAGGATTTGGTATTGGTTGGACAGAGGGGGTTTCTATTGGTTGGTTAGGTGCTGCAGAAACAGGATCTGATGGTGTTAGATCTGTGGCAGCATCTTTCTTGCTTGTATTGGGGTTTACCTCACTTGGAAAGAGTAATGGAAAGTCAGACTTAGGTGGTATGGTCACAGTTTCTTCCATCACCACTGGTTCAAGAACAACAGTGGGTGTTGCTACAACAACAGATGGTGTTGCTATAGCACTCTTCTCAGTGACAGGTAGTGTAACAGTCTTCTGTTCTTTTGGACCACTGCTAACTAAGTCCTTTCCACTCCTTAAAGTAATGGCTTTCACTTGTTCTTTGACTACATTCCTAGGGACTTCAGTATCGCTAGGTAGTGTTCCATTTGGTCTATGTCTCAACTCTATGGCCATTTGTCCTATTTGAGTCTCCAAATTCTTGATGGTAGCATTTTGGTGATTCATGGCTGAAGTAGTATGGTTTATAAAACCTTTCAGCACAACCTCCAAGGAAGCTGGTTGTTCACCTTGCTGGTTAGGAGGCTTTTGGTAGGTAGATGGACCTTGTTGATACTGACCTTGTTGATATGGACCTTGTTGGTTTGGTTGAAAACTCTGCTTCTGATCTTTCACAGCTGGTGGATTTAAACATGGGCTGTGCCAAGAAAAATTTGGATGGTTTTTTCAACTGGAGTTGTAAGTGTTACCAAACTGGTTTGGTCTGTTGTGGATGTAGTTCACAGATTCAATATTTAGGCTGCATTGGTCAAAAGTATGACCTTCACCACAGTACACACATTGAACTGGTAGAAACTCTGAGACAGATGCTGCAGCAACAGTATTGGCAGCTGGAGCATTTATGTTTTGCAACATGGTGTTCATGGCTGTTAACTGAGCAGTTAAAGCAGTAATAGGATCTGTTCCAGGGGTTCCCACAGTTGGTCTGAGTACAATTGCTATGGGATCCATCCACTGACCACTATTGTTGGCAATTTTTTCTAAAATGTTGTAACCATCAGTGTAGGTACTAGAGATAAAGGCTCCACCTGCAGTAGCATCAAGCATTTGCTTAGCTGACATATCAAGACCATTGTAAAAGGTCTCTAGCTGTATGCAGTATGGAATGCCATGATGTGGGCATTTCCTTAGTAACTCCTTGTACCTCTCCCAAGCCTCAGGAACTGCCTCTCCATTTAATTGTTTAAATTGACAAATTTCATTTCTAAATTGGGCATTCCTGGTTGGGGGAAAGTATTTTCTTAAAAACTTTTCAGCCATTTCATTCCAAGTTGTGATTGAGTCAGGAGCTAAAGAATTGTACCAAGCTTTGGCTCTATCCCTTAAAGACCATGGAAATAACTTCAGCCTTAAGGCTTCAACAGATACTCCACCAAGGTGAAAAGAGTCAGTGAGCTCCATAAAATTCTTTAGGTGCAAATGTGGATCCTCAGTAAGGAGTCCAGCAAATTGACCATTTGTTTGTAACATGTGAAACATAATAGGCTTAAGCTTAGATTGGTCACCCTCAACATGGGGTCTACGTATTCCTGTGTGCAACTGGGCAAGCATAGGAATAGCATAGTCCATAATACCACCATTTCTTAAGTTAGCAATCCTAATAACTTCCTCCTCAGGGTTGGGTTCTGGTGCTGCCATTTCAGCAGGAGTAGGAGGATTCTGAAGCAAAGCTCTTTGTATCCTTCTTCTCCTTCTGAAAGTTCTCTCAATATCAAGATCAAGATCAAACACAACCCCGTGAGGTAGTCTTGGCATAAACCACAAAAACACAGATTGTAAAAATCAACTTTTCAAACAACTTAAAGTAACTTTCTTTGGCAAAAGTCCCCGGCAACGGCGCCAAAAACTTGGTCGGGATGAAATGTAACCCAAAAAGGCTACAGCAACTAGCAAACCATGCAAGTATACATGTTCTACTAGTGTCGTCCAAAAACAAGTAATAATGGTAAGTAATACCAGATATCGTACCTCATGGACTTTCAAAGCAAGAAGAGTAACAATAAGTTGATTCTCAAAGCTGGATTTTGGTAACAAGATTTTTAGTAACTGAAAGCAAAGTACTGAAAGATAATAACAAGAAATTAAAGATAGTATGGGTGCAAGATCAGGTTGGATTTGGGCTAACAAAGTGCTTAGGACATTGCTATAGCAAGCACAGGAGTGCTGCAGCAAAGTCTCCTCAATACTACTGAATTGAATGGCCTTCCAAGGGAAGTTCATATTAGACTTTTTACGTAGGGTGGGCACTTGGTAAGTGCAACAAGAACCTACTAGTCGGATCTTACCTTTCTTTCCATATAGTTTCTCAACCCAAAGGATTGAAGCAACTCTTTATAGTCTCTATAACACACCCAACATAAACACTTGTGTTGTCTCCATTTTGAGTCCAACTCATCCAAATAGAATAACACTCGTCACTTTGTCAAAGACTATAGGATGAAGCATTCATGTTGTTTATGAATAGTAAAGCAAAAGATTAATGCAAACAAATGCCCAAAGACACTTGGCTTAATCTGCCAACCTTCACTCACACCCACACTATGGTGTTTAGCCTACCATACTGGAATGTAAATGCTTAAATGTAAATGACATGTATGTAAATGACGTAATGTAAGTGCAGAAAGTAAAGAAAGCAGTAAAGGTTGCTATAGCAACAGACAAAATCGGAAAATGACTTGTAACTAAAAGATTGCAATTGAAATTTAAAGTACTTAGAGACAAAGCTTAGAACAAGCTTTGTTCCAGTAGAAGCTGAGTTCAAATGAAATACAAGCTAAACTATTTATACTAGAAAGCAAAGAATTAAAAGATGCTTAGAAAGTACAAAAGTGGTTATACCCATTGGGTAATAACCAAGCATCTAAGTACAACATAAAGTAAAAGCATATAAAGTCTATCAAAGGAGCATCTTCAGGAGCATCTTTCAGGGGCATCTTCCAGAGTTGACTTCAGCCCAATGGAGTACAAAAAGATGCCTGAGATCTTCTTCAATAACACAAAAATCGTCCAACTTGATTGAGCCAATTCCTGCCAATATCACTGCTGTAGCATCCCCTGCTGTAGCAACATAGAATTCAGCAACAATTCACCAAAAAGATAGGATTAATCCATAAACTACATCCTAGCTCCATTCTAAAGAAAAGGTGTAAAATAAGACTAAAAGACTCAATATCTAATTGGGAAAGTTGTAAAATAAGGTAAACTAAAGTCCTAAATGGGTATAAAAGAGTATATAAATACACTCTTATCACTCTCGACGCACGACATTCGCACACGACATACAGTTTTTACACACGACGCACACTGTGTTTACATTTAAAACACTTGTTACTTTACATTTTAAGTATTTCCTTTCATTTGTATTGTAATCTCTGTACGATCGACACCAGTAACAAAGGACATCGCCCCTGTTTGGCGATCATAGTGCAGCGACGACTTCCACAGTCGTCCGCGGGTTTTTTCCTCGTTGAGGTTTTTCCCGCGTCACCAAAATCCTTGTCTCTTTTACATTTTTTTGTCCTTAACGCACTGTTTTGTTGAACGATTCCTTTCTTTAGTTGTTAAGCTCCACAATCAACCTTAAGTTATCCTTCTAGACGATTTTTGGCATTAACAGTTTGGCGCCCACCGTGGGGCCCCATCTAGAGAAAATCTTCGACAAACATGCGTTTTACTAACAGTTTCTTGTAGTTTCCTCTTTTCTCTATTTCAGGAGAATGGCAAGTAATGGAAACCAGGTGCATGTCATCGCTCGTGGGCAGGAAGAGCTTTCAAGTGCACAAGATATTCCTGGAATGGTTGATGAATATCGCCTGGAGGAAATCATCCTAGATCAGAGCAAGCCTAATAAAAAAGTCTTTATAGGATCATCCCTCGATCCCTGCATCAAAGACAAGCTAATATCTTTCTTGCAGGAGTACGCCGATTGTTTTTCCTGGTCGCATGAAGACATGGTCGGTATCGATCCTGGCGTTATTTCTCATAAGCTCAATGTCGACCCGTCATTCAAGCCTGTCAAGCAGAAGCGGCAAAAATTCGCTCCTGAGAGGAATAAGGTAATAAATGATGAGGTCGACAACCTCCTTAAGGCAGGGAAAATTCGAGAAGTAAAGTACCATGATTGGCTTGCTAATGTCGTGGTCGTGGCGAAGAAAAATGGCAAATGGAGGGTCTGTATCGATTTTACAGATCTCAACAAAGCCTGTCCTAAAGACCCTTTCCCATTGCCACATATCGATGCCATGGTCGACGCGACAGCTGGGCATGAACTATTAACGTTCATGGATGCATATTCTGGATACAATCAGATCCTGATGCACGTCGAGGACCAGAAGAAAACTGCGTTCATGACAGATCGAGGTATTTACTGTTATAAGGTTATGCCTTTCGGACTAAAAAATGCAGGTTCTACCTATCAACGTCTGGTGAACAAAATGTTCAAAGAACACCTCGGCGACACAATGGAAGTTTATATCGATGACATGCTGTCAAGTCGAAGCAAGCAATCGACCACGTCGACCATTTAAGGTAGTCATTCGATACCCTCCGAAAATATAGCATGAAGCTCAACCCAACGAAATGCTTCTTCGGTGTCAGCGCTGGAAAATTCTTGGGCTATATGGTCACTCGTCGCGGAATCGAAGACAATCCCGACCAAATCAAAGCCATTGTCGAGATCAAATCTCCGAGGAATTTCAAGGAAGTCCAAAAGCTCACTGGTCGATTGGCAGCCCTGAACAGGTTTATCTCTCGATCGTCGGATAGATGTCACTTATTTTACGATGTCCTCAGAAAAAATAAAAACTTCGGCTGGACCGACGATCAAGAGCAAGCACTTCAGAAATTAAAAGAGTACATGGCGTCGCCACCTTTATTATCGAAGCCTCGCGTGTAACACCCTAAAAATCAGGGCTAATTTAAACCTTAGTTTATAATAAGATTTAAACATAAACTTCCAACTTTATATCTGAGCAGAGAAATATCTATGAGGTCATATTCACAAATACCGAATTCTTTAAATAACCTATTAATGTAATCATGTCACTATAATCAGATTAACTAGGTTATCTAAGAAATCCATCAAAAACCTCAATATTCAATAACTTCTCTGCTAATCCAAAAGCTCTCGTCCCACATCCCTTTATTTTCCCAAGCTAGTACCTGGTAAGAAAACATCATTTGAAACGATTAGGCTAACGCCTAGTGAGAACATTCAGTTTCAAAATAATATTTATAAAAACAATGTGAACAAGTTATAACAAACCTGGTTACCCTTTTTCTTACCACATGTATAACCGTCTTTTTATTGACAGAGTTATACTCAATTCCATGAATATGACTGACACCAAATCAGTCATTGAATCATGTTTCAAAGCCCACACTACGAATCCCCATGGATTCTAGATTAATGCTCATACCTAAGAAATCGCAATATACACATGCCCATTTCTAGATTAATACTCATATCCAAGAAATCGCAATATACACATGCCCATTTCTAGATTAATACTCATATCCAAGAAATCACAATATACATAAGCCCATTTCTAGATTAATACTCATATCCAAGAAATCGCAATATACACATGCCCATTTCTAGATTAATACTCATATCCAAGAAATCGCAATATACACATGCCCATTTCTTGGAAAGAAAGTAGAGATTACAATTACTCATGTCAATCCCTATTCTTCCTTAGAAATCGGGAATTACGATTACTCACATCAATTCCACATTTAACATACACACTGGAATTACGATTACTCACATCAATTCCTTGTGTTCATATAAAACTAGTGCCTATGGATCCATATCACCTATTTGTACCCGTTCATGTTATTGCTATAAATCAATTTCCAATTTATGCAAAACCATCAATTTAAGAACACAGATTTTACTTTATAAAATCATTCTTCCAAAACAGTTCATTTATAAAATACACCTTGCCATACTTAAAAACATTATAAAAAGGTAAGGTAAGAATGAACTCACCTGATAGCAGTAGTATTTTTCTTTTCTTCTCTAAATTGTATGAACTTTTGTCACCAACTCCACAGAGATCTGAAATACTCATATACATAATGTACTAGTATTAATCTACTGTACTGGACCCTTAAAGACTAAGAATCCTAAAATAACCAAAATTATCAACACTTATCGCAACCAACTAGCTGCGATATACCGTGTCGCAACCCACTATTGCGATAACTCCCACTTTTCGCAACCAACTGTTGCGACATAACACCTTATTGCAACCTACTGTTGCGATACAACATCTTATCGCAACCATCTGTTGTGATATTACTTTCTTGTCGCAATCCAAAGCTTGCGATACTCATAACTATCGCAACTATCATAACTGTCGCAACTATCATAACTGTCGCAACTAACTGAGTTCATAATTATCTCAACTAACTGAAAAACGTAATAACCCAGAAATCTATAGTTTTAAGCCATGCATGTTTCTATAAATTTCCAGATATGTTTAAGACTACTTATAGAACATAATCATCAGTTCATATTTTTCATAATCTTCCAAAATCATCAAAAACCCATTTTAAACCACTAGAAAGCTTATTATTCACAAAAGGAGAATTAAATAGAAACATACCTTTGATTCTCACAGATTTCACCTAGAATTTCCAACTGAATATTTATGTTTTCTTCTTCTTCTTCCTCTTCCCTTTCTCGGTTCTCTCTCTCTTTTTCTCTTTCTCACCGAAACACACACACACACACAAATAAGACACAAAGTGTCTAAAAATAAGACACCTCATCTATTTAAGTGAGGTGGTGATTACTTAATCACATTAACCAATTAACCCAATACTTCCATTAATTGGCAAAACATACCCTCAACTTCTAAATTAAAATTAAGTTTACCCTTTAACTTATAACTCCGTAAAACAAATAACGTAACTTATTTGGGGTTAAACTCTAAAATTAAACTTTCTCATAATAAATCATAAGATTATCAATAAAACCCATCTTAATACTTTATACAAAAATTGAGATGTTACATCGCGATCACGAGACCTTGCAGCTATATCTAGATGTCAGTCCAAACGCGGTAAGTGTCGTCCTGACGCGAGAAGATGAAAAGCAACAATTGCCGATCTACTATGTAAGTAAGTCCCTTCTAGACGCCGAAACCAGGTATTCCTCAATGGAAAAGTTACTCTTGTCGCTTGTTACAACCGTAAAGAAATTGCGACATTACTTCGAATCACACCCGATTACTGTCGTTACTAACTACCCCCTTAAGTCTGTCTTAAGAAAACCTGAGTTGACAGGTCGATTAGCGAAATGGAGTGTATATCTCAGCAGCTACGACATCGATTTCAAACCCAGGATAGCGATCAAGTCGCAAGCTCTAGCTGATTTCATCGCCGACTTTAGTCCCGAAATGGGGAAAGAAGCAGAGCTCGAAGTGTCTACTGTGGCGACTCACGACGACATGCCTTGGACTCTACACGTCGATAGGTCATCCAACGTTAGGGGTTCGGGACTTGGCATCGTCTTAAAGTCGCCACAGGGGGGCAAGATGATGTACTCCGTATGAAACACCCTAAAACAGGGTCATTTTAAACCTTGAAATTTACCATAAGTTATGATCAAAACTTTCAAACTTATATAACCTGAGGATCGAATGTAAGGTTTCTATATACATACGTCATTACTTAAATAACTTATTAATCAAATCACCTCATAACAATTGGATTAATCAAGTTATCTAAACAACTGTCCCAAAAGCATCAAAGAATATCTAGATCCTCCGGTATCTCTAAGTCCGAATCTTTCCCAAAAATCCTCGTCTTTCATTCCCGCTATTTCCCGGAGCTTGTACCTGGTAAGAAGATTCAACTTGAAACATTAGGCTTTCGCCTAGTGAGGATACTCAAATCAAAATAAAATTTAATAATTAAAACATGAACAGATAACTCAAACCTGTTCTCACCCATCTTACCGTACAACGTCTCCTTTTCGAAAGCAGGGAAATCTACCCCACACCTAACACTTATGACTAACTCGTTTAATCATAACCACGAAATATGAGTTAACTCTGAATCACTCTAGATTCATAATTAATATTCACACACAAGAAATTACAAGTCAAAACTTGCTTATTTCTTAATCAGGAAGTAGAGATTACAAATTACTTTATGCCTATCTATAATCTTCCTCTCATCACAGGGAAATCTCCGATCTTCCTGAAACAATGGAAATCTCTGATCTTCCATAAATCGAAATGGGAATTACAAATCAGAATCTGCCTATTCCACATTCCACCCCTGCATCAATGGTCCCAATGGGATTATAATATCGCGATACTCAATCGGGACTCACGATGGTTCGAGGTTCACCCAATTACTAAAATTACACCCCTTTGGTCTATGGAGAGTAATCGGTTCCCATTATACCGTACTCAAGTGCCCTCGGTAACCGGGTGCCTATTTTAGTAAAAGCACATAATCACCTAATATAATACAATCGATACTACTATATGCGTCCAGCATAGAATGTATCATTTCTCTGAACGTATTCTATATATAAAATAAAGAATATTATTACTCCACATCTCAATCTCTTTATTACCCCTTCTCTGAAATCTGATACGAGGATCACCATCTCAATAGTTATTTATATTCTCGAACTCATAGATAGGCCTTTATAATATATCTCAATTTGGCTTCTCAATCACATTTAGGGTTCATAATCATCTAACATATTACATATAACAGATAATCCCGCTCATTATAAAGAATATGAATAATTCCTAATCATCAACTTCTTAACTATCCCCTCATAGTTATTTAACACGAGAGTTAATATATATATCAGTTGTTAATCTATATTTTGAACTCATGGATGGATCTTTATAGTTTATCTCAATAAAGCTTCAAATCACATTTATAGTTCATAACCATATATCAAAATGCATATAGTAGATAATCCATCTTAGCATGCAAGATTAATATTAAATATTAGTTCCTCAATTTCATATATAACTCATCTTGGAACTTTAACATGGTAATCAACATAATACAACTTTTAATCGCCCTCTTGGCTTATCTCTAATTTAATCAAATCCACATAGAACATCTTCATGCATACATATAAAGCATCTAATTCGAGATTAATTACTGAATTTTAAAGAGAGTTGAATAAACTCACCTCGATTGGTTACCGAATTTCCTTCTTAGCTTTTTCTCGAGAAATGCGATCTTTCATTCCAGGCTTACCGAATCTGGAACAATTAAAAATACAAGTATTTCTTAAAGGCTAAGATTCTTAAATAATCCAAAATCCTCGTCTAAAGTCGCAACCCATTGTTGAGACTTCGACACTATTCACTATTCCAAGTCTCAATCCACTACTGAGACTTCAACACTATTCACTATTCCAAGTCTCAATCCACTACTGAGACTTCAACACTATTCCAAGTCGCAACAGGCCATTGAGACTTCAACACTATTCACATCTTCAAGCAAGTCTCAATCAACTGACCTTCAAGCAAGTCTCAACCAACTGACCTTCAAGCAAGTCTCAACCAACTAAAAACGTAAAAAACCCAGAAATCTTTAGTTTTAAGCCATGAATGTTTATGATATTTTGCAGATATGCTTAAGGCCATAAATACCATCTATCCATAAACTTAGTTTTTCCAAAACATCCATAGATTAACAAAACCCACTTATCATCTTATTTAGCAAACTTATAAACGTAAAGAGGAAAGATTATACGGGATTGTTACCTTGTTTTTCTTCAGTTTTATACTAGAAATCACAGCTGAAATCTTCGATCTCTTCTTCTCTTTTCCTTGAAAACCCACGGCTCCCTTTCTCTCTCTCGGTTTTCTCCTTGACAAACCGTACACACACACAAGCACACAATGACACTCACAAAACCCATTTACTTAGATTACATAGCCAAGTTAATGACACCTCACCAAGTTAAGCATGAGTCATAGGCATAATACCAAAAAACCCTTATCTTTCAAGAAAATACACAACCAACCCTCAAATTGGAAATCTCTTTCAACCAACACTTTTAAACAATTACAAATTTAGCCTCAAGTTAATTTATAATTCTCAAAATAGAATGACAAAACTCGGGATGTTACAATACTCCCCAACTTGAAAATGATTTCGTCCCCGAAATCAAAGCTGGTAAACAAATGATGCTTCCTACTTCTCATACTCTCTTTGGACTCTAGAGTTACATTAGTACTTCTATGGTGTTTCCACTGTACTTTCAACATAGCTGTCTTATTACCACTACGTAGCTTTCTAACTGATCTTTCCAAAAATTTTACCTCTGGTTCTTCCACATCGCATCATCATTACAACTCACTCCCCAGGCCTCAAAATAACATTAACATGTACTATCTAAATACGTACACTATAAATTAAGCATACATGTTACTATTAAATACTTCAACAACCACGGCAGTCCATTATTACTTCCACGACTTACACATTTCTTCAATGCTATTACTTCCTTACATCACTATCTCATCGTACAACCCCAATACAACTACACACCAAAATATTTTCTCCTTACAAAACATAATTAAACAGTTTCACCAAGATCTCTAACTTCAGATATTCAACCAAGTTATTTTGAAATGACATTACCGATCGAAGTTATTACCATTCTTAGACTAATAATTTCTCGTACAATTCTTTCGCACATAAGGAGCAATTTATATTCCTTAACAATCTTGCCTTCGCTACACCACATCGACCTACATACTCATCATCTTTATTAAACTTCCAGTGATTCAAATTACAACTTAACTGGAAACTCATACCATCAAATTTCTTTGGATAAACACTCACCACTGCTCCGACATTCTATTTCAATATAAGCCATATTACTCAGTTATCTTACAAACCACATGTTTTATCAACTTTTATTAACAATTAAAACTTTCCAACCGGAATTCCCAAAACTTCCATTCGGATACTTCCTCTTTCTAATATCACGTCTCATACTAGATGATACATGTATCTTGGCAATTAATGCCACTACTCGTTTATACTTTCTCCACTCATACATTTACCACATACCAAGTCTCTCATAGTCATTCGTACATATTTAATTTTACAATCCCATCTTCTCGTCTAAATATATAGGTCTATATCACTAAATATCTCCTCCCCAACTTTAGTTGAACTATCACTCACAATTTTCTAATAAATCTTGAACTTATTCGTTCTTACCAGCTCTTTGTGATTCCAATATGTTGCATAGACAGGGTACAATTCCTCACAGATCAACACAATCTATACATCCCCTTTGTTCATCTCTAGTATTTCATCTTTTATAAATCTTCCACATCGTAAGTAAACACTTATTTAAAAGCAACAGTCCTTCACTGTTCCAACAATCCCACAAAGTGATCTTTCAACTTTTAAGCTTCTGATTTAAATTTAACATTCACACAAAATTCCAAAAGGATAAACAATGCATTCACATTATATAAACTTAAATTTTCAATACCGATTATGCAAGTTCAACCCCAAGCCTACGCCAAGCTTATCAAATCGATTCAAAGTTCTTAAGACTTTACTAAATCCAAAACCGAGTCATCTACTCAAAGGATTTAAAGATTATTTATCAATATCAACTCATGCAAATAAATACATCTAACTCACATTATGCAACATACGATCCGAGATGTGATAATCTTACGACCCCTTCATTGCTACTTTCCCAATGAAATCAAATCATTTGCAAGTACACACAACTCTTTTTATACTCCACAATGTATATAATCTGCCCAGGTTCATTAGTTTCAAAGATACTAAGTAAAATATCAAACAGTCTTTACACCTAAGGCCAACCCTTAAACTATCACCGGTTCAAATACAATGCAGTTAAGCATACAACACATTCAATACTCCATCTCAAATCATTAAACTGACAGCTATTCAAAAGACTCATTTGTATATTAATCAGGCCTTTAAGGTCAAAACGAACGTTTGGTTAAACACGTGTCACTCACACTGTTATGTAAACCAAAGTTCCTCTTTACTCAAGATCTTAACCTTATTAATTCTTTAATTGGCCATCGACCCCTAAATAAAAGTTTATCACTCTCAAAACCTTCACATTTTCAAAGTGTAACACGACAAAATTATTATACAACCACAAAATACCAAAAACATGCTTCGACCATAAAACTTTCACTTAGGTTATAATTAATCAAACTCAAAATCCCCCAATTGCGTCGTATACACTAATACCCACTATGCGCAAACCCTCTGCATAACAGCATACCGGTATCGCTCACGGTTTTACTTCTACTCGCACGGGCATACGCGGAACGCATCCAGACCACACTCTGTGACACCCAAAAGGCCTCGTACACCTTACAACTCTCGCCTTCAAAGTCAAAACTTGACATCTCAATACTTCCTTAATCCTGAACCTAATTCTTCCTCCAGACATGCCCGACACTCGGCAATTGTATTACTAATCACCGAACAAAGGTGCAGACCCTCGTATTATTGTTAGTAAAGTTCACTTTCGACTCTCCCACTGTTCATCTCTCATTTGAATATAATTACCAAAACCACAAACTTTCTCCCAAGGTTTATCCAATACCTCTCCACTCTTGGAGTTCTTTCTTAGTTTACAGCGTAATACTCTACGATCTAGCGAGTTCATAGCCTTCATGCATGACAATATAATAAATAACTCAATTCACACTTTTCTCATTTAAATAACAACATTCGAAACAACGTGGGCACACACGACCCCAATCATTTTCATAACTCCCATGTACTACACAACAATCTCAAAATCGTTTGTATACTAATTTCCGTAAAACTCAATCTTTCTCAACCAAAAGATGTTGTTACAACAGTAATATTTTAAATGAAGATCTTTTCATACGACAAAAGTTTAAAATTTACTGACACAAAGTAAACTAGTCGTTTCTCACACTCATTTATATGATGTTGTTAGATCAATACTCCTGTTGGTTATTAAACGTTTTGCTAACCAATGCCTTCTTGCTACAAATCAACTTTTCATGTAAAGTAAGAAATATTATTATTATTATTATTTTTTTTTTAATAACTCCAAAAAATTTCGTTGTGCAACGTAACTGGGATTGCCCTTTTCTTCAAATACACACTTGCACCCACTAATTCAAACTTGATTAAAACTGTTATTTATGCAATTGTTTTGAAATCATGAAAATTCATATAACACACACTAAAACACCATGCATAAAACTTTACTCGCAATGAAGGCTATTTACTCAAACAAGGTCAATCATGTTACTTACATAACTTATCATTGACACTTTACTTTCGACCCGAAATCGCCCTCTTGGCCTTATAATAATTGCTACATCTGCATTCCATGGCTCCCATACTCAACCATGTCATACTAATTCTGTATTAATCAATCATCTCATACAGTAATCTCTGCACCTATCCAATCACCTATTTAAAGGTTGCCTTGGCAGACTTTCATGAGTCCCACCAATTCCAGGTTGTCCTTCAAACCCTCAATCATACAATGCTCTGTCCTCTGAAGGACCTTGGTGCCGAATTCACCAACACTTTACTATAACTTATAGAGATAACCATGCGAAATGATTATGCACTGTCATACATACAAAACGTACTTTACCGATCGTTAGTCACTGTAACAATTCAGAAATAGACATGCTCGTGTAACAATATATTCATAATAACAGTAGCTAATTGTAATTGTGAACATATCATACAGGAGAATCCCTATTATCATTGTCATAGCACTAATTTCACGTATTTCCGTTAACTCTAAGACTATCCCGTCTTAACACTTCTACCCATATCTCACATATCATAACCTACTACGTCTCAGCTTAAGTCTAAGTATCTCATCAGCATACTTAGTTCGCTTAAACTAGTGCTCTGATACCATACTGAGACACCCTAAAACAGGGTTAATTTAAACCTTGAAATTTACCATAAGTTATGATCAAAACTTTCAAACTTATATAACCTGAGGATCGAATGTAAGGTTTCTATATACATACGTCATTACTTAAATAACTTATTAATCAAATCACCTCATAACAATTGGATTAATCAAGTTATCTAAACAACTGTCCCAAAAGCATCAAAGAATATCTAGATCCTCCGGTATCTCTAAGTCCGAATCTTTCCCAAAAATCCTCGTCTTTCATTCCCGCTATTTCCCGGAGCTTGTACCGGGTAAGAAGATTCAACTTGAAACATTAGGCTTTCGCCTAGTGAGGATACTCAAATCAAAATAAAATTTAATAATTAAAACATGAACAAATAACTCAAACCTGTTCTCACCCATCTTACCGTACAACGTCTCCTTTTCGAAAGCAGGGAAATCTACCCCACACCTAACACTTATGACTAACTCGTTTAATCATAACCACGAAATATGAGTTAACTCTGAATCACTCTAGATTCATAATTAATATTCACACACAAGAAATTACAAGTCAAAACTTGCTTATTTCTTAATCAGGAAGTAGAGATTACAAATTACTTTATGCCTATCTCTAATCTTCCTCTCATCACAGGGAAATCTCCGATCTTCCCGAAACAATGGAAATCTCTGATCTTCCATAAATCGAAATAGGAATTACAAATCAGAATCTGCCTATTCCACATTCCACCTCTGCATCAATGGTCCCAATGGGATTATAATATCGCGATACTCAATCGGGACTCACGATGGTTCGAGGTTCACCCAATTACTAAAATTACACCCCTTTGGTCTATGGCGAGTAATCGGTTCCCATTATACCGTACTCAAGTGCCCTCGGTAACCGGGTGCCTATTTTAGTAAAAGCACATAATCACCTAATATAATACAATCGATACTACTATATGCGTCCAGCATAGAATGTATCATTTCTCTGAACGTATTCTATATATAAAATAAAGAATATTATTACTCCACATCTCAATCTCTTTATTACCCCTTCTCTGAAATCTGATACGAGGATCACCATCTCAATAGTTATTTATATTCTCGAACTCATAGATAGGCCTTTATAATATATCTCAATTTGGCTTCTCAATCACATTTAGGGTTCATAATCATCTAACATATTACATATAACAGATAATCCCGCTCATTATAAAGAATATGAATAATTCCTAATCATCAACTTCTTAACTATCCCCTCATAGTTATTTAACACGAGAGTTAATATATATATCAGTTGTTAATCTATATTTTGAACTCATGGATGGATCTTTATAGTTTATCTCAATAAAGCTTCAAATCACATTTATAGTTCATAACCATATATCAAAATGCATATAGTAGATAATCCATCTTAGCATGCAAGATTAATATTAAATATTAGTTCCTCAATTTCATATATAACTCATCTTGGAACTTTAACATGGTAATCAACATAATACAACTTTTAATCGCCCTCTTGGGTCAATTAAGAAAAGGTTGCAAGCCGCAAAAGGAAGGTGGGTCGAAGAACTTCCTTCAGTCCTGTGGGCGAATCGCACGACGCCTCGTACGTCCACAGGACAAACTCCTTTCTCTTTGGTCTATGGTTGTGAAGCAGTGTTGCCGGTCGAAGCTCAACTCTCAACCTCAAGTCATACTTCCGTCGACCATAATCTGGTTGATCTAAGCTGTGACCTCGATGCCCTCGAAGAACTCAGGGAATCAGCGTTAATCAAGATGGCATCACAAAAGCAAGTGGTCGAGCGATACTTCAACAAAAATGTTAGGATTAAAATCTTTCAAGTAGACGACTACGTCCTCCGACGAGTGTTCCAAAACACTCATGAGCTTAATGTCGGTTAACTTTCCACTAAATGGGAAGGTCCTTATCGCATCTCAGAAGTAGTGGGTAAAGGTGCCTATCGGCTCCAAACCCTCGACAATCAAGATATCCCACGTAGCTGGAATGCGATACATTTGAAAAAGTATTTTTTTAAGTATTTTTCCTTTTCTCACACGATTTTTTATCACGACGATTACTGACTTAAGCATCAGAGGGTCGTTGGTTAGCCAACGACCAAGCCTCTGACGTTGTTTTATCACAGATCGCATGAACTAAGATCATTAAGTCTACGACATGACTTTAATCTCGCAAGGTCGCATGGTATAAATATTCATGACTACGGCGTGATCATTCTATCACAAGGGCATACGACTTAATTTTCGTCGCGCGATATAATCATATGATTGTCCAGGTCTAGCGATCCCATGATCTAAGCTCCTTAACTTAGAAAAAAAATTCGTGTTCTGAATGAATTGATTGCACGTGCTTATGTTTAAACGTACATCTTATGTTTTGGTTGTTTTGCAATGGATGCCTAAGTCGCACGATCCCCTGTTTGTTCTTAACAAGTTTCGTAACTAATATCGTATCTATTTGCATCAATCAAAATAGTACGTTCGACAAAAGATTCCATTCACGAAATATACAATTATATCTAAATAACTTGACCTCCAGCAGTCGAACAAAAAAGACAACTACGAAAATAAAATCTTTCTTAAATCGAGGTACTGTGAATCATAATGCATCATGAGGATGAGTCCGCAATATTTTGAGAATATGGCTCTTAAGATTATTGTTAAGGTTGGGGAGGAGCATCGGTCGTGTCTTTACCCGAGGCCTCGACCACTAAGCCTTCGTCCTCCTCTTCCTCTTCGGCTTCCTTCTCGTCGTCAGAATCAAGATCTCTTGCAGACCCGACCTCTTGCAAGAAGTAGTCAAGCTCGATCGACGCCTGGGCCAGAGGGTTCTTTCCCGACAAGTGCTGCCTCATTATAGCAGCACGAGCAGTCAGTCGAGCCAGAGCAAAGGTAGACGTGGCCTTGTCTTTTAGCTTTCCCACCTCCGTCTCCAAACTGACCACCTTGGCCTTGGAATCCTCAACTTCCCTCTCCTTCGCGACCAAGGAATCCCTCATCTTGCTCAGCTCCTCCCTTTGACTGTCGATCATGGACAAGGACTGTTTTAGACGACGGTTCGCATCCTTCTTCGCATGACCGACAACCTCCAACTCCTTTTTGGCCTCGTCGAGCTGTTTTGACATGGCCTCTTCACGCTCTACAGCAACGTTCGCCCTGGCCAACGATGCGTTCCCCCTCTCATGGTCGCAAGACACCAGATCATTGATCTTCTCTGTCTCCGCACGTAAGGCAAGAGAAGATTGGAGTTTCTGTACAACAGAAAGAAACATGTCAGTAAACATTCGACAGAAGCTAAAAAAACATCGAAACATAAAGTTTTGAAAGAAAAACTTACAAGGAACGCCAGACCGGCAACATGGGATCCCGTCTCCATGACTGGGAATCCCTCGAAACGCTCTCTGAAATAAGGGAGCAAATATTTCCCCAGG
Organism: Saussurea involucrata; assembly: GCA_033807775.1. NCBI lineage: Eukaryota > Viridiplantae > Streptophyta > Magnoliopsida > Asterales > Asteraceae > Saussurea > Saussurea involucrata. Next base: position 91,237,264 of record CM066316.1, read on the forward strand.
TGAGGAAACAAATCCGTCCCGGACAGGACGTCATCGACCATAAAGTCCGAAGGCAACGTAAAGGTAACCTCCGTGACTTTAGCCCCTCCCATCGCATGCTCCTTGCCCTTGTCGGCCGACGAAGGGATCGCCGTGGTAGTGGGGGACTTCTCCGTTTTCTCCGGTGGCGCAAAACTAACGGGTGTCGCAGCAATCGCAGACGTCCTCGTCTTCATAGGCGATGCGACCTTCGCCTTCTTAGGCGTAACGAATCTCGACGAGTCGTCAACCTTCGAAGACGGTTTCCTTGGAACCGTCATCCCCGTCTTTGGTAAGACCCCCGACTCAGTGGTCGAGGTCTTCTGTCTCCTTTCACTGCCTTTACGGGCAAGCTCAAGTTGTGCCACTCTCTTAGCAGAGATGGCCGGCACCTTCGTCTGCGATTCTCCTGAAGACACATAAGAAGAAGCATTACAAGGTGAACGAAAGAGCAAAAGACCAGAATCGAACGGAAGGGAATAAGAAGGTACACTTACCAGTCATCTCTTCTTCTTCTCTTCTCGACTCTTCTTCTTTCTCTTCTTTTTTTCCTTTTCTTCCCCAGTTCTCCCCTAAGAACACCAAGTCTTCGTCGTCCTCGTCCACTGATGGTCGCGTAAGAAAAGATCTCTCGACAATGCTGAACTCCAAGAACGCGTCAATTTTCGCTCGAGAGTTAGCGTAGGGCTTCACGTCTTCAAATTTTATATCTGCCAATACATACAAAGCAGGTTAGAAATCGGTCGAATAATATGAAAGACGTACAACAAGAAAACTATAAAATCTCACCCGACGTATTCCAGTCAGCCCTAATCCAGCCGCTCTCGGAGTCAAGGGTCGACTTACGCACAAAAGCATACCTAGTCTTCCACTTACGATCATTTACAGCGGTATTTAAGACTAAGGTTCAATCGCCCTTATACATAGAGAACAGGCTATAGCGATGACATTTGTCCTTCTTGACTTGGTAAGCCAAGAGGAGGTCGCGTACGTTCATCGGTGATTCCCATTTTTTCATAAGGCGCTCAATCACCTGAATTACCCTCCAGAATTGGGGCATTAATTGGGCTGGAGCTAGGTCGAATTCAGTCATAAAAGCCTTGGCCAAAGGCAAGTAAGGCCATTCAAAGCCTATCCTAAAGGGGTATTCGTAAATGACCACGAACCTATCAGGACATACATCAGGTCGAGTCTGACCTGCTCTAATCAATGTAATCCCCGCAGGGATTTTCGCTAGAACTCTAAGGTCGTCGAGATCCTTTTGATCTTGAATGGAACTTACAGGTTCCATCGACATTTCTAAAAACTTAAAAGTTTCTCAAAGTTTTAAGACAAAGACCAATAAAATTGTACCTTATATGGGTGCTCTAAACCTCTATAACTTGGTCGAAGATTCTTGCAGGTTTTGGAAAGATTCGGCGAAGAAACAGCAAGCAAATCAGGGAAAAACTCTCTTAAAAACCCCCCGAAATCGTAAAAGGAAAAGATATGTCGAAGGCATCTATTTATGCAAAAAGTCGTGTCAGGTCGAACCTCCCGATGATCGACACATGCCCCTGTCTTTTTGAATGCTCGACAGATCGCCGACACCTAGACAATACAGCTGTTATGCACGATTGCGCGTCAGCATGACGTCACGGCCTTATCTCCTTTTCGACTTCTTCTTTAGTTAGAATTGGACCGATCCAGTTCCAAGGCAACTGAAAAGACTTTTTTGATACATGTCACGACCCTAGACGTTCGACTAGCAAAATTTAAAAAACTTTTGAAGTTCGAATTTGCCACTCCACTTTTTCAAATTTTGGGGGCAAACTGTTTGGGAAAAATTTCACCAGTCTCGACCACGACCAAAGCATTAAGAACATGTATTACACTTCTCCCTAAACACAAGTCAAATCATAAGCATTTTGACCTTTGAACAAAGCCAAAAGTCAAACGTACCTCTCGACCTCGACCGTCGTGTAGAAACACACGACCTCGACCAACTAATGTATGATTCTTCTGTTACGTTTTCCTCATTTAATGCAGGTCAAAAGGCATTCATGGCCAACGGACGAAAACCGACAGAGCAATTATGAGCATTAAACTACGGAGACCGCTGCGACCGTTATTAGAAGAATTCATGGAGATATTAAATGCATTCGAAGACTATAAATATGAAGACAAAGTCATCATTGGCACATCATCAAACTCCGAACTACACACTGCGTACTCAAGAACACACAAAACAAAGAACTCTCTTGTAACATCCCGTATTTTCTTTTGTAGTATTTTGGAATAAAATGGAATTGTTTGGTGGCCAAAGTGAGAAGATTGAAACCTTAGTTCTCAAGGGGGGGTGAAATCAAGAGTTTAAATAGATGAAAAACCCTACTCTCTTCATTCTCATTTGGTGGATGCGTTTTGAGAGGAGAATTGAGAGAGAAGAAGAATCCAATTGGAAGTGTAGGGGAAGAGTTACAGCATGGTTTGAGTCATCTTCTTTAAGGTTTGATTTCTTCTTCTTTTCTTCTCTATGCTGATTAGGCTAGTTTATGGTTGGGGATTTGATAATCCATTTGTTGGTTAAGTCTTAATCAATGGAAGAAAGAAGGCAAATGATTTTGGGATTGATTCCCTATGAGTTTTGATCAATTCAATTGGAAACTTCTTCTTGTGTGCTTGATAATCTCCATTTTCTATGGATTGAGTTTTTGGGTTTTGAGGTTTGAATTCTTGAATCATTAGATGAATTTGTTGGGTTTTATGTTGTTTAAAGTGTTGATTATTGATTCTTAATGTTTATGGTAGTTAAAATCTCGATTTGGGAGACTTAGAACTGGTTTGGGAAAGTTTGGGGGTGAGAAACCCTTGATTTTGGGAAGAAATCTCGTGAAGGGGGCAGACCAGTGCTCTGCACGCCTGGCTGCGCGTTTGGAGGCGCGCCACCAGGGGCGCCAAGCTCTGCCCGCCAAACCTTCTTTCCGTTTTGTTGTTCGTTCGGGTCTAGGATCGAGGCGTCGATTGGAGGGTTGTTTTGGGGGTTTGTTAAGGATGGTTTGGGATGTAAATAGATGGTTTAACACCACTCTTATGATGTTAAATTCAGGTGTTCGGTTTGAACTAAAGTGTGTCCCGAAGCGTGTGTCGAGGTGCTAAGGCTAAGGTGCGTTCCCTTACCTTCTTTGTGTGAATGAAATGTTTTGCGAAATGTTTTCATAACTGATTATGGTTACGAGCATGTTGACATGATTCAAATATTTGAAAGGTTTTATTGTATATGACATGGAAATGTTTACAAATGCATGCAAGTTGTTTACACGTTTATTTATACGATATGTTGATTGCATGTTCTTGTAATGATGCTGCTATGTGTAGAGTTGGATTGCACAGTGGGTCGGCACGGATGTTTGAAAATCTCTAGTGGACAAGTTAGACCGTGTGCCTCAAATTCTTTTTGTGTGCTCACGGATATGGCTTTATCCGAATGTCGTGCCTGGCTTAGTAATGTGATAATAATGCCGTGTCTGGCTTAGTAAGGTGATAATAATGCCATACCTGGCTTAATAAGGTGATGAAAGTTGCGACCACTGTGCTATTCCCTCACGTGGAGTCAAGTATTTAAACTGGATTTCCGAGTACTTTTATTACGGTTAAATGTTTTATACTGTTATTGGGTGGAACTGTTTTAAAGAGGGAATTCACTAGACCTCATGGTCTAACCCTCGCTTTTAAAAAACAAAAACCATTTTCAGGTGACCGTCGTGTTTGGGACTTCATCTGATGATGATGGAAGGTCGTGTCGTGGTAGAAGAGCTAGAGGCTAGTGAATACTTGTAGATTACCGGTGGGCTTCCTGTAGTATCTCGGTTGTGAAGGTGTTTTCGCTGCGAGTTTAGAGTAGAACTTATGTAAATTATTTGTGTTGGGACCGTTTTTGGTTGTAATATTGTTTAATGTTATTTTATGGAAATTGGGTTGTTACATCTCTCTCGGAGAATCGCTCTCGACGCATGACATTCGCACACGACACGCAGTTTTTACACACGACGCACACTGTTTTTACATTAAAAAAACTTGTTACTTTACATTTAAAGTATTTCCTTTCATTTGTATTGTAATCTCTGTACGATCGACACCAGTAACAAAGGACATCACCCCTGTTTGGCGATCATAGTGCAGCGACGACTCCCACAGTTGTCCGCGGGTTTTTTCCTCGTTGAGGTTTTTCCCGCGTCACCAAAATCCTTGTCTCTTTTACATTTTTCTGTCCTTAACGCACTGTTTTGTTGAACGATTCATTTCTTTAGTTGTTAAGCTCCACAATCAACCTTAAGTTATTCTTCTGGACGATTTTTGGCATTAACAGCTGCCAGGGTCGTTCCTGACATATTGTAGGCACTGGGCGAGATGTAAAAATAGGCCCTCGATAAGTACGTTTTTTTTTTCCAATATGTTGTCTTTTATCAGCAGAAATAACATTGAGTTCAAGAAATATTAATAATTCATATAAAACTGTTTTTCCGAGAATTCCTAGACACAAAATCAATCAATAATTATTTCTAAATTAATGTTATCTATCATATCATTTTTACCTAGCATCATAAATTCGTTCCACCGTCAAATACATCATATGATATACCTTTAATATATAGACCGACATCATTTTATATCACAATATTGACTATTCAGAGTAACACTATATGCAAATTAATATAAATCGGTTGGGTTTCCATATCACCTCATTTTATGAACTTTTAGGATTACTACATACTTTTACGAACCATCAATCTTATAATCAATAGTCCATGTTGGTTATAACTTGAGACCTTATTCTTGTTGTAGATATAGGAGAATACTTAAATTATACATTCAATATTAGGTAATATGAAAGTCCATAATGTATGGAAAAACAAGGTTAGTTTTGAAATCCTAAATATAAATAGATGGTGGATGGTCCCATATGGTTAGGTAGTTTTTTCAAAATGAATGAGTTTTCTTAATAAATAACATGAAATCTACTATATTCTAATATAAATGTTTGAGCCTTTAATATAATATTAGATTCTTTTCGGGTCGTATTAAATACTAAAAAAAATTTGTGTCTTCTTTATTGATTACTTTTTTTGAACTACTACTATATACTAAAAAAGTTTGGGCTTCTAATTTTTGTGGGTCCTTAATAAAATGTTATTTTTTTAATCCTATTAGATTCTAAAAAAATTGTGTCTCTTTTATTGACTATTTTTTTTACTAGTACTATACTATATAATATATACTAAAAAAATTGAGCCTACTTTTTGTGGGCCGTTAATATAATGTAAGTTATTTTTGGGTGCTATTAAATACTAAAAAAAGTTGTGCTCTTTTGTTGACTATTTTTTAACTACTACTATATACTATATAATATATACTAAAAAAATTGGCCCCTACTTTTTGTGGGCCCTAAGCGTGCGCCCGGCCCGCCCTCCCCCTGGCATGGCCCTAATGGCTGCAAGTTACCGAAATTGGTCTCAATGACAAACAAAAAATTATTGAAATAAAATTTAAACAGATTTTATATTTTAAAGATTTTAATTATTAATATATTTTATAAACATGTCATAACTTTTAAAAAAATTATATAAAACAATAATAGATCAATCTCATTAGTAAAAATTAATTTCTATTTCACATATAAAATTTTGGAGAATTTCTCTAAAAACATTTTCCAATGGTAAAATTTGAGAGATCCATGAAGCGGTCCAAGAAATTGAGCTGGGAGGAACCGGTTTCGCCAAGGTGGAAGGGTGAAAGTTATTTGTGGGACCCATTAACGAAAATAAGTATTGGACCATCCACACACCTGCAAATCCACACACCTGCAAGTAGAGGTGGCCAAACTGACCCGACCCGACCCGACCCGACGGGCTGACCCGAACCGAAACCGGCCAAGAACCGGTTCTGGCCCGACCCGGTCAAGAACCGGTTTCAAGCCCGAGAGCCGGGACCGGTTCGCGTAAATAGGAATTTCCTCGGCCCGACCCGGCCCGAACCGGGACCGGTTCGTGACCCGGTTCGTGGCCCGACCCGACCCGACCCGATTTTTTTCAAAAAAATAGAGCCGTTATATAGCCGTTTGGAACCCCTTGTGACCGTTTTTTGCCTCAAAAAACACCCATATAAATACTAGGGGTGTTATGGAGGTCATCACCACCTTACATTGCTTACAAAACGCAAAAAACGCTTACAATTCTCATTTCTCGGCTCTCGTTATATTCGTTTCTCGCAAAAAACGCATACAATTCTCATTTCTCATTACTTATCCAATGATTCCAATCCAATTTTTCTTTGTTAAAGTTTAGTAATTAATTATTATACAAAGAAAGCAGTTAAAAAACAAAAAAATCCCCGGCCCTACTCCGACCCGGTTCTTGGCCCGGCCCGGCCCGGTTTTCCCGAAACCGGTTCTACATACAAGTAAACGGGTCAGGAGATTTCGGTTTAAACCCGGCCCGACCCGACCCGGTTCTCACCTGACCCGGTTCGCACGGTTACTGTGCAGAACCGGGTTGTCCCCCGACCCGACCCGGCCCGGCCCGAACCCGACTTTTGGCCACCTCTACCTGCAAGACCTTATTACTTTCTTAAGTGTCACATCAGATTTGCAATAACACCTTCCACACACATGCAAGACCAAACTCCTTTCTAAACTAAAAAATTATAATATAAATAATATAGATAATTAAAATATAACTAATAAATTAATTATAAAATATAGATAACTAAAATTTTACTTTTGTTTTCTTTTATTATATTTTGTGTGAATATAATTTAGCAGTTTAAATAAAAAACATTGCATAAAATTATCATTTTTGTAAAATAAACCGTGAGTAAGAAATTTTAATAAAAATATTATAAAAAATAATGTTCAAATAAACTAATAAATGAATTAAATTTAATAAACATATTAATAATAATTAATGTTTAAACAAACAAACAAACTAATAAATTAAAAAATGTGTTTGTTTAATATATTTAATTTGTTGAAAGGTCTTGCAAGTTTTTTTTTGGATAAGGTTCATCTAGGCTTTGCCTAGACTACATCCTTGGCAATTTGGAAACAAACAAACAAAACGGCCGTCTGAGACTAAGCCTGACCACAGAATGCTGACGCCTGGACTCGAACTCGGGGTGGATGGGATATTCCACCACATCCCCCCAAGCCCTTGCCAACACGCCACCACCCTTGTGGTTAGGCCTTGCAAGTTTAGCAAGATGGGGATCTTGCAAGACACATGACATGTCATGTCATCTTGCAAGAGCTCTCTTGCAAAACGTGCGTGGATGTCTTAAAGTGAAATTAGATTAATAGTTTTGTTTTCATGTGTTTAAAACAATTAAAATAATTTAATCTTTTATAAAAATTGAAAATACTAAAACAAATAATTTTTTTGTTTGTATCAACGTTTTTTTTACTTTTGTTATTATGATTTTTATTTATTATATATTTTGTTTATTAATGTATCACTTATACTTGTAGTTATTAATTATAATAAAATGTTTTTATTATTGTACTTTTTATTATATAATTGATGGATTGGTACATGATTAAGAATGAAATATTTATAAAATATATAAGAAAAGAGAAAATTGATGTGGAAAAGAAAAAGCTGATGTAACAAATTCATGAACATCATAAGGGGTTTAGAACTGTAGATTTCTAAACTTAAAGTTTTCCCTAATTTCTCTATTTAAAATAAAAAATATATATGTTGTAGCATAATGGAAAATAAAGTTCTATTTTTCTTTGTTTTAAGAAATTCTTTGGAGATGTTCTCATGATAACCAATTTCTTATATTAGGGCCAGAGTTAAATACAAAATTGGTCCCTGTGGTTTACATAAATTAACGAGTAAGATCCCTTGAAAAAAAAATTAATGAGGAATATCCCTATAGTATTATTTTTTATAACGAATATGGTCCCTCCCTCTAACGCCGTTAATAAATTCCTGTTAGTGACCCTCTTCTCCATCATATTCCATTTTTATTAACAGATTTATTCTCTGCAACTACTTTTCAATTTATAACAGACTTGGTCCCTCAAAATACTTTGCATTTCCATAATATATTTGTTTCTTCCTCAACTTTCATTTTTAGGATTTGGCCCCTCTCTTTAATCAATAAATATTTGAAACAAACATATATATCTTCTAAATATAAGGAGCAAAATAATTAAATAAAACTTGAAGCTTAGATTTCGCCGTTAAGATATTTTATCTTTTCTAAAATTTTATTTTCATAAAATCGTTTATCTCAAATAAAATATAAATTTGAAAAATGTTTTGTTTTAATTAGTTGAAAATTAAAAAAAAACTGCTAAAACTAAATATTAGTTAGATAATAAGATAAAAAAAAAGTAGAAATCTAATTAAGTAGTTTACTAGAAGTAATTAATATATAAAAAAACATTATAGCTAACTAAGATATAAAAGTATAAATTTACTTAATTTAGTTGAACTAGTTAATATATACTAAAAATGGTTAGAGTTAAACAATAAATTAATTTATATATATCAAATATATAAAATGTTATAATTTAGTATTAACCTATTGAATATTTTTATTTTATTATGATAAATAGTGAAAATTTAAGCGGTGTTAAATTATACATTATTCAACTAATTAAAACAATATATTTATCAAAAATATATTTTATTTGAGATAAACGATTTTATGAAAGCTAAAATTTTAGAAAAGATAAACTCTTTAATGGAAAAATTTAAGCTTCAAGTTTTATTTAATTATTTGCTCATTATATTTAGAAAATATATGTTTGTGCCAAAAAAAAACTATTGAGTGGGACCAAATCCTAAAGATGATAGTTGAGAGAGAGACTAAATATGTTATAAAAATGCATAGTACTTTGAGTGACAAAATCTGTTATAAATAAAAAAGTAGTTGGAGTGGCTAAATCCGTTAATAAAAATGAAAGTTGATGGAGAAGAAGGTCACTAACGAAAATTAATTGACGACGTTAGAGGGAGGAACCATATCCGTTATAAAAAATAAAACTATAAGGATATCATTCGTTAATTTTTTTTGAGGAACCTTACTCGTTAATTTATGTAAACCACGGAAACAGAATTTGCATTTCACTCTTAAGGGGGCGTTTGGTTCGCAGAATGTTTTTGGATGGAATGGAATATGTCAAAGGAATTTGACTTTGAAGGAATTGGAATAGAATGTGTAAATCATATAATATACACAACCCAAACATAATATAAACCAAATGACATTATTAACAAACAACAGTAGCAACAAAATCTACTTCACCTAATTCCCTCTTAACCACTCCAATTTCCCCCTAAATTAAAAATCCAATCTTTTTCACTTAAAACATCATTCCACCCCTTTCTTTCTTTCTTTCTACACACATACATACATATAGATGTTATTATTATTAACAAACAACAGTAGCAACAACAGATGTAAATCACATTTAACAAACAACAGTAGCAACAAAAGGTGGTTCAAAGTTGCAGCAACTATGTTAACAAACAACAGTAGCAAAACCGAAGCAGATTGTAACAAGCAAGAGGTTTGTCTACTGATTTGTAACAAAATCAGTAACAAAGTCAGATTGTAACAAAATCAGATTGTAACAAGCAAGAAACATAAATCGAAAGCAGATTGTAACAAGCAAGAAACCGAAGCAGATTGTAACAAGCAAGAAACCGAAGCAGATAGTAACAAGCAAAAACATAAATCAGATTGAAGGAAAACCGAAGCAGATTGTAACAAGCAAGAAACATAAATCGAAAGCAAGCAAGCAAGATAAATCGAAAGCAAGATAAATCGAATGCAAGCAAGAAAGATAAACCAAAAAAACTTACCAGATTAGTCGAGAAGAAGCTGTGCTTGCGACGATGGAGAGAAAACGAGAGAGTGTTGTCTACTGACGATGGAGAGAAAACGAGAAGAAGCTGCGTGCGGCCGATAAAAGGAAATTTAGGGCAAGGGTAATTTTGGAATTAATAAAATCTTCAATTCCATTCCTTTACAATACCACGACTAATCGATGGAATGAAAAATAACAATTTTATGGAATTGAATGGAATTTTAAAGATTCCATTCCTTTAAAAACCTTGAACCAAACAATGAAATTGAATTTGGTCAAAGGAATTTGAGATTCCAATTCCATTAAATTCCTTCACTTTCTGTGAACCAAACGGCACCTTAGGGTCAAAAAGTAATGATTTCAAAAACAATTACAAATTTGATATAAAATATTAAAATATAAAAGTTAGGAGAATCATAAATTTGAATAGTTTAATTATTTTTTTATTTATTATATCATTATAATCGCTTTTAAAACATACATACCGGACAAATCTATCCCTAATGATATGGTTGCTTGTAAAACCATAAATAAATGTGACGAAGTTAATTTTTTATATTCTTAAAAGCGTTTTTTTAAGGCATCGGAATTATATTACCACCAAACCAATCAGCAAACAACAAAGTACCAGATTACAAAAAGCTTCAAACCAAACCAGAAGGAAAACCAAAATTACAACAAAACCAAAGACCAAAACACGATTGGCCGGAGGTGGTTTGTGAGCGGCAAACAGCCCCGACACCAATCAGGCCCAAACAGATGCCTCATCGTTGAGCTCCGATCAACAACATACTCTGAAAACAGCAGCAAATGAAACCCTAAACAGTAAACTTTAAAAGTTTTTTTAAAAATTTATAAAATAAAAAATGGTATTTATTCTAGAGTAAATTACATGATTGGTCCCTGTGTTATGTTCAAAATTGCACTGTGCGTCCCTAAAATGAAATAATTACAAATATCATACACATGCTTCACATTTTCACCCGCTTTGGGTCCTGAACCCTAATCCCGTCCAATTCAGTCTGTTAGGCATATCACATGCCACACGCATGATGGGTAAATTCGTCATTTCCCCTATTTCCTCTATTTCCCTCTCTTTTGTGTGAGTTTGGCTTTCACTTCAAGCATCGTCCCTGAGAACGAACCAGACAAAGGAAACACACAACGGTAAGAACCTTTCATCTCCAAGTTTGGCAAAATCGATTGGGGTTTTACACGAAATCTGAGTTTTTTCATGTGGTTTTTTTTAATGTAGTTCTTCAAGATGGAACGCACGAGGTTGTGGACTTCGGCTCAACCATGATGAAACGGAGTACATTGACGTCTATGGTAAGTTGTTATTGAAGGTTTTTTTTGTATGTTCATTTTCGGTTAATCTTTGACACAAGATTATCTTGATTTTTTGCAGAACTTTATCCAACCCTCGTTTCTCTAAGAATACACCATGGGGGTGTTTTCGTGAAGTTCCCTGGTAGAGAATATGTGCGAGGTAAAGTTCAGTTTGTGGATTTGGTTGATACTGATATGTTCTCTGTAAGTGATCTACACGAGATGATGTATGAAATAGGGTATCGATCATACACACCAACTTATTTTCATTTTAAATATCCTGACAAAGACTTAGATAATGGGCTTCATGCTTTGGGGAGTGATGCATGTAACGTCCCACTTTCCATAAAAGTCAAAACATGAGATTTACCATTCAAACGACATAAATGTACTTGTACTTACATCAACGCTAAAACAAACTTAACAAAACTTTAACGTTAACATTAAACATAAACAACAGAAGTCTTTCTAAGCCACAGCCGAGCACTAACTAAACATATCAAGATCCAAAACTGGAAGCCTCACGAGCTCCATCACCTCCATGCCGTCTCTAGTTCTACCTAGAAGAACTTGATACACGCTTACCTGAAAATGGTTTAGTTTTGAAAGCGAGGGTTAGACCAGAAGGTCTAGTGAATTCCTTCCGAAAATAGCATATAAAACATTTGGAAAACATTTAGCAACGACCATAAATATCATCAAACATGGTACTGCACTGTGTAGTGGATCACATCAACATATTGCGATCAGGGCCCCAGCAGACTCCCTTCTCGCCGCTTTGGAATCCCCACGGACTCCCCTCTACCGAATAGGAAGGAAACGGATTCCAACCCACCGGTCTATCATACATAACCAAGAGTCCTAAGACCCCGAGAACCTCTCTTTGATCCCACAGTGCAGACCGACTCCACATAGTGTACACTTACGTTCATGCAAACATGTCAAAATAAGTTGCTCATAAATCATGCCTTTCACCTTGTCATGCTAAACATCTCTTTCATTCAAAATACGTGTATTCATGGAAATCATGTACGTCAATTCATAACTTTTCACGCTCGGTAAACCATAATCAGTTAAAGAAAACATTTAATATTTTGCATCATAAAAAGGGGTTTAGGGAACTCACCTGATAGCAATTCCCTTTTTAACCTTGTGTCTCGTTTCGTCCGTTCACCTAATGCATAATTTATAGATCAATTTGGAACGTCTCCAATTCTGATCCTAAGTCCTCCTCTTAATTCGGTCTCAATTAACTCATTTAGGTCCATCAATTACATATTGGATTTCTTTTATCCTCTACTAAGCCCACGAGACTTAAGCTAAACTCTAACACATCGGCCCAATAGCTAAACACTACGGGCCTGACAGACGAAACCCAACCCGACGATCCCAGCATGTTCGACTCCCGGTGCCCCGAACTCCCGGTACCCCGAACTCCCGGTACCCCGACTCCCGGTACCCTGAAGTCCCGGTATCCCGACTCCCGGTACCCGACTCCCGGTACCCCCGAAGTCCCGGTACCCCGAAGTCCCGGTACTTCGGTCTAGCGAACAGAGACGAACCTTATATGATTCATTACTCGATTTCTTCCTACGGAGTCCAGTACATTGAGAATTTAACACAGCATTCTGACCCAATTTGTTCTATTACAACTCCTTAAACAATATAGATTTCTAGTCCATTGGTTTCATTAGATTACAATCCCATTCGTGAACTAAAACTCTCCACAGTGATGTTAAACAATATCCCAGCTTAAACATGAAAACCCAACCAGGAAACTAACTAATTTCTAGCTATTAATGCACAAGAAGATAACAATTATTTGAGGTTTGCTTACCAGAAGAGTCTTCTCCCGATCCTGATGCCAAACCGATTTCTCCTTCTTTCTGCTCTTCTCCTCAGCCGCCACAGCACAATAATACTGAATCCCCAATACCACCTAGGGATTTGGCTCATTTAAATATGTTTCACAATTTACACTATAGCCCCTAAGCCCAAACTTCCATTCTTTTAATCTTGGACACTAAACTTTCCAGCCTACTAAATTTGGGTTGTTACAACACTCCCCCCTTAAAAGAATTCCGTCCCCGGAATTCCTTATTGGAAAAGATGTGGGTACCTCGCCTTCATCTCCGATTCTAACTCCCAAGTAGCCTCCGGGCCTTTATGATGTCTCCACTGTACTTTAGCCAGCTTAGTCTCCTTGTTCCGTGACTTCCTCACTTTAACATCCGTGATCGCTTCGGGCTCTTCTACGAAGTTCAACTTTTCATCCACCTTAATGTCGTTTAACGGAACCGATTTAGTCACGTCGGCTAAACATTTCCTCAGGTTTGACACATGAAACGCGTTGTGAACGCCTTGCAACTCTTCCGGTAGGTCCAGTCTATACGCCACCTCCCCAATTCGTTCGGTAATTTCAAACGGTCCGAGGTAACGTGGGCTTAATTTCCCCCGTTTTCCAAACCGTACAACTCCTTTCCACGGGGAGACCTTTAATAACACGAAATCTCCGACCTGAAATTCTATATCCTTTCTTCTCTTATCCGCATAACTCTTTTGTCGGTCGCGAGCGACCTTCAGTCTTTCTCACACTTGAACTATCTTGTCCGAAGTCAGTTGTACAATTTCCGGCCCTGCTAACTGTCTCTCTCCGACTTTGTTCCAACACAATGGTGTCCGACACTTTCTACCGTAAAGTGCCTCAAACGGCGCTGCCTTGATGCTCGAGTGATAGCTATTATTATAAGCAAACTCGATTAGCGGTAGGTGTTTTTCCCATGAGCCTTGGAAATCCAAAGCACACGCTCTTAGCATGTCTTCTAACGTTTGGATCGTCCGCTCGCTCTGACCGTCGGTCTGAGGATGATAAGCAGTACTCAACTTGATCTGCGAACCCATTTCTCTTTGGAAGCTTCTCCAAAAGCTAGAGGTAAACCTGCTATCTCGGTCGGAAATTATCGACGAAGGCACACCATGGAGGGTTACGATCTCATCAACGTACAACTTGGCTAGCTGCTCCAACGAGTAAGACTCTCGTATAGGCAAAAAGTGGGTTGACTTTGTGAGTCGATCCACGATCACCCAATCAGCGTCATGACACTTCAGAGTTCTAGGCAAATGGGTCACGAAATCCATCGTGATCTGATCCCACTTCCATGTCGGTATCTCTAACGACTGGAGCTTCCCGTACGGTCTTTGATGTTCGATCTTTACACGCGAACACGTCATACAGGTTTTTACAAGGTGAGCCACGTCTTTCTTCAGTCCGTGCCACCAGTAGTCTCGCCGTAGGTCTCCGTACATCTTGTTAGTTCCGGGGTGAATCGTGTACTTCGATTTGTGAGCTTCTTCGAGAATCAACTTTCGGAGCCCTCCGAGTTTTGGAACCCATATTTTCCCATTCAAACACCTCACCCCTCGACTGTCTTCCACTAGTAGGGACGCTTGCCCCACCATTCTCTCCTTCTTAAGATTTTCAGTTTCGAGCGCCTCAGTTTGACATTTCTTTATTTCAGCTAACAGGTTGAGGGTGACCTCGGCCCTCATAGCCACAAACCTGGGGGTGTCACTTCGTTCCTTATGGCTCAAAGCGTCCGCCACCACGTTTGCCTTTCCCGGATGGTATTCGATTTTACAGTCGTAGTCGGTCAACAATTCAATCCATCTCCTTTGGCGCATATTCAATTCCTTTTGGTCAAAGAGATGACATAAACTCTTGTGTTCCGTGAAGATCTGGCACTTCGTCCCATATAGGTAATGTCGCCAAATCTTCAGAGCGAAAACCACTGCCGCCAGTTCTAAATCGTGAGTGGGGTACCGAACTTCGTGATCCTTTAGTTGCCGCGAGGCATACGCGATCACTTTTCCCCGCTGCATGAGTACGCAACCCAAACCGAGCTTCGACGCGTCACTGAAAACCACGAAATCACCCGAACCGTCCGGTAATGACAACACTGGATCGCTACTCAGCATATCCTTTAATTTCTGAAACGCTTCTTCTTGTTTCTCTAACCAGACGAACTTGACATTCTTCTTCGTTAAAGAGGTCAGTGGCGTGGCAATACGCGAAAAGTCCTTGATAAACTTTCGGTAGTACCCCGCCAGCCCGAGGAAGCTTCGAACTTCTGACGGATTCTTAGGTTGCTCCCAATCCCGGATGGCTTCAATCTTAGCCGGATCGACCATGATCCCCTTCTCGGACACCACGTGCCCGAGGAACTGCACTTCCCTCAGCCAGAACTCGCACTTGGAAAACTTCGCATACAACCTCTCTTGCTTCAATAGCTCGAGAATTGTACGAAGGTGGCTTTCGTGCTCCCCTTCCGATCTTGAGAATATCAGGATGTCATCTATGAACACTATCACGAACTGATCCAAATAGGGTTTGCATACCCTATTCATTAAGTCCATGAATGCTGCCGGGGCGTTGGTTAATCCAAACGGCATCACCAGAAATTCGTAGTGTCCATATCTAGTTCTAAAGGCAGTCTTCGGCACATCCTCCTCCCGTACCTTGAGCTGATGATAACCTGACCTCAAGTCTATCTTGGAAAAGTAATTGGCTCCTTGTAACTGATCGAACAGGTCGTCAATCCTAGGTATCGGGTACTTGTTCTTGATCGTGACCTTGTTGAGCTCTCGATAATCAATACACATCCGCATAGTACTGTCCTTCTTCTTCACGAAGAGCACAGGTGCTCCCCATGGTGATGTACTTGGTCGGATGAATCCCTTGTCTAACAGTTCTTGCAACTGAGTCATCATTTCTTTCATTTCGGATGGTGCCAATCTATAAGGTGCGCGGGAAATCGGTGCAGATCCCGGCATCAGATCAATCCTGAACTCGATCTGACGATCCGGGGGTAGACTTGTCAAGTCATCCGGAAATACCTCCGGGTACTCATTTACCACCCGCACATCGCTCATCCCACGCTTCTCTTTCTTGGCGTCCAACACGTACGCCAAGAACCCTTGACACCCTTTTCTCAAACACTTAGTAGCCCTAATCATGGAGATAAGACTAGTGGTTCTATTACGGCGATTCCCATAGATCACTACGGTATCTCCATCAGGTAATCGAACCCTGATCAGCTTTTTATTGCAAACGATATTCGCATCATTCGCGGCCAACCAGTCCATACCCAACACCACATCGAACTCTCCCATTTCCATGGGATATAATTTCATAGGCACTAACCTCCCTTCTATCTCTATAACGCAACCCTCTACCACCTCCTTAACGTACACCAGACTATCATTGGCGGTTTCCACCTCTAGTGCCCTCTCCAAGCGTCTAGGCCTTACCCCCAAGCATTTCATAAACACAAGCGATACAAAAGAGCGATTCGCTCCCGAATCAAACAACACTTTAGCACATAGAGAGTTCACCAGAAACGTACCCGCAACAACATCTGGTACATCCTCCGCCTCTTCAGCGGTCATGCGGAACGCACGTCCCTTTGGGCGCGCCGGTTCTGCCCCCTATCACTGCTTCTTCCCCCTTGGCGGCTCCCGTACTGAGCTGACCCATCCCTCTTCAACTGTGGACAGTCGTACCGTACGTGACCCATCACCCCACACTGATGACATGTCTTCCCCTTGGGACAGTCCTTTGACATATGACCGGGCACTCCACACCGGTAGCATGAGTTTGAACCTGCCATGCACTCTCCCCGGTGTACCCTGTTACACTTACTACACGGTTTGCTAGTTGGACCCTTACTAGCACGGTTTTCTGGTCGGAACACTTTCCCCTTTCTGGAATCATTACCCGGCCCATCCCATTTACGTTTATTACCGCCCTTTTCAGTCTTCTGACGATCCTTTTCCTTTTCGATCATCTCGGCCGCATTAATGGCCGTTTGAAAAGTAGTGGGGTTTCTGGTCAGAACTAGTTCTCGAATGCTGCCCTTCAATCCGTGAATGAAACGTTCCACTCGACGTTCTTCCGTTGGCACATAAAGGTCTGCGTAGCGAGATTTCTCGATGAACTTTGTAGTATATTCTCGCACTGTCATACCCCCCTGATCCAATCCCAAGGACTCTTCCTCCAGTCTTTTTTACTGCCGCGAGTGGGCAGAACTAAGCCTTGAACATGCCTACAAACGCTTCCCACATCATTCCCTTAGCCGCTGCCGAACCCTGTCCCCCAGTCTCGGCCTCCCACCAATAAACTGCATCAGATTTCAACATGGACAGAGCAAACATTACCCTATCCCCATCAGCACACTTTCATGTATCGAAGACCAGTTCCATTTCCTTTATCCATTTCATTGCCAAGATAGGATCATATTCGCCCTTGAAAGTAGGGGGCTTGCATGAGGCAAAGGCTTTGAAATTGCATCCCTTAGCTGCTAACTCATTCATCACTTGAGGGTTTGAATTCAAGTGACTCCCAGTACCGGTCACTAGTGGACTAGACAGCTCCACGCTTTCTCGGTTCTCACTTGCTTCCTGAAGCTGACTCGTTCTGTTTGGTCAGGAGAGATTGTAGAGTCTCCTGAATTTTACCCAGTTCAGCAGCTAGGTTCTCTCGGGTGACGAAAGTAGATCCGCGACCTCGACCCCATCCCCTAGGCTGTGTTACCCTCCTTGCCGAAGCTGAACTCTCCTGAAGAGAGTCTTCTTGATGAACAGGGGCTTCCACACTCCTCGTTCTTCTATTTGCACGAGTCGTTCTCAGGTTCGGGTTTCCTCCATCCCCGGCCACTTGGGTGGCGGCCCGACGGGGTGTTCTTCCCCGACCCCTTCCACGACCCCTACCTCTTCCCCTTCCACGGGTAACAGTTGCCCTTGCCGGCTCCACCGGTCCGTTCTCTAGTACCTCGTCATCTTGATTCCTTGGCACAGCAGGTGCCGACCTACTTCTCAGAGTTCTTCCAGCCATTTCACTAACGCTGAAAGAAGACAATAATTAATTTTTGCTAGACATGGCATAATAATCTTGCTATATAAGGTAAGTTTAAGCACGCACATGTACCTGTAAGTTCGTAATTACACTGGCCAGGTGTAGTTCCAAACTTACCTTACATGTTTGTCCTTGGCACCTTATTTCCTAGCACATCTATAGTGATCGTTCCTAGAGGCAATCCTATATCTCGGCTGTGTTTCTCATCTTACAGTTTAAGTTTAGGCCCTACTGGTCACCTAAATCTCTTAAACTAAGGCTCTGATACCATTTGTAACGTCCCACTTTCCATAAAAGTCAAAACATGAGATTTACCATTCAAACGACATAAATGTACTTGTACTTACATCAACCCTAAAACAAACTTAACAAAACTTTAACGTTAACATTAAACATAAACAGCAGAAGTCTCTCTAAGCCACAACTGAGCACTAACTAAACATATCAAGATCCAAAACTGGAAGCCTCACGAGCTCCATCACCTCCATGCCGTCTCTAGTTCTACCTAGAAGAACTTGCTACACGCTTACCTGAAAATGGTTTAGTTTTGAAAGCGGGGGTTAGACCAGAAGGTCTAGTGAATTCCCTCCGAAAATAGCATATAAAACATTTGGAAAACATTTAGCAACAACCATAAATATCATCAAACATGGTACTGCACTGTGTAGTGGATCACATCAACATATTGCGATCAGGGCCCTAGCAGACTCCCTTCTCGCCGCTTTGGAATCCCCACGGACTCCCCTCTACCGAATAGGAAGGAAACGGATTCCAACCCACCGGTCTATCATACATAACCAAGAGTCCTAAGACCCCGAGAACCTCTCTTTGATCCCACAGTACAGACCGACTCCACATAGTGTACACTTACGTTCATGCAAACATGTCAAAATAAGTTGCTCATAAATCATGCCTTTCACCTTGTCATGCTAAACATCTCTTTCATTCAAAATACGTGTATTCATGGAAATCATGTACGTCAATTCATAACTTTTCACGCTCGGTAAACCATAATCAGTTAAAGAAAACATTTAATATTTTGCATCATAAAAAGGGGTTTAGGGAACTCACCTGATAGCAATTCCCTTTCTAACCTTGTGTCTCGTTTCGTCCGTTCACCTAATGCATAATTTATAGATCAATTAGGCACGTCTCCAATTCTGATCCTAAGTCCTCCTCTTAATTCGGTCTCAATTAACTCATTTAGGTCCATCAATTACACATTGGATTTCTTTTTTCCTCTACTAAGCCCACGAGACTTAAGCTAAACTCTAACACATCGGCCCAATAGCTAAACACTACGGGCCTGACAAACGAAACCCAACCCGACGATCCCAGCATGTTCGACTCCCGGTGCCCCGAACTCCCGGTACCTCGAATTCCCGGTACCCCGACTCCCGGTACCCTGAAGTCCCGGTATCCCGACTCCCGGTACCCCGAAGTCCCGGTACCCCCGAAGTCCTGGTACTTCGGTCTAGCGAACAGAGACGAACCTTATATGCTTCATTACTCGATTTCTTCCTACGGAGTCCAGTACATTGAGAATTTAACACATCATTCTGACCCAATTTGTTCTATTATAACTCCTTAAACAATATAGATTTCTAGTCCATTGGTTTCATTAGATTACAATCCCATTCGTGAACTAAAACTCTCCACAGTGATGTTAAACAATATCCCAGCTTAAACATGAAAACCCAACCAGGAAACTACCTAAATTCTAGCTATTAATGCACAAGAAGATAACAATGATTTGAGGTTTGCTTACCAGAAGCGTCTTCTCCCGATCCTGATGCCAAACCGATTTCTCCTTCTTTCTGCTCTTCTCCTCAGCCGCCACAACACAATAATACTGAATCCCCAAGACCACCTAGGGATTTGGCTCATTTAATTATGTTTCACAATTTACACTATAGCCCCTAAGCCCAAACTTCCATTCTTTTAATTCTGGACACTAAACTTTCCAGCCTACTAAATTTGGGTTGTTACAATGCAGATGTGATAGAAATGTTTAAAGTGGTGCCTGAGTGTAGACTCTTTGAGATTTACACTGAACAGTGGGAAACTAGGTTGAATACATATAACATGAGCCCTGGTGGTAGTAAATGTAACACCTCGTAAATTGGAAAACGAATTTTGGGACTTGCAAACGTCCGCATGGGCGCAAGGCCGGACGTCCGTGAAGGGCGGAAGTCCGCGGGTCGTACGATGAAGCAACAAAAGAATTGTGGGGTTCAGATCAGCACAAGGCCGGACGTCCGTGTGGTGGTCAATCCGGACGTCCGCGAAGGGTCAGATGAGATGTTTTTAGTTTTTAAGCCCTTTTCCCTCTCTCTTCCCTCATTTCACCTTCAACCCCAAATCAGATCCTCTCTCTCTCTCTAAAACCGATTTCTCTCAATAAACCCTAAATCCTTCATCTCATCCTCATCCTTCTTCCCCCAAAATCAAACCCCTCACCATTGTTATGAACCTTAACCTTCTAGAAACCTTTCACTTCATCTTCTTCATTAAGTTTCTAGGGTTTCATTCAACCCCTTTTCTCCATTTTGAAGATTTGGAATGTGTGGTTTACTTTGGTGATTCTAGAAGTATTTTGGTTGGTGGATTCAAGTTGTGTTTAAGGTAATACTCTCTTTTCTTCATCTATGAAAGTTAGGATTTTGGTATAAGTTGGGGCTTTGATGTTTTATGTTGGGGAATGATTCTAAGTGTTTGGGGAATGGTTCTATACGTTTGGATCTGAGTATTTATGGTTGGAAACGTTTGGATCTAGGTTTTTGGAAGATTTGGCTTGAAGATGCAAGTTTCTTCAAAGGAGCTTACGTTTGGGGAAAATCTAGATTTAGCCTAAATCTAGCAAGGTGAGTTCAAGTTGCTTTGTGAAAACTTTGTACATGCCAAAAATGTTATTTTTCCAAGTACTTATGTGTTTTACATGAAAAATTATCAATGGTTGAGTTATCTGGTGGGTTTTAACTTTTGAAGTATTTATTGTTGTAAATATTGTAAAACACCTACATTTGGAATTTTGGGAAATTTGACAGATAAATCATAAATGAAAATGTGTTGATCATTTACTTTATAAATGGAGTCCACTTGATATGAAAATGCATTTTGTGTATATTTTGGAAACATGCATTTAGTACGTTATGGGACGATTTGAAAATATAACGGTGTGAGTCCCTTGAAAAAGAGAGTTGTCCTAACCCAAGGTTTTACTTCGGGGTTTTCATGGATTCGAAATATTTATTGCAGAGGTGTGTATTGCTAAGTTTAATTTCGTTTTATGACTTTTCACGATTGATCTTTTGAGTTAGTCGAGCTTATGTCTCGGTATTGGATTTTGTTGAGTCTTGGGGATATTTTCCCAGTTTTGATAGCCTGAAGTTGAGCTTTTGGCTGTGATATATGTTTATTGAAGAATTGCATGTTTTGAATGCGTTCGTTCATTTGTTTGGGGTCGTGTACTGTTTTAGACCTTGTTAGCTATGGATCCATAGGCACTTGAGTTTTACGTTCAATGATGAGATGCTAGTTTCTCTCATTATAGCACGGAATAGGCATCGGGTTCCATGGTAAGTAAGGTGTGGGCCTATATGGTCGGGCATCGTCCCATAGGCAGTAAGGTGTAATTCCAGATGTGCTTGGCACGGGATAGGCATCGGGTTCCATGGTAAGTAAGGTGTGGGCCTATACGGTAGGGCAACGTCCCATGTGCAGTAAGGTGTAATCCCAAATTTGCTTGTTTTGTGGACTTGAGTGACCCAATGTATAGACCTGGAGTGGTTGAAGTTGGGGGCTCTCTAGTCTCCACGGGCAATAGATCTGGAGTGATTGAGCTCGTTATTTTGTGAGAATAGTCCACGTGTTTGTTTTATTTCATGGTTATGTGACCCACTTTTGTGTTCCATCACGTGCGATGTAAACGGGCCTCCCCCGTCACCGAAAGGTGTTGCTTTGTGTATTTATTTCTATCCATGTTTTCGGTGACGTGTTATATTTATATGGATTTTTTTCCATGGTATGTAAGTTGTGGGTTATATCTCATCCGTGTTTGTGATGTTTTGAATAATAACGATTATTTTATGATTTCAATTATTTTAGAAATCAAATACTATTTCACTTTTCAAGTGGGTTTTGGAATGAGTCCGTTTTGAGAATCATTTTATACTAAAGCTTCTAGCACGAGATTTGTGTGTGTTGGAAAAATGGGTGATTTGCATCTAAAGTAAATTCTTTTAAACTCATGACTTAAATTGCACCTCTCTCTCGTTTTATGAATTATATGGTCATGATAAAACTCTTGAACTCACTAGGCGTTAGCTTAACCCTTTTTATTTGTCGGCATGTGCAACAGGTTCAGGTTGGGAATAACTTTAGCTACACTGTGGAGTGATGAGTGCTAGTAGGGTGCACGAGAAGTGATTTATTTAAGTGAAGTCTTACACACTTATTTGGGATTAGCAAATTGTAATTGTGTTAAGTAACACCTGACTGTATGTGGTCACATAGGATGATTTTGAGTTGTTAATTATGAGAGTCGTTACATTTTATCTTGAGGTTATTCCATGAATGGTTAGTAGAAGAAAATTTATTCCTTAAGTGGCTATTTCATTGAAATTTTTATTTAGTTGTCCTTCCCAATTCGAGTGTGTTACAGTAAAGTTGTTATAAAGGAACTTCTCAATGAAGGCGATCACCTGAGTTTAACAGGTGTAAGAAGTCAAGAGAAGGTGTGCATAGTTCTTGCAAAAAAACTGTTACTATGTTGGACTGATGAAAAGAAGGGCAATGGAGATGAGATAAGTGATATAAATGATAGTGTTGACTTAGGTGATATCAATCAGGAGGATGAGGTAGGTGATATGAATCATGGGGATGAGGTAGGTGATATCAATCAGAGTGGTGCTAATGTTGGTGCTATGAATCAAAGGGATGAGGTTTGTGATCTCAATCTGAGTGGTGCTAATGTTGGTGATATGAATCAGAGTGGTAATGTTTGTGATCTCAATCAGAGGGTTGAAACAGTAGATGACATAATAGACTTTATTGAAAGCCGGGACTTTGATCCTTTTTTTGAAGATGAGTACACTCCACAAGAAAACAATATAGGGACAATTGAAAGCTCTGCAGAAGACACTGATGGAGATGATGAGTCAGATGATGAGTTTGTATTAGAGACACAAAATGTAGTTGATGAGCCACAAATGGACATGAAGACTTTCTTGGCAAACACTGACCTAGATGTAGAATGGGTTGGAAGTAAGGAAGTCAAAACTGATGACTCTAATGTATTAGGTGATGCAGATGCAGTGGATATGGAAGGTATTGAGAGCAACACAAATGATTCTGATTTGGAGAAAGATAGGAAATCATTGCTAATGTATGGTCAATTTATAGTTAATTTATGGCTAATGTATGGTCAATGTATGGTCAATTTATGCTCAATGTATGGTATGTTATGGTCAATGTATGGTCAATTGAGAAAGTTGATGGCTTTTTTACCCCAACTACAACAAAGGTGCTAGATTCAATCAAGAGGGAAGCTGAAAATTACATTGTCCTTTGGAATGAAGGATCTAAATACCAGGTGAGTGGTCCTTGGTTGGACCAGTGTGTGGTTGATGTTGATGAGAAGGTTTGCAGCTGTAGTAGATGGGAACTTATTGGCATCCCATGCAAGCATGCAATTGCAACCATTTGGAATATGGCCAACCATGGAAAAAACGTGGGGATACCTGAATATTGGGTTCATGAAACATATAGGGTGACGATATGGAGGGAGATGTATACCTTTAACCTTGAACCAATTAATGGACCAAAGATGTGGCCAAAGTCACATTGTCAATTGAAGTTGCTACCACCCGTACATCACACCCAAGTGGGCAGACCAAAAAAGAAGAGGAAGAAGTCTGTTTTTGAGGTGACAACAAATGAAGGAAAGAAATTGACAAGGGCTGGCAAGACAGTGACATGTGTTAGGTGTGGTCAACAAGGGCACAACAAGCGTACATGCAAAGGGCAAGCACCTTAATGTGACATATTGTTATTTTTGGGATGGGTACATAGTGGTTGCAGTTTGGTAAATTTGGGATGGGTACATAGTGACATTTGTTTATGCTTTTTGGTAAATTTGACGCATATAATCATTCAGTACCTTGTTATTATCACTAGAACAATGTACCTTTGTTTTTAGCAATTGGGTTATGTTTGGAATGTACTTTGGGTTGTTGGATTTTTATGGAATGGATTATGTTTTTGGCAATTGGATTATGTTTTTTGACAATTAGATTATGTTTCCCTTTTAATGATCGTGTTCTCCTTTGATAGTGCTTATGTTACATTAACCAAACAACAACCATTTGATTCATTACCAAATGTGAAAAGCCATTAAGAAGTAAACATAAACAGAAGCATACAACTTTTTCATTAACCAAACATTGATAATTACAATGTCAAATTTGGCAAAAGCATCAAACTTGATTCTATCTTACTACTAACATTGCCTGCCACTTCAAAAGGATCAAACTAACTTCACTAAATACAGAAATAAAATACAATAAACAACCATGTGATACAAAATAAACTCTTCCATTTCTTGGTTTCTTTCTTAAGTTCTATGATGGTTGCTTCAAGGCGGTTCTTCGAATTAATCAACCCAGGTATTATGTCCATCGATCTCTGACACATTGGTGGGTCAAACCACATGATGAATTCACATGTTCGTCCCTAAGATTTAGTTATAAGATTAGGGCCAAAAAAAATTACTTGAACATGTGTACACTTCAGTCGTTACCATGTTCGAACAGGTGTAGAACCTCCTTCCTGGATTTCTTGAAGTCCACGAAGTGCTGGTTGTTGCAAATGAACCGCACACACAAAACAAGGGGGGGGGGAGCCATTGTTGGGGGTGAGGTCTGAGCTCGATGAAGATGAATTGGAGAAGATGACTCAATTTAATAGTTAAGTTTTTACAAGATTGGTCCCTGCAAATTTTAATCATTTAATTAAATAAATTGAGAAATTCATATATTACCCTCTTAGTAAATTACTGACTAACGTTAAGTTGACGAAATTAGGGTTCAGGGACCCAAAGCGTGTAAAAATGTGAAACACGGGTATGATATTTATAATTATTTCATTTTAGGAACATACTACTCCCAAAAAATTATATAACCCTCTCTACATTGCATACAAACAATCTTAAAAGAAGTCATCACATAAATTGACTCAAAAGGAATTATTAAATCATAAAATTGTTCCCAAAAACATAAAAAGCCATAAATTCAACGTTGCTACGTGATGTAAATTCCAAAATCAAAATATTAAAGTATAAAAATGATAACAACGTGATCTAATCTTGTAAAATCTCACATTGGTTGGGAAGAGAACAAAGGTTGTCTTATTAAAGGGACTTGATACCTTTCTTATCAGACGCATTTTAAATCCGTGAGTCTAGGTGTGGACAAAGCGGACAATATTTTGTACGATTGGCCTGAGATGTTACAAATCTGATAAAACAATTATAAAGAAACAAATAAAAAAGAGCGATTTATATCGGTGGTCTCGACAGTTTGCTCAAAATTTGGATTTGTTCTTTAAGACAAGCTATTTATATTGATCATTCTTAACTTTTCAATTTCATAATATTCAACTGTCACTTAATAAGCGTTATGATAGACTAATCAGTCTTTGAACAAACTTAAGAACCAAAAGTCTATTTCAATCTAAAATTTAATATGAATTTATGTCTTTTTAAAGAAATTATAATTTTTTTATATATACTCAAATCATAAATCAAATTTTTTTTAAATTAAAGTATATATTAAATAAAAATATTTTTGTTTATTTAAAAACTATTAAATAGACAATATTTTCATTTAATATTTACTTTAATTTAAATTTTTTGATTCTATATATAAAATACTTTTTAATAAAAAGAACTATAAAAAACACAATAATTTTTATCATGAATTACATTTTTGGTCCCTATACTTTGTCTAAAAACTGATTTAAATCTTCACAACAACAGTTGCTAACTAAAGATATTAAACTGAAAAACCGGAAACAATTAGTATAGATAATTTATATTAAAAATTAAATACAAAATATAAAATATAAAATATAAAGGGAAATTAATTAAAATACCCTAAGTCAAACATTGAGTTACCAAAATACCCTAAATTTTTTCAATTTTGCAAAAATACCCAAAATACCCGCGATGAGGTCCTGCGATCGCGGGATACGGTGACGTGGCACGTATTTTGGCCCCAAATGCCCCGCGAAGCCCCTCAACTTTGGCTGCGGTGCACTTTGGTCCCTGCCCGCGATCGCAGCTCGCGATGGCCCGAATTTTACACTTTTGGTCCCTGAAATTTACACTTTCAGCCCCTGAAAATTTACATTTTCAGCCCCTAAACTTAGACGAATCTTGCATGCTTTTACTGTTTTTTTCCACAATTATTGCACTTTAAAGACCGATTTGTGGTTGAAATTCATTTGCATGTTTGAATCAATGTTAAATCAATGTTTTTGGAATACCAGTTTGTGGATGAAATGAGAGATTGGTTTTCTGATATGTTGGTTGTTTCATTGATAAATAGACGTAAAATGCAAGCCATAATCCCCACACAACGATTTCATTGTTGCAATATTTCTTTCTGCAATATTTTGTGTTTGAGATACTACTGAAAAAATGAGTTCATCTGTTGCAAAAGCTAAGCTATATTTCTGTTTTGATGGTGAATGGGTGCAAGATAACAATGAGTGGAATTTTGCTTATAAATCTAAGCATGGTGTAAAAGTGTCAGTAAACTATACTTATCAGAAGTTTGTTGCATACGCCATGCAAAAATGTGGAATCAACTCTTCTGATGTTTGCAAGTTAGTGTTTAAAAATGACGATGGGTCATTTGTGGATTTATCCAACGATGGGGATATCTCTACTTTTCTGCACCTTGCAGTCGATTCAGAAAGACCCCCATTACTCTTTGTGTATCCCGGCGTATCCGACGGTGACGACGACGGTGACGACGACGATGACGAGGAGGGTGACGACGACGAAGACCTCCAAATAGAGCAGCCTGATTCTCAACAACAACAACCACCACAACCACACGAATGGCGTACTGCTGGAGTTGCTGATGACGAAACCCACGTTTTCAGAACGGGTAATTCTGAAATAGACAGATCAGACACCGATAATGATGATCACGAAGAATATACCCCTAGTAGAAAATCATGTAGTCAGATAAATGACTTTTTTGATATGCCCCCTATTCTTCCAGACTCCCATACCCAGACACAAAGCTACGAACCTACACCTTATATTCGCAGTGAAAGTTTAACAGCAGGTCAGATATTCGATTCGAATGATCTCTTAGCAAGTCAGATCGGACTCAAGTTCTTGGAAGAGGGTTTCCAAAGTCGCGTGCGGGCATCTGACAAAAGCAAATACGTAGTTGAATGTGCTAGAGAAAAGTGTGAGTGGAGGTTGTACGCGATTCACACGGGTCCCAAAGGAGGGGCGATAATGATTAGAAAGTTGCACGACGTACACACTTGTACGAGGACGCAACTTAATCCCCACCATAAACAAGCCGGCAAAAAGACTTTGGGTGCGATCCTGAAAAACAAATTTCTTGATGTTAGCAGGTCATTGCGTCCAAAGGACATCGTCCACGACGTTCAACGGCAGTTCGGCGTCACGATTGATTACCACCAAGCGTGGCGTGCGCGCTGCCATGCACTGTTTATGGTGAGAGGCACGTTCGAGGAGTCGTATGAACGACTCCCGACATATTTATATAATTTGCAGCTGCAGAACCCTGGTACTGTCACGCAGCTACGGACCGATTCACGTGGACGGTTTGAGATGTGCTTCGTGGCCCTTGGACCCGCGGTACGTATTTTAACACGTCATATGTTTACACATTATAAACTATAACATTTACACATTATAAACTATAACATTTTAACCTATGTTTTTGCAGATCCGCACATTTCTGGCAAATCTACGTCGTGTCCTGATAATAGACGCAGCCCATTTAAAGGGCCGTTACTTGGGTATGATGTTCCTGGCGGTTTCCATGGACGGGGATAACTCCATCGTTCCAGTAGCTTTCGGCGTAGGCAAGTCTGAAACCGGGGACGAGTGGACTTGGTTTATGTCCATGTTGAGACAAGCTATCGGAGACCAGCAAAGGTTGGTGTTTATGTCTGACAGGGCTCCTTCCATAAGCGCCGCAATCTCTGCCATGTACCAAAACGCCCCTCACGCCATATGCTGTCGACATTTGGAGATGAACGCCAAATCCAAGGACAAACGTATTACCACCTACAAGGATGTCTATTGGGCGGCATGCAGAGCATATACGGATCGGGAGTTTAACAAGTACATGAATATGCTACGATACAGTGTCAAGGAAGCAGCCAAAGTCTTTGACGATGCTGGACCGGAGAGGTGGTCCGCGGCCCATTTTCCTGGACAACGGTATGACATTCTGACCTCGAATAGTGCAGAGTCTGTGAATGCACTCTCTCGTTTTGCGCGTAGATGTCCGATTGTTAATCTTATGGACTACTTTCGGGCCTTTCAACAAGAGTGGTACCAAATTCGACGCCTAAAAGGAGCTGAGATGCAAAATGCACTCACACCAACGACGGAGAATATCGTTCAGTACAGTGCGCGTCGTGCGGCGACATGGCCGGTAAGAGCAATCGGGTATGGGAAGTACGAGGTGCATGATGACTATATTCACGCGATTGTGAAATGGAAGACCACATTTGTTCGTGTCGCGAATGGGATAAATCTGGGTTACCGTGCGGCCATGCCATCACTGCAGCAAGATATATGAGTCGTACAGATTGCAGCGACTTGGCTGTACCTTTCTTCACGTCCGAATATTACCGAAAAACATACGTGGAGGTAATAAACCTAGCTGGACCCCCTGCAGCATGGGTGTATCCACCCGAACCGCTTCCACCATACTATCCACCTTTAATGGATAAGAACAGGGCCGGGAGACCGAGAAAGAACGACCGTCGTCCATCACGTGGTGAAAGTTCGATACAACGAAGATGTACTCGGTGCCAATGCGTAGGACACACTCGTGGAGAGTGTCCAAATCCCGCCCCTTCAACCGTGCCAAGGAGACATTCTGTCAGTCACACCCCGGGACCGTCACAGCTTGAACCATATGGAACAAACCCATATGATACTGTTGATCTAAACACTGATTTGTAAATGATATATATACACAGCTAGTTTGTATTCCATCCAACATGCTCTTCATCTTCAATCTTTCTGACCCTTCTTCAACGGCTTCTGCTTTTGCAACCACGTATGGCCATTATGTACCACAACCCGGACACACTTTAGCAAATGAGTTGAGGGTTGTCATATATTCTACAAGAGGAGTAGGCCCACGTGGATAGAGTACGGCTACCAAAATCTAGCATCATTAACAAACAAAACCCCATGTTTGTTTATCCGAATGAGGTAACCTCTGACTTGACCTTGCATGATGTATCCAACCTAACCGTGGTTCAGCGGCTTAAAAACTACTTTTCAGAGAAATTAACAACAACAAAAAAATACAAAACAACAACACAGTAAAAAAAATACAAACAACAACACAGTAAAAAAAATACAAAACAACAAAAAAATACAAAACAACTAAAACAACCACCACATACTTAAAAATTGATTTAGTTTCATCAATCCAAGCTTGCTTCTCGTTTACCTTCGCTTGAATAATTGCGAAGTCTTGCAGAATATGGTGAATTGCTTCTTGTTCTCGACGAACACGAGCATCTCGGGCTTTTATATCCCCTTTCATCCTTTTGATCTCCCTGTCTTCCTCTTCGATCTTTCTCAAATGGACTGCCTTCCTGTCCATAATTTTTTTTCACTCTTCTGTTTGTTCATCAATCTCCTTTTCCTTTTTTGCTATGGCGACCTCGATTTGAGGTGGCATTTTTTCAGGAGTAGACTTAGGGTTTGATGACGATGCCATTTGTGGATGAAATGAGAGAAGAGAAATCAAGAGAGAAAGCAATTCAAAGAAAGAAAGCAAGAGAGAAATCAAGAAAGAAAGCAAGAAACAAGTGTGAATTGTGAATTGCATATTACTGATATTTATGGATGAAATCTCAAAAGTGCAAATGAATTTCAACCACAAATCCGTCTTCAAAGTACAATAATTGTGAAAAAAAAACAGTAAAAGCATGCAAGATTCGTCTAAGTACAGGGACTGAAAGTGTAAATTTTCAGGGACCAAAAGTGTAAAATTCGGGCCATCGCGGGCTGCGATCGTGGGCAGGGACCAAAAGTGCACCGCGACCAAAGTTGAGGGGTTTCGCGGGGCATTTGGGGCGAAAATACGTGCCACGTCACCGTATCCCGCGATCGCAGGACCTCATCGCGGGTATTTTGGGTATTTTTGCAAAATTGAAAAAATTTAGGGTATTTTGGTAACAGTTGGTCAAACTTAGAGTATTTTAATTAATTTCCCAAATATAAAAGACCACACATATAATTGACTCAAATACTCAATAAAAAAGAATCACATGGTAATGTGGAAAAAAAGGTCCTACAAATGTTCGTACAAAACGTTAATTGTTCCCGCTCGACATGTAGATCATGTCACACACTCTCCCTGCTAACTCACGGAAATTATCAATAACCCCCCACATGGTCCCTTTTCTAATATATGTTCACCCATTTTTTTTACAATATATATATATATATAGAGAGAGAGAGAGAGAGAAAGAAATTTGAGATCATGTGAGACCAAACTATTTCCGTGAGACCCATGAGACCACAAAAATAACACTAAACTTTCACAACAAAAGACTGTGAAGGTATTGTGAAGGTAAACCTTCACAGTGTTTTTGTTGTGAATGTTCGTTGTTTTTCATACCTTCACAATAAATCGCTGTGAAGGTTTAGTGTTATTTTGTGGTCTCACGAAAACATGTTGGTCTCACGTGAACCCAAACATACATGAACTTGTTTAATTTGATGAAATTGTTGCATATAATTCTTTTCTTGATGAAGTTGTTTCAAATATTTGTGTTTTTTGTGTAGTTTCATGTATTTTTCCCATTTTGATGAAACTGTTTCATGTATTTTCTGAGTCTGATGAAACTTTTTCATTTTTACATAAAAAACACAAGTATATGAAACAAGCAGCTACAGTCCCAGGTAGGGTTGCCCCGGTTCAGCCCTGACAGTTTGCGGCTGGGGTGGTTCTGCTCAGCCTCCTCGTGGGCGTGGTTGTGATCAACGGTCGAAGGCATCGGTTACTAGTGTTCATTTACATGGTTTGTAGCTAGCAAACCGATTCGCTATATGGTGTAATTGTATTCTCGTATATGATGTAATTGTTCGCATTTGAGTGGGTCGCGTCTCATGTAAACGTTTGTTTGTAAATTGGTTGATGGTAATATAAGCTGCGTTTCAAAAACAAAAATTCATCGAGAAAAGAATGATATGAAATAGTTTCATCAAATTAAACAATTTCATTAACTTATCCAATGAAATCGATGGTTTGCATGATTTGCAAAATTAAGGTGGTTTGCAAATGTAACTATCCATATATATATATATATATATATATATATATATATAGGCCAAGACTATTTTACAAACCAGTGAAATCTAACAAACCGTACAAACTCTTATTTTCAATGTTTAATTGAATGAAATTGTTTCATGAAAGTGTTTCATATGATGAAATTGTTTCATATAATTCATTTTTTGATGAAATTGTTTCATATATTTTTGTTTCTATATAACAATGAAATTGTTTCATGTATTTCTCACTTTGATGAATTTTGTTTCATATGTTGTTGATTAATCAATCTTCATATATTCTTGATGAAGTTGTTTCATGTATTATTGACCAATCAACCCCCATAATAAAAAAAAGTGAAGAAAATGAAAAAATATGATTGGTTGAACGTGGTTTTTACGGTTTGTTAGATTTCACTGGTTTGTAAAATAACCAACCCCTATATATATATATATATAGAGGCGGGTTCAAACGAGGAGCGTACCAATTTAAGAGAACGTGAGGAGCAATTGATAGTTATGAATCACATGTGATTGGCAGTTGTGAATCACATGTGATTCACAACTGATCTGGAGGGGCAATTGACAGTTATGGATCACATATGATTTACAGCTAAAATCATTAATGATCCGCGACTTGCATGCCTCGCGAACCACATCGCGCCACTTTTGCGCGAATTTCCGATTAAGTCCGATTTTTTAGCGTTGTAAATCATATGTGATCAGAAGCATGGGAGTGCTCCTCACGTTCTCTTAAATTGGTACGCTCCTCGTTTGAACCTTCCTCTATATATATATATATATATATATATATATATATATATATATATATATATATATGTTATAATATCTTTTAGTCATGGGCATAACATAAGAAAGACAAGGGGGGCATGAATCTCGGGGTTTTTTTTGGGTTCTAGTTACATTGAATCAAATTGAACATATTGACTTATTGGTATACAAAAATAGAATTAATGATATTATCTGATTATGAGCTATGATGTTCTCATGACGCCTTTAATCGTACACTACTAGACCGATCCTTATTTTCGACCAAAATCTCGGACGGATTAAAACCCTCGGTAAATTTTAAGGGACCAGCTACGGATTACCGACAGACGATGCCATTTTGCAATGAACATCATATCCATCGGTGAAAATATTCATTTCCGACGGATCACCGACGGACTGAATACTGTTTTATTTTTTATTTTTAAATACATATCCGTCGGTAATGAAGTTTATTTATTTTATTTTTTTAATCCGTGTTAATCGTCGCTGGTTCGTCGCAAATCATTGACGGATTACCGACGGATGACACAAAAACGTTGGTAATCCGTCGTTGATTTGTGACGGATCGTTGACGGTTCATTTTTTTTGTTTTTTTTCTTGTTGTTGGTACGCGTTGTAATAACCGAGATCTTTATTTGAACAGAATAAGGGCCTGTTTGTTTTCATATTTTCAGCTCTTAATAAGCAATAAAGTCTGATTCGGTCAGAGTTTTCTAGAATCAGATTGTTTGATTTCTTCTTATTTTCAGAGACACTTAAGTCTGAGAAACATCTTAATAAAAAAGTGATAAACCAACCTCTAAATCGCTTAGACATTTCATCCCTCCCCTTATCTCCCTCCCAGCCGTCTGCACCTCACCTGACTTCTCCCCTTCATCCACCCATCCCTCTTCTCCGACCACCGTCCCTTCCACCTCTCTTCCCACTTTTCCGGCCTACATCTTTTCCATCATCCTTCCACCATCATCTTTCCAGCACCCACCTAAATTTTCAAAAAAAGTTCGAAAGATTTATCTTCAATGGAGCTAACGCTAGATCAACTGAACCAATACGACGGCACAGATCCTTCAAAACCCATATACATCAGCCTTCGGGGTTGTATTTTTGATGTGAGCACCGGAAAGTGTCAGGATCGAATCTTAACAAGATTAACAATACTTAGAATTCAGAATTAAAGAATCTGCGGAATAGAACTTTAATTCCCACAATCAAAGAACAATATATCAGAAAACACACAATTGTTTGTATTTACTAAATCAACTCACAAGATTACAACCAAACCTCAATCTTGATGAACAGGCTCAATCAAGACGACTTCTACTTCTCTAGACATAGGGTTCTAAAACCTTGAGGTTAATTCTCTCTAAAACACAATCGAATTCTAATTGTATTTCGTATATCCTATTATTTTCTCTTGTATATCCACTTTCTAATAGCTATCTATCAACACTATTTATACACAATAATTACAAGATAACTATCAAAAATTAAATGATCTTCAGAATATTCTTTTAAGTATATCTTCAATCATTCCATCTTTATCTCCTTCAATCTCGCATTCCATGTTCTGATCCCAAGCAGTATTAATTTCATTCTTTTCAAGCAGTACTAATAATCTTCCAGCAGTAGTAATCTTCGATATGCCCAAGCAGTACTAACAGTTTTCGTAAGACACCAGCAGTACTAACTTTTGTTCAGCAGTATTAACCATGTACCAGCAGTAGTAACTTGTCTAGCAGTACTAATCATGTTCTTGCAGCATTAATGACTCAGCAGTACTAACCTTGAACTAGCAGTAGTATCTTTGTTCTGGCAGCACTAACATTGATCTGGCAGTAGTAATGTTGTTCTGGCAGTACTAACCATACTTAGCATATCTTCAGTTCCCAACAATCTCCCCCTAACTTGACTTTTCAGGATGAGAAGTTAAGTTCTTCAGATGATGCTTCCAAAACCTAATCATCAACGCATAAATTTGGATCCAATCCCAGACTTTGATTGAGAATCCTTTTTACAAGGTATCTTGCCATCTTAGAGTTTTTGTCACTCACCAACTTAGCATGCAGCATTCCATTCAACTTTTTCATGCTGTGCTTGTATACAACATCCACCAAATAATATTCATGAAATGTATTGTCAAGAGAGATGACATACACTCCACAATTCTCAATGAGCATTCAGTTGGTAATGACTTGAAAATTCCTTGCCATCAAATACTGAACTGCTTCTGGTTTGAACATTAAGCACAAGTATTCAAGAACCATCTTAGTGATAGACATACCTTGCTCTGTCAGCATGTTTCCATATAGCCTCATTCCAACCTTGAACATCTCTTCCAAGTCAGATCTAGAGCATGTTCTGATAAGTTTTCCCCAAGTAGGACAAACTTCAAACTTTCCATCTGCCTTTTTGATTCTGATGAACTCCTTTCTCTGATCTTTCAAAGTATCCCAGAAGATGATCTCAGGAGGCATGGAAGACAATGGTTTAGCCTGGATTGGATTAGTTTTAACCACAGTAATGTACAAATCACATTGAGCATGTGGCAGTGATTGTACATTGCTTGGTTGGCCTGAGGGAGTTGCCACTTCTTCTTCAGCAACTTTTGGATCAGATTTCTCTTTCACTGCTTCCTCCTGGGCTTCTTCTACAGTTGGATCCACCCTTGGCTTCTTTACATCTTTCTTCTTTGAAGCTATGGCCTTTGTTCTTGGCCTTTTGGTTGACATCATCTTTGTTCTTTTAAAAGATTTAACAGCTTCAGGAGTGGTTTCAGCTGTTTCTTCTTTGTGGCTCTCAGCAGCACTAACAGTTTCTGCTGCCTTTTGTTTTTCAGCAGCAGTAACCATTTCTACTGCTATAGCTGTTACTGCTTCTTTTATAACCTTTAATGCTGCTGCTTCAATACTACCCTTCACAATCCAATATATCTCTGTATCAATCTCTGCTTTAGTTACTGTAGGAACAGATTCTGCTTTCTTCTCACTTTCAATTACTGCTGCCTCCACAAGATTCTTCAAAATTTCAGTTACTGCTGCTTCAGTCTCAGACACTGCAGCATTATCTGTTTCTACTTCTTTTGCAACCTCAGCAGTAGTAACCGTTTCTGCTGCTGGTTCTGTTTCTGCTTCCTTTGTAAGATCAGCAGCAGTAACGGTTTCTGCTTCCTTTGTAATATCTGCAGCCTCCTCAGTCTCCCCCTCAACCTTATACTCATACTCCCCCTCAATTTTTGCATCCTCCATGTTTATATCAGATTCTGACTCCCCCTTTTTGGAAGCATCAGAGGTTGTTGCTCTCCTTCTCAAAACATACTGAGCTTTCTTCCTTCTGTGTAGCAGTTTGGTAATCAGCTTCTTATTCCTTTCTATCTTGGTGTTTTGATGAAGAACCACCTTCTTAAGCTCATCAATTTCCTTCTGCTGATTCATGACCTCAATGTTGATATTTGCAATAGTTTCCATCAATTCCTCGTACGTATATCTATCCTCACCCTGTTTAGGAGTTTTTACCTCCCTTAAAGGATCATTGGAAGTTTTAGCAGGTGTCTCTTGCCTAGCAAAAGCACTACCTACCCCCTTGGTTTCTTGGCACCTGGGACCTCTGGATGATTTCTCACCCTGAGTTGCCGTGAGGAAGGTCTTAGGTATTTTACCACTGGCCTTCTCTTTGCTAGCAGAAGTAGTGGCAGCCTTGCGACTCACATGCTCAACCTTCTCCTTAGTGAGCACCTTCTTGGGGTTGGGAGACACCCCTGTGGTTTCCCTTTCGATATTCTCTAATGGAGAATGCTCCACTAGAGGGCTTAAAGGCTTCGGGCTCTTAGGAGATACATCAAGGGAAGGGACCTTGTGTACCTTTCTTCGTTCAAACCTTTTGGTTATTTTGGGAGTGGGTCGTACAAGAATGGACTGAGGGATGTCTTTTGTGATGGAAGGTTGGGATTGGTCATCAGTGGGTGTGTCTAATGAGGGCCTTGACCCTGATGCCATACCTTCATTTGTGTGGGACACAACCATCATTGTAGAGAACAATGGTGTGTCAACTCCTTCCGAGTCCCTAGGAAGTCTCCTCATATTTGAGAAAACCTTCCCTTTAGGGGATTTTGGTACATATACCTCATCAAATAGAGGTATATCCGTCAATTCCTTAGTTATCACTTCTTGAACAAACCTTGGATACATATAAAACCGCTTTTTGGATTCCAGGTTTGACACAAGATCATTAAAAATCATTTGTGAAAAATTAAACTTCCTGGCAGTGGCCAAGCAGACCAGGGCATAAGCAATGGTACTGCTAAACTCACTCCATCCAGTAGTTTTCTTTGACATGCAATGCATTAAGGTATGAACAAAGAATCGCCATTGTGTATGAAATTTAGACTTGTAAAACTTAAAAACTCCAATGGGACCTTCATACCCCATTCTTTGTAAAGTTGAGTATAGTTCTTCATTGGAAATAGAAGTTATACCTGAGGCATCATCTAATCGAAGAGTGATGCGAAGGAGTTCTTCTGAAACTTTCAAGGGTTTGTCACATACCCTTGTTTGGATGACTTTCTGCCCATCTTCGGATTCCACGGTGACATTGGCCCAAAATTGCGTCTGATGCTCGATGTAGATAGTTGGATTCACCGTTAGGGCATAAGAAATATGAGTAGACATGAGAAAATCCACAATGTCGTGAAATCCTGCGGCCTGCTTCGGCTTCTGAAGCATCGCACTCTCATTATGCTCATCGACAAACTCCATAATCGGCGTTCTTCCTGAGGATTTGGATAGAAAACACAAAGATTCTAGGGAGAAAAGGGTTAGAGCGAGAGAGAGAAGTTGAATGCGAAGAGACGTTATGAGCTTTGGCGGGCTAAAAGAGTATTTATAGCAGTAGTAGCCCTAATTTTCTATAAAGGCAGTATTAACGACTTAGCAGTATTAACGACTGAGCAGTATTAACTGCAAGGCAGTATTAACTACACAGCAGTATTAACTACACAAGCAGTATTAACTACTTAAGCAGTATTAACTACTAAGCAGTATTAACTACTAAGCAGTATTAACGACAAAGCAGTATTAACTACTAAGCAGTATTAACTGCAAAGCAGTATTAACTACTGAGCAGTATTAACTACTGAGCAGTATTAACAGCAAAGCAGTATTAACTACTGAGCAGTATTAACTGCAAAGCAGTATTAACTACTGAGCAGTATTAACTACTGAGCAGTATTAACAGCAAAACAACATTAACTACTGAGCAGTATTAACAACAAAGCAACATTAACTACTGAGCAGTATTAACTGCAAAGCAGTATTAACGACAAAGCAGTATTAACTACTAAGCAGTATTAACTGCAAAGCAGTATTAACTGCAAAGCAGTATTATTGGCTAGAACACTGGCAGTAGTAACTCTGCACTGGCAGTAGTAACTACACTTGCACTTTGCAGCACTTGTCAATCTGAGGTACACAGAAGATTCTAAGAAAGAGAGTTAGTAGCACCAAATATATGAAGAAATACAGGTATAAAAACAGAAAATCATGAATTTATTCAAGGTTGATCATGCCCACACTTGTTACCAAAAAGGTGAATCTACCCACATCAAAAGCTTTTGTGAATAGATCAGCAAACTGGTCATTTGTATGAACTTTAGCAACTTGAATTAATTTCTTTTCATTGCAATCTCTAATAAAGTGATACCTGATCTCTATATGCTTTGTTTTTTAGTGTTTGACTGGATTATTAACAATGCTAATAGCACTGTTGTTGTCAATGAAGATTGGAGTGTGAAGAAATGTTACCCCATAGTCCAACATCTGATTCTGAATCCATAGAACCTGAGAGCAGCAGCTTGCAGCAGCTATATACTCAGCCTCTGTGGTAGATAAGGACACTGTGGTTTGTTTCTTACACTGCCAAGATACGAGTCTTGTCCCCAAAAACTGACATCCACCTGAAGTAGACTTCCTATCCATGTTAGCTCCACCCAAGTCACTATCTGAGTATGCAAGCAAGTCAAAAGATGATTCATAAGGATACCAGAGACCTAATCTAGGTTGCCCTCTTAGGTATCTGAAAATTCTCTTGACTGTATGAAGATGAGATTGCTTTGGTGTAACTTGAAATCTGGCACAAACACAAACTGAAAACATAATATCTGGTCTAGAGGCTGTGAGATACATGAGAGATCCAATCATTGATCTGTAATGATGGACATCCACATCCTCCCCCTCAAGATCAGCAGTAAGCTGTTTGTGTGTCTCCATAGGTGTGCTGGCTGGCTTTGAGTCTGATAAGCCAAACTTATCCAGGATGTCTTTCACATATTTGGATTGGCAAATGAATATTCCATCCTTCTTCTGTTTCACCTGAAGCCCAAGGAAGAAAGTAAGTTCTCCCATGGAACTCATCTTGAAGCTCTTGTGCATTAATTCTTCAAACTCTTTACACATGAGATCATTTGTGGATCCAAAGATGATATCATCCACATAGATCTGAACAAGTAGTGTGCCTTTCTTTCTCCTCTTTATAAACAAGGTTTCGTCAATGACTCCTCTTTCAAAGTCATTTTTCAAGAGATAGGTAGACAGGGTATCATACCATGCTCTTGGGGCTTGATGCAAACCATAAAGTGCTTTCTTCAACTTGTACACTCTGTCAGGATGCAATGGATTTTCAAATCCAGGGGGTTGACAGACATATACTTCTTCATCAATACTTCCATACAGAAAAGCACTTTTCACATCCATTTGGTAGACCTTGAACTTCATGTATGAGGCATAGGCCAGAAATAGCCTAATTGCTTCAATTCTTGCCACTGGAGCAAAGACTTCCTCATAGTCAATGCCCTCTTCCTGAGTATACCCTTGTGCAACCAGCCTTGCTTTGTTTCTGATCACAATTCCTCTGTCATCCTTCTTGTTTCTGAAAATCCACTTGGTGCCAATTGCTCTATGACCTTTTGGAAGGTCCACCAAGTCCCAAACATCCTGCAATTTAAACTGTAGCAGCTCCTCTTGCATTGCTTCTATCCAACTTGGATCTTTCATAGCATCATAAGCCTTTTTGGGCTCAATTTGGGATAGAAAGCAAGATAGTACAGTGTTAACAGTATTTTGCTGTTCTTGCAACTCTTGAAGTCTGCTTTGCTTCCTAGTCATCATGGGAGATGCAATATCTCCAATCACCAACTCAGGAGGATGATTTTTCTGAGTTCTTGTTGGATGACCAGCTTCCTCTTGTAAGTTTACATCCAGATTTGACTCATTTAAGTCTGGATTTGCTTCAGCTTCTTCAGTCACTTCAGATTATCTAGAATTTGGACTTGAAGACTGATTTTCCTCTGCTCTTCTCTCTTCTTCAATCTGAATGGGTTCAGCTGTCTTTTCTAGTTCACAGAAACCAACAGGATCAATGGTAGGGAATGGAAATATCACAGACTGAATTCTGTGTTCTGATGGAGGTGCATCCCTCTGTCCTGCATTTACATCACTACTGAAACCCAAGGAATTAGTGAGTGAATCAATATCAAATAGCCAATCAGGACCTGAACCAATAGGATTTGGTGTGTTCTCATTGCATTTGACATTGTCACTTTCTTCAATTATTCTAGAAGAGGTATTAAAAACTTTGTAGGCCTTACTCTGAGATGAGTAACCAACAAGAAAACCATCATCTGCTTTGCTATCAAACTTACCTAAGTGAGATTTGGTATTGAGAATTGTACAAGGACATCCAAATGGTTTGAAAAATCCAATAAATGGTTTCTTTTTATGAAAAAGCTCATATGGTGTCTTGTTTTTAGGCTTAATTACTAAAACTCTGTTTTGAACATAACAAGCAGTATTAACTGCTTCTGCCCAAAAAGTAGTTGGTAACTTTGAATCAGCTAACAAAGATCTAGCAGCCTCAATCAGTGTCCTATTCCTTCTCTCAGCAACACCATTCTGTTGTGGAGTCCTAGGAGCACTGTATTGTCTCTCAATTCCTTTTTCCTCACAAAAGGTGTTTAGATCAAAGTTTTTAAATTCAGTCCCATTATCTGATCTAATAACTTTTACTTTTTGATTTGATTGGTTTTCAATTCTAAGAATAAAAGATTTGATCAGTCCACTTGTCTCATCTTTAGTTCTCAGAAAGTATACCCAAGTAAATCTAGAATAATCATCAACAATAACTAAACAGTATGATTTCTTGCCAATACTCATTACATTTGTAGGGCCAAATAGATCCATATGCAACAACTGAAGAGGATTTGAAATAGTGTTTATCTCTTTGGACTTATGAGAAGTTTTGTGTTGTTTACCTTTGAGACAAGCAACACAATGATCATCACATGAATATACTTTTGATGGTAAACCCCTAACAAGATTATGTTTAACAAGTTTATTCATTGTTTTAAAGTTCATGTGACACATCCTTCTGTGCCATAGTGATGATTCATCCAATGAAGCTTTTGAAACCAAACAATTTAGGGATGAATCAGAAGAAACACTTTCTAAATCTAAGCAATACACATTATCCTTTCTAGAAGTTCTCAATAGTATCATGTTTTCATCAACTATCTTGAATCCAGGAGCAAGAATAATGCATTCAGAATCTGTAAATAATATACTATGCTTCTTATCACAGACCTGTGATACACTTAACAGGTTGTATCTTAATTGCTCAACATAGTACACATCCTCAAATGTCATCTTACCTTTTGACACATCACCTTTACCACTGATCTTACCCCCTGCTGGATTATTACCAAAGGCAACATGTCCTCCATCAATTCTTTTGAAATTCTTGAGGCAGGCCATATTACCTGTCATGTGCCTGGAGCAACCACTATCAACATGCCAAATGCTCTTCTCCTTGAGCTGTTGGTTGCTCTGCACATTAGATAAATCGATTAGTTTTTATTGGGAACCCAAGCCGAAGTGGTCTTGGGTCTCCCTTGCTCATCAAAGTACTTGCATTGGGTTTTGATGAGATTTTCAAATTTAGGTACTGCAGAATTGGAGTATTTTGTCAATATAATTGGTCTAGCAGCATAAACACTAGAAGCAGTATTAACCTTAGAAGAAGTACTAACAGAGTCAGCAGTACTAACAGAGTTAGCAGCACTAACACGGCTAGCAGCAGTATTGGCAGTAGTATTGCTTCTAGCAGCACTATCCTTTTCAGCAGTATTGCTTCTAGCAGCACTATCCTTTTCAGCAGTACTATCTGAGGTATTAGTGCTTTTGGAGACCCATATATTGACACATTCCTTTTCAGTCTTTTTCCTCATGTGGCTTTTGGATTTAGCTTGTTTCTTAGCCACATGGTTCCTTGCAGGCTTCCTATAACCATTGGATTTATGAAAAGGTCTTTGAAAATTTATCCTTTGGTTAATAGGATTGAAATAACAGTGTTTGGCTAGGTGATTCAATCTGCCACAGATGAAACATGGTTTTGGTCTGTTAATCCTTTGCAGATCAACTCCTTGCTTTTGTGCCCACTGGTTATTCCAATTTCTTTGATTTCCCCTCTTTTTATCATGTTTTTGGGGCTTATTCTCTTGAGATTTCTTGCAAGAACACTGTTCACAAGTTTTAGAGTTTACAACAGTGGTCTGTGTATAATGAACTCCCTTTCCCTTGTCAGTCCTTTTCATCTCATTGTTCTTAACACATGGACTTTCACATTCCTCATCAGATCCTACTTTTTCAGTCTCATCCTCAACAACTACTTCATCAAATGGATCTACTTCAGTGGCTCCTTCAGATAAGTCCTTACTATCCATAGTCTCTAACAGATCTGACCTAGGA
Organism: Saussurea involucrata; assembly: GCA_033807775.1. NCBI lineage: Eukaryota > Viridiplantae > Streptophyta > Magnoliopsida > Asterales > Asteraceae > Saussurea > Saussurea involucrata. Next base: position 91,279,542 of record CM066316.1, read on the forward strand.
GGGATGTATGTGTTGTTGTAGGGTGGAGGTGTGGCATTGTACCCTAGTCCTGTTTTCATCTTACTGTGGACTTGAGCATTTATTATGGTGTCCATAGCTTTAGAAGCTTTTGAAAACTTTTCAACATCAAGTTTAACTTTCTCAAGCTCTCCTTTTAGTTTCTCACACTCTTCCCTAGACTCTTTTAGTTGGAACTCCAAACCACCCTTTTCCCACTTCCAGTAATTTGTATCATATGTGTGTTGAAGTTCATTGGCTTGAAAAGCCTTAATTTGTTCTTCAAACCTCTCAACAATCAACACATAGTCTCTTCTATCCTTTTCTAGTCTCTTAAGGTCATCACACATTCCCTGATTGTGATCTCTATACCTTTTAACAGTGTCTATACAAGCTTGAGAACAGAGTTTAGATTGTACCTCAGTGGGAAGATCTGAAACTTCAGCCATAAGTGCTTGATTTTGGATGGCCTCTTCTGCTTGATCACTCCAATCAAATCCCATTCCTTGTTGAGAGACAAGAGCTTGAATAGAGTTTCTGTTTTGATTGGAACTTCCAGCCTGAGTTTGTTGATGGTTGTTGTGAGATGATCCACCTCTGCATTCCCTGGCAAAGTGTCCCATCTTGTGACACTTGTAGCATTCAACTTTAGACTTATCAAAGCCAGCACCATCTTCTCTTCTTTGGGAAAAGTTGTTTCTCCCAGTCCTTTTATGAACTTCTTCACCCTCATAGACAGCATAGCCATCTGCCACTTGATATCCATCTCTTCAAGATCATCAGCATTAATCTGTTCTAAGTCATCATTAATTAAAGATGAGTTAACATGACTAGAAAAGAAAGCTTCAAGTACAGAGTCATGGCCTTTTCTTGATTGACTCATCCAGCAGCACTAACTGATTCAGGGTTAGCAGTAGAATCAGGTGATGCTGAAAGGAGTGCAGCATTATGTACATATCCAGAGGGCTTCTTTTTGGCTTCAACCTCTGTTTCAAAGATTCTAAGATCATTGTAGAGATCATCAAGCTCTTTATCTTCCAATTGGTCATTCTGTCTGAATGACACAGTATACATGGTCCACTCTTCACCTAATGATCTTAAGAACTTTCTGTTAACATCATCAGCCTCCATCTTGACTCCTACTGTGGCTAATTCTCCAATCAGCTTATTAAATCTATCAAAAGTTTGAGTCATAGACTCATTCTTAGTAGAAGTAAAGTTTTCATACTGCTGCTTGAGAATTGCCTTCTGATTCCTCTTGGTGCTTTTAGTGCCAGTGAACCTCTTTTCCAATGCATTCCACAGAATCTGAGCATCAGTGCAGTGATGAAATTGATGCTGATATTCATTGGGGATAGCCAAAAGCAGAGTGCTTAAGGCCTTCATCTCTATTTGTCTGACTTTTCTCTCTGCATCAGTCTTTGGAGGAGGTCTTTTGCCATCTGGTCCAGTTCTTCCTTCAGCACATGGACCATTCTCTATGATATCCCAGATGGAATAATCAGTAAGCAGAATGTACTGCTTGATTCTAATTTTCCACATGTCAAATTCATTGGGTCTGAGCATGGGAACCTTAGAAACAAGAGTACTGTTTGATTCAAAAGAATTTTCCATAATGATTGTAGAATTCTAAGAAACACAAGCTCTGATACCACTTGTCAGGATCGAATCTTAACAAGATTAACAATACTTAGAATTCAGAATTAAAGAATCTGTGGAATAGAACTTTAATTCCCACAATCAAAGAACAATATATCAGAAAACACACAATTGTTTGTATTTACTAAATCAACTCACAAGATTACAACCAAACCTCAATCTTGACGAACAGGCTCAATCAAGACGACTTCTACTTCTCTAGACATAGGGTTCTAAAACCTTGAGGTTAATTCTCTCTAAAACACAATCGAATTCTAATTGTATTTCGTATATCCTATATCCTATTATTTTCTCTTGTATATCCACTTTCTAATAGCTATCTATCAACACTATTTATACACAATAATTACAAGATAACTATCAAAAATTAAATGATCTTCAGAATATTCTTTTAAGTATATCTTCAATCATTCCATCTTTATCTCCTTCAATCTCGCATTCCATGTTCTGATCCCAAGCAGTATTAATTTCATTCTTTTCAAGCAGTACTAATAATCTTCCAGCAGTAGTAATCTTCGATATGCCCAAGCAGTACTAACAGTTTTCATAAGACACCAGCAGTACTAACTTTTGTTCAGCAGTATTAACCATGTACCAGCAGTAGTAACTTGTCTAGCAGTACTAATCATGTTCTTGCAGCATTAATGACTCAGCAGTACTAACCTTGAACTAGCAGTAGTATCTTTGTTCTGGCAGCACTAACATTGATCTGGCAGTAGTAATGTTGTTCTGGCAGTACTAACCATACTTAGCATATCTTCAGTTCCCAACAGAAAGTCCTACTACGGTCCCGGCGGCTCCTACGCCATGTTTGCCGGTAAAGATGCGAGCCTCCTACCAAATTATTGCCTCTTTTTGAAAGAAAAGGTTCAAGATTTGATGCATTTTAGTTGGCAAGAGGGTCTGAAAGGATGAGGTGGTGGTGGTGGTGGTGCGGCGGCGGCGGACCAAGTGTGGAGTTCTCTCTTGACTATTTTTAGGTTGGAATAGTGTAGTGAATTCGTGAATGGGTTTGGTGCTTTTTACTTTTTAGCTTTGTCTTTTTTAGGATAAAGAGTTCTTTATGTTTATCTATTTCAATTAAATTTTAGGATAAAGAATTCTTTATGTTTATTAATACAAACTAACAAGATCATCTTTGTTTTTTTATGTGATTTCAAACTTCAGACATTTGTTAGTTTATAAAATCAAACAGTCTTATTACTTCAGATTTTTAGTCTTCAGCACCGTCACTTAAAAATCAGAAGTGAAATCAGATTTCAGACTTCAGACTTCAGCACCTCTTAAAAAACAAACGCCATCTAAGTTTTGTGAAGGAAGTTACATAATTTTAAAGTCTAGGGGCTGATTTGTAATGTTGATAAGAGGGTATAAAAGCTCTCATATTGGGCTCAAAACCCTAGAAGCAAATCATTTTGTGTGTGGCGGCTTAGAGAGAAAGAGCAGAGGAGAGAGTTTTGGTCTCATGAGCAATTGGAGAAGAAAGTTCAGCAATCATCAAATTTGGAAGAGGAAAGAGTATTGGAATCTGATTCTACAATGATTTTAACAGGTAATCCTTAATTCCAATCCTTATTTTAGAGTTCTGCTGGGTTGATTGGGTTGTTTGAGAGTTCTTCATTTAAGATGTTTAAAAGGAATTAGATAATCATAATGGAGTTAAGTAACAAAGAATGATAGAGAAAGAACTGAAATATGTTTGTGGTGTTGTTATCGCGAAATCGTGATGTTTAAGAGTATGTTAGCAAATTTCGTTACCAGTATTGTAGCAAACCTCGTCTTCCGGAATGAGTTTAACCAGAGAATATCGGATCCGGAATGGTTTGGGTTCAAATATCGGATCCGGAATCCTAATGGATCCGGAATGGGCCGAAGTATCCGGAATCTATCAGAAGATCCGGAATATGGGCTAGGCCCGGATTAGGGCGAGGTCCGGTATGTGTGTGTGTGTGGATCCGAAAATTTAACTTCCGGTATTGGGCTTTCGATAGTGGGCCGCTTAGATCCGGAGTCTAATTAAGATCCGGATTAAAGTTGAGTTTGGGCGATTTTGGAACCGGAATCCAATTGAGATCCGGAATTCGTGTTAAGTCCCGGAGTGGACCGAATCCAGAATTTAGGTCTAGTAGAAAACTGTTCAGGGTGGACTAAGGTTAACTCAAGACTCACTAATCTTACTCTTATAATATCTTAGGTGTTCACCATAAAATCTGAAGTTATCGCGAGAAGAAATTGTTAAAGCACCAGGTGAGTTTTTCTAACTAAAAATACGTGATTTAAACGTGTTTTCCAAAGAAAGTAAATGAGTAGAATTGCCATGTTTATTTACATGATTTTACTTGTTTGAGATTTGATATGAGATGTATGCATACATTGTGATAGATGTAAATTGGCTAAGTCGGGGGGTAGGCCCGCCAGTGCTCATGCCGGGGGGAGGTTCCGTTTATGCCATGGGAAGAGTGACCCAGCAAGGCAGCGTGAGACTGACTCGTTGTCACTTCCGAGTGACTTCAGGGTGCCATTTACGGGAGCGGAATTTTCCGTGAAAGTTTTATGTGAAGTTGCTTGATAGTTATAAACTGTTTTGAAATGTTTTGAGAACTGTAAATTGAGGGAGCTCACTAGACCTCATGGTCTAACCCTTGCATTTTTCCAACTAAACCTTTTCAGGTAAGCAGATAGTAGGAGGCTCTAGTAAGTGAGCAGAGCAGGCATAGAGTACAGATGCAGCTAGAGACAGTACTATGCTATATTTCAGAATTTAGTTTTATTCTCAGTTGTGCATAGGTTGTTTCCGTCAACCTAGATTTTGAGACAGATGTAATGAATTTTGGGACTCCTTTTATTGATATGTCTATTATTAAATGCTATGTATGATTTATTTTAGACTGGGTCGTTACACGCGTATAAGGTTTTACGGATACTATCTTGTCTAATTTGGTTCATATGTGTGTATGTGTATATGTATACGTGGATATCTCTTGTATGTACGTATATATATATATATAGTTTGTGTACTATACCATATACCATGTCTAACTATAGCTATATATGTATATGTCGTACACTTATAAGTGTATGTCTATGTCTATATATGTATGTATGTTTGTATGTCTAAATATGTATGTATGTGTGTGCATATATATATGTATACATGTGTATTGCTTATATATATATATATATATATATATATATGCATGTACATACATATGTAAGTATGTGTATGTTTATATATTTCATGTGTACATGCATGAGTGAAGTTGAAATTAAAAGTAATCAAGAATTCAGATCTTTTCTCATATATCTTATGATCAACTAACTAAGCTTTGTGTCTTCTCACGGTCATGCTAATATATAGATATCGTATACACGTACGTATAGTATATATATGCACTATACTATACATATATGTATACGATACTCATGTTATATATATATATATATATATATATATATATATATATATATATATATATATATATATTGTTAGTCCCAGATGGCTATAACAAGTATTGTAGAAGGGGGGGTTGAATACAATACTCAAAATTTTCACAATTTTAATTCTATTATTGAAAATCTTTCAACAAGAATTACACATAGAAACTTAAGACTGTTGCGGAAAAGAACAGATAAACTATTCTAACAATATTTCACAAAGTATACTAAACAAAATAACTAAGAACACTTAGAACAAAGCTATGAAGTTTTTAGCAATATGGAGATTTCTTGCACTGAGAGAAATCTTCCAGTTCACGTAGAATCTTAGAGCACACAGTAATCTTCAAGTATCTCAAGATGTAAGTTCTATCTTCTACATGGAGAGGTCTTCCTTTTATAGTGAGGATGAGTGTACTGAGCATTAAATGCTTAGTACGAATGTCCTCCAGTTACTTGCTTCGTACCAATGGACTTATGTAAAGTACCAGTGGACTTCTAAAAAGCTGATAAGTCACTATCACCTTTTTCTTGAAACCAGGAATAGAAGCCATGCTGAAAGGACATCTTCTAAAAAGATAATAAGACAAAATGTTACTTTTGCCTTGTATCAGATTTTGTCCCGAAATAAATGATCTTTATGAGTATTCAAGACAATATCACCGAACGAGTTCCACCGATAATATTGTCAAGAATATATAACCATCTGCAAAGAAGTACCATTTCCACAAAGTTCCTACCGAGTTTAAGAAGCATATCGGTGGAAGCTGTTCACCGAATCTGAAGATATTTTCGGTGGAAGCAGTTCACCGAAAAATGAGAGTTTTTTCGGTGGAGATGAAGGCCACCGAAATTGTGAAGACAATTCGGTGGTGATGATGGCCACCGAAATTGTGAAGACAATTCGGTGGTGATGACTTGTTTGTTTGTTGAGAAGAGTCTTCTATTTTCCACAAGTAGAGAGTCTTCAAGCTTGGTTTCGATTGATCTTCGACTTCACCGAACATTTGCTATTTTGTACAAGTCATTCAAAGAACCAAACTAAAATATTCTAAGTAGGGTTTTTAGGGAAAACATCGGTGAGTCAATTTCAAATCCTTTGTGACCCAACATATATGTGTGTGTGTGTATATATATATATACACACAAATATATGAAACAATTTCATCAAGAAATGAATGATATGAAACACTTTTACCAAAATAAACAATTTCATCAAAAAAACCTATGAAATCCAAAGTTTACACACATTTAAAGGTTACAATTTATTATCCCTCTCTCTCTCTCTCTCTCTCTATATATATATATATATACTAGAGAAGTACCTGTGCGCGATGCAGCGCGAAATATCTCAAATCTAAAGCCGAGAATTCGAAAAAATAATTTTGTTTCATGTTCATATTTATACGCTTTTAAATCGCATATCAGATGTATAAAATTAAAAGTCAGTATGGTTAATTGGTCAAAAAAATTAGAGGAAATAATATAATCATGATTAAGAAAGTATAAATAATTAAATATATTATACTAAAATATTTGCATATTATATTTTTGAAAAAGGTTCGAAGTCATAATCTAAAAGTCAGTTGATAAGTGATATATTTTTTTCCAAAGTAATTAAATCTCTTATGATAATTCTAAGGGTGTTTCGTTGACAGAATGAAATTTGATAGAACTGTAATTCGTCGAAGAATTCGACTTTGAAATAAAAATTGATATGAAATTGCAAAAAGAAAATCACGACAATTTAGTGATTATTTGTATCAAATCTCATACTAATTTCAACAAATCTCATACTAATCACGACACATTAATTCGTATATATTTATGATATTTAATAATATAATTAAATCCAAAAATATTCAATATTTGGCTCATTTCGAAGGTATTAACGAAGCGATAACAATGGTATAATTTGTAAAAAATATAAATGTTTTTAATGCATTTTAGCTCATATACATTATTTATGTTTATATGATAAAAGTCTAAAATGAAAAAATAAAAAAGTAAGGGATTAAAAGTAAACTACATACCTAATTATAAGGATAGTAAATGTAACGTATAAATTAAAAAAATTAAATTAAGGAGAGATTTAAGGAGGAGTGAATGTGGGTGTGCTAATTGAACTTATAATGTAAACTGCGTCCAGATACATATTTAGGCGGGAAAATAATGTAGTCGACTCATCAGAAGATGACACGTGACATGCTAGTTACTTATTTATTATATATATATAGGGGCTTCTTCTTTTGTTAACCAGTGCATATATGCACATCAGGCAATTGTAATATGTGCATATATGCAATGCCCGATGTGCATATATGCACATCATGAAAAAGTTAACAAAAGAAGGAGACCCTATATATATATATATATATATATATATATATATATATATTTGTGCATGTAGTCTTGTGTTAATACGTATGCGCATGTATGTGTGTTGGTTGCTATCTAACCGCATATCACATATGCAATATATATATATATGTATATATTTGAAAAATTGATCTAATTCGTTTTTTAAGGTAGGCCTGCAATTACAAGCCTATTTTTGCAAACCTAGTGGCTATTTAAGTAAAAATAGGAAGAAAGTGGCTAGGAGGTGAAACCACCAACAAAAAAATGGCTAAAACCATTAATTTCCCGATTTAAAAACCCCATATTTATCCGGGTGGAGGCATGAATTGACAGAAAAAAAAGTTTAAGATGACAAATTACTCCTTATCTAACTGGACTTAACAGAAAAAGTTAATCTTTGTTAAGAGGATGAACCTTAACCGTTACAAACTGACACAATTTTATAACGGTTTTGGTCCCTCCTCTAGTCCTCCTAACGACCATTAACAATTTGCGTTTTGAAATTAAGATAAATGATTTTGGATATTAAATGAAAAATGGGCAGGTAGACGAAATTCTGTTTTTCAATTAAAAAAAGCAATTACTCCGTCGCTAAATGTTTTTAAAATTAATTTTTTAAATAAATAAATTTCGTCGCTAAATCGTCGGTCCGTCGGAAAAAGTTGGCCGTCGAAAATCCGTCGGTGAACCCTAGTCGTCACTAATCCGTCAGAAATGATGGTCGTCAACTGTCGGTATTCCGTCGGAAAAGGTGTCTGTCGGTGATCCGCCGGAAAGTCAATCGCCCACGAGTTTTATTGCTACCTACTTTCACCGACGGATTGCCAACATATGCGACTTTGCCCGATGGATTTTCGACGAAATTTTCCGTCAGCAAAAGTCTTTTGTTTGGTAGTGGTAGCACAAAAAACGGTTTCAAATACTGAATTCCCTAACATGCATGAATTTCTCAAAATGTGTTCTTCAAAATGCACATAAAACGGTTTCACATAAAACGGTTTCATCAAAATGTGTCTTATAAATGGACATGCATGAATCTCTCTCTCTCTCTCTCTCTTTCTTAGGGGTGCTTAAAAACCCGACCAATCCACCCAACCTGAAGTGAAATAACCCAACCTGAAGCAACCCAATGTCCAATCGAGTTATAAAATTTTAAAACCGTATGTATTTGGTTGATATCCGGTTACGATCATTTAAACTCAACTCAACTCGATCAACCCGATATACTTTTATTTCTTGAATTTAATATGATTGTGAAGTCTCTATTAATAGGTACATTAGACAATTACACCATTACGCACCCTATATATATTTATATATATATATATATATATATTCAATCTCTTATCATCTCTATATAACTCCTTCTCACACACATATATAGATATATATATTCAGTAAATGTGAACATATATATGCAAATTGAGAAAAACGGTTGAATGTGATATGTTTAAGATTTAAGAAATATGACAAAGTGTATCAAATGATGGATGTTGAAATAGAATTTAAGTAGAGAAAACAACATATTCTAGGTTGCGAGAATATATTGATGTGCCAAAATATTAACCTGACTAACCCGACCAACCCGTACGGGTTGGGTTGGGTTGGGTTGAATTTTGGTTTTGGTTGTGTTGGGTTGAGATTTTTCAAATCGCCAAACATCGGGTTGAGTTGTTCAAATGCCTTCAACCCAATCAACCTAACCCGTGAACATCTCTACTATCTATCTCTCTCTCTCTCTCACACACACACACACACATACATATATGGAATTTCATATACAGATTATGTAAATGCTACGAACCTTTTATTAGAAAACAACTAGTATATTTATCGAAGATGACCATGGTTAATTCATTATGATCGAAATATTTATAAAAGATGATAGAGTTCATTTATTATATCATTATTTTATATTACAAAAGAAATTGAGATACTTATAAAAAACAAATATTCATTAGGCTCAATGGAAGGTTAAGATTGAGTTATAACATTACATTGTTTGTATTCTCTCTCTCTCTCTCTCTCTCCATAATATATAGGGTGAGTTCTAGTGAACAATGGAGGTTAACGCAAAAAGCGTGAAAAGTGGTTATCAACCGTTGAATGAGAAATAGACACACATTAGGATAAGATGCACCAAAATGCACCAATCAATGTCTTTCTAAGCCGCAATTCATTGGAGAACATTTGATTAAAAGTAATAGTAATTCCTTACTTGACACGATTTTAGGGCGTTTCGTTTCGGTGTTAGGTAGTCCATTTTGATAGTAATCATGTGATATTAATTTAATAATTAAAATCAAATTATCAATTGTAATACAATGATTCTAAAACAAAATATATGCTTTTATTATTCAAAGTTGTAATTGTACAAAATAATCATTTTTAAAGTGTTTGACCAAAGGGTTAGAATAAAGAGAGGGCTCTTATAAATGAGAGGGAAAATCTACCAAATTAATTATGTTAAAAGGGTAAATAAATAATTTTATATTACTATTTAAGTTTTGTTGTAGCAACCAGTATGAGATTATACTAAATTGATTATCCAAAATTGATAATTTAACTCATAAATAATTAAATAATTAGAAGCAAAATTTGTTTATCAGAATATTAAAACTTATTATTGCAACTTCAAGTTGAAGTAAGCAAATACCTAGTTTTAAAACATTGATCATCAAACACACCTTTTAATTTTTTGGCCCTACAAATGGGAAAAGAAAACAAAAATTAATTTTATAACATATCCAAACACCACAAGTATTTGAAAGGTTAAAACCCCCCAAACCTCATAAATATAAGGGATGTTTGGCAGTTGCTAATAATTTGGTGCAGGATGATTAAGTGGTTAGAATGATTAAGAGGCTTTTATGATATAGTATAAAATGAAATATTATTGTTTGGTAACTGTTCATAATCAAATTAGGGCGTTGAATGGTTAAGGGAGGTCCAAGATACAAAATCATTCAGAGGGTTTTAGAACCATTAAGAGACAGACTTTTCTTTTGCCAAACAAGATTCACCTCTTACCGATTCAGATGTTGCTTCTTAATGAAACTATTAAGAGGTAAACAAACAGTCCCTAAGGGTTTTTCTCTTTTTTGATTTTTTCTTTTTGTTTTAGTTTGTGACTTTCTGTTTAACTATTTATTATAACCCGTCTTAATTAATGATCGATCGGCTAAGGGGGTGTTTGGGATTGCTTATTTAAAACAACTTATGCTTATTTTTAAAGTGCTTATCACCTTATGTGGTGATAAAAAAGGAGTTAGGGTAAAAATGTAATTTGAAAAAATAAGTTGATAACGAGTTTTAAATAAGTTAATATGGAGTAACTTATCAAAAACAACTTATCTGCATGCGATGTGGAAAAGTCATACGTACTTTTCTTTTTTCCAATCCAAACACTAAAAATAGCTTATTTGCGGTGTAGAAAAGTCATAAGCAAACAAGTCAAAAAAATAAGCAATCCCAATTCCCAAACATCCCCTAAATCATTTTATTTCCTATTGGCGTAAACAAGAGGTGACGAGGTTAAATGTATTTCATCGCAATCAAATGAAAGTATTCAGGGGTATGGCGGGCCTTTGTGTCCCATGTCTATATAAATGAACTGTTCTAGTTAAAAAATTTATTGGATTGTCGAACTTAATTATTGAAACGATTTGAATATGAAAAATTGTAAGATATATTATAGTGTTTATGATAGCGGAAAAGTGTATAGGTCCACAAAGTGACCACTATGTTACCATAGTGGCGGTGCAAGTAGGGGGTGAGCAGCGGAACTGGGTACCCGCCTTTGGAACCGGAACCGCTCCGGAACTGCCGGTTACGGAACCGGAACCGATGTGACTGGTTCTGGTTCCGGTTCCTAAAATAACGGAACCGACGTGGTCTGGTTCCGGTTCTCATTTTTTTAGAACCGCTACCCGCCGGGACCGGTTCCGGGACCGGGTACCCGGTCCCGCTGGGTACCCAGAACCGGAACCGCTGAGTACCCGGTGTATTTTAATAGAAAATATATAATATTTAATATTTATTACATATTAGTATTACATATTTATATATAAATATTTAATCTATAAAATAAAATTAATAAAGTAACAAAATTACCTTTTAGGGTTTCATACTTTCATAGTTTCATTCAGTCACAGCTGCACTCACCTAGTCACCTCTAACCTCACAACTCCTCCATAGTCCATAGTCCATAGCCACACTCACCTCACGAAGTATCAAGTATCTGCTCAGCCGCCGGCCACCGTCCGCCGCACACTCTCACAACGCAGTACGCAACTACGCACATAGACCTCACGGTAATATATATATATATATATATATATATATATATATGAATTGTTGGTCTTGCTATGATAATATATATGGATTCTGGTCCATATTAATTTGCTGGTCTTGCTATGCATTCTGGTCCATTTTAATTTGCAAGTTGTTTAGTTTCGATCTGTACATGTTAGTTGATTTTTTGCTGTTTAAATCGGTAATTTATGTATTTGCTTCTTCTTTGTTTATGTTCCTGGTTCTTTTCTCCACACTTTACCATTTTTGTTTTTTCCATTTGAAATCAAGCTCTTCGGCAGGTCCTTCAAACTCCAAGCTTATCAACAGGTTTGGTTTTGAACTAAATTTATGACATTTTGGTCGAAACCCAGTTAAAGTTTTAAATCTGTTTGGCTGCAATTTGGTTTTGAACCGAGAGATTTGGTTTGAGTGCATGTAATATTTTATCTTTTAATCGAGTTTGGTTTGGCTACAAATGGCTTACTTGTATATCACCAAATACTTGCTTTTGTTTTCATTCCCATTGCTAGGTTTGTGGTCTTCGGCTTATAGGTATGTATTTTACCACATTGGGAGTTGTTTGGGATTTGGGAGAAAAATGGTTGGAATGGTTTAACTCATTTTCTACATTAGATTTGTACCTCCCTTTTTTAGTAAATTGACTAAATTCCCTTTTTTGTCGGGTTTAATAATGGATGTACCTCCCATTGACGTGGATGAAAGTGAGGCTGTTGATCAAAACCAAAGCCAAAAAAGTATGCCCCAAGTCGGAGACAAAAGGAAATCAAGTGTTTGGCGTCATTACGAAGACATTAGAGATCCAACCACGGGCAAGGTTGTGAAGGCACAATGCAAGTATTGTTCCAAGTTATTAAACGGGTGCACAAAGAACGGTACCTCTTCTCTCTCAAAACATCTTGGTTCTTGTCCAAAATACCCGGCAAATGTCGATAAAAAACAAATGAAAATTAGTACTTTTAGAACTAGTCAAAGTGATGCTGCCACTATTTCTAATTGGGAGTTTGATCAAAATTCTATTAGACTTGCTTTAGCTAAAATGGTTATTCTTGATGAGCAACCGTTTTCTATCGTCGAACGTGATGGATTTAGAGGTTTTTGTAGTGCCGGCATGCCACAATTTTTTATTCCATCACGATTCACGGTTGCTAGAGATTGTAGTAAACTATTTCTTAGTGAAAGGGAGATACTAAGAAATACTTTCAAAAGTTTGAACTCTAGAATTGCTCTGACAACTGATTGTTAGACTTCTGTGCAAAATTATAATTATCTTTGTTTGACTGCACACTTTATTGATGATAATTGGAGATTGCATAAAAGGATTTTGAGTTTCCGGTTAATGGATAGTCATAAAGGAATTCTGGTTTCTACAGTTGCTAGTGAATGGCAAAGGACATTCTAGCAATTCCGGTTTCTACAGTTGCTAGTGAGTCTGCTTTTAGTACATCCGGTCGGGTGGTAGATGAGTTTCAGAGTAGTTTGGGTCCGAAGACGGTGGAAGCTTTGATATGTGCTCAAGATTGGTTGAGAGGATCATCAATATGTTTGGACATGGAACAATATTTGGAGGATGTGCAAAAATACGACGAAGGTAATTTACTTATTTATTGTCTTTTTTCATATATATTTTTATTTGTTAATTTCATATTTAACATTCTAATTTGCGTTTTTTATTTGTTAATTTCAAAAATTGGTCGTATTGATCTTGATGAGACATTTGTTAGCACTTAGCATCAACTAATTTCTTTTTGAGGTAATTTTCTAACTTTTATTTATTGTAGTGACAATTTATAAAATGGCATGGTATTGGTTTAGTTAGGTATTTTATTTGTTTTGACTTTGATCCAAGTGTTTTATTTGTTAGGTGTTGACGTGAAGTGCCATGAAGTCGTGAAGTGCCGTGAAGACATGAAGCGTTTTTATTCGTTTTGTACTTTTGTTGATGTCGTATCGAGACTTAAGAATTTCTAATTTGGTTATGTAATAATTATTTTTATCGGATTAGTTTTTAGTTTTAATCGTTTGTTGTATGAAAACTATGTTGTTGGTACTTTAAGTTTAAGTTTAGGTTGTTTTTTTCTATTTTGCAAGTGTTTTAAAATTAGGTTTTATTGTAAAAATGTTAAAAAAAATAAAAAAAAATTGCCAGCGGGTACCCGGAACCGGAACCGGTTCCCAACGGTTCCGGGACCGGTTCCAAAAAACAGAGAACCGATTGGAACGGTTCCGGTTCCGGTTCTTTCTTTCTAGGAACCGCCGGTTCCGGTTCCGGTTCCGGTTCCGTGAAAAAAGGGCGGGTACCCGGTATTGCTCACCCCTAGGTGCAAGTGCACACCGGACACTATGATCGCTATAAGTAATAAAGTGGTCTTAATCGAATGGTTTTAAGATTGTTCTTTTTTAGGATACATTGGATTTAATCCTTATTAACTCCTCTAATCCGATAGAAGGAGTCTTATCGGATTAGACTACTTTTGTGGCAAAAGTCATGAGTTTATTTCTAAGTGTTTACTAGTCAGATTCATAGTTGTACTATTTACAAATCCGATAATATCGGTAGAGGTTCAAACAAGAATACATTTATTTTACGAAAACGCAAGAACACCCTAATCACATGTGATAATACACGTAAGAGGACATGTTGGTGTGCAAATGACGTGCCCTGTGACTTAAGTCGCACCAAAGGTCGTATGATTTGGTAACACCTGTGATGGATTACAGTATCACATCAACAACATCTTTATCACATGTGATAATACATGTGAGAGAGCCTAGTAATACCGTAAGTGTGACTTAACCCACAAATTAACTAGGTCGTGCCAAAAGTCATATGCGCCTCTAATTATGCTATCGAATATAGTATTACGCTTGATTGACTATATTAAAAGATATTCTTGTGTTTTCATAAAATAAAGATGTTCTCCTTTTACTATTACAACCAACCAACCAATTAACCACCACTTATAGCTTCATGTTCGCTTGGACCAAACCAAACCAAACCAAGAACATCCACCATCACCCACATCCACCACTTAAATCAAGAACATTAACATACATTAAAACAAACATATGAATATAAACAAGATTGATGTACAAATTTATCTTTATTTTCCTTTTTTTATCATCTTTACGTATTTTTACAAACCTTCAATCATTTATTTCATATATATAAATTTGTTTGAAATTTCAGTCATGATAGAAATAGGTAGATACAGGTATATGAACTGTTCTAACAACAAAATTCATTTTTACGGAACCTCCCCGCCCTTATATATATATATATATATATAGAGAGAGAGAGAGAGAGAGAGAGTAAATTACGTTTTTAGTCCCTGTGGTTTGTTGAAAATTTCTATTTTCATCCTTATGATTTTGAATTTACTATTTTCATCCCTATAGTTTTTAGTTCATTATTTTTTCGTCCCTATAATTTAAATTTTATTGCTTTTTTCATCCTTGTAGTTTACAGTTCATTTCTATCTTAGTCTTTGTACTTAAAAGTATTGTTTTGGTTTTAGGGACGAAAATAGTACTGAATTGTAAACCATAGGGACGAAAAGCGAAATTTTGAAACCACAGGGATGAGATACGCATTTTTAACAAAACACAGGGACGAAAAATGTAATTTACTCATATATATATATATATATATATATATATAGAGAGAGAGAGAGAGAGAGAGAGAGAGAGAGAGAGAGAGAGAGAGAGAGACAAGAACATGCAATGTTGTTTCATGAATTAAAGGTTAAGAAATGTTTTTGTTGGAATGGTGTGTGAGATTATGTCAGACTAATCCCCACAATTTGTGATTACAAGAAATCGATTCTGATAAACTTGGTAGACACAACTGTTGTGTACATCTGGAATTGAACCATAGACAAATGAGATATTCCACTACATCGCCTAATCATTACGCCACAACCCTTGTTGTTAATGTTAAGTAATGTTTTACGTGATGAAAAACACAAAATTATGCATATATATATATATATACATGAAACACCAACCCAGACTCACATGCACAAGAACAAACTTGCGAAATCAACAATATAAATCATAGCTTAAAATAAAAATCATTTGATCGTTTTGGTTGGTTTCACAGTTTCATTTAAAATACTTCCTATACGAAATTGGGTTTACATATATTTGCCAATGTGTTAAAATAATAGAAATATGTCACAGGACCGTTGGTAATTTACACCATTTTTCATATTCCCTTCTGTGTCGTGAGTCTTTTCGGTTGCTTGTACCCCGGTTTTAGGTTTTGCGTGAGTGACAGCGCTTTTTATACACCAATAAACGTGTGCCAATTAAACCTCAAAGCAAGTATACAATAAGATCTAATGTCGTCATTCAAGTAATAAAGTGGTGAGAGCCACGTCGTCTCACAGAGATTGGAGTAAAAGTGCAATAAAAGTCTAAGAAAAAAAATGATTTCAGAGGATCAATTCGAATATATTGTTTGGTTGGAGTTATCACAGATTGATTAAACAAATAATAAAAGAAAGCAAGGGTGCAAGATGTTGGGGTGAAGTCTAAACACAAATTACAGCAGACCAATGTGGTAATGCTACAACATTTGTCTAGCAACAACTAAGTTCACCATCTACTTTTCAAGAAGCCCTTCCGGATCTTCATCATTGCACTACTGATCTAGATTTCAATCAACCCATTCCTGGTGTTGTATCAGGACTATCAATAGTATCAAATGATGTCTTCCAAGTATATGGATAAACAAATTACTTTGTTAAAAATCACTCTTCCAAGTTGATCTCATATCAGTTAAGTTGACGTGTTCTGAGTGGTCCATTCCTAATACTCACTCAACACTTTTACCACCATTAGAGACGACCAACTTATCGGGCAAAATCAAACCGGAAGACAAAGATGACAAATTCCTTTGTAAGTAGCTCTTCCAAGTCTTACTTCCTTTGTCATTTGGATTGACGTGCATATCAATGGCTCATTCCTGATGCCATGACACTTTAACACTTTCAAAGTGATCAAAACGTCATGGAGTAAACTTGATCTTTATAAAACTTAACATGAAATGGTGAACATCATTATTGAGAAACGATGTCCACATTTCTTTGTGTTTAAAACCTCACCCTTCAATCTCACACCCAAGCTATAGAAATTAGCTACTCATGCTTGAAAGTAAATAAATGTAAAAGACAAAAATTAAATGCATAACAAAAATATAAATGACAAAAATTTCTAAAGATTGTAAAAACAGGTAAAATCATATACTTAAAGGTTGGGAGAAAGCAAAATAATCTATTTAAAAATAGAGTAAAAAGACACTTTATGCAGTGAATAATCAATGCATATCAGTGAGCTTGGGCTTTGTTATTGGTTTTCATCTTTTTGTTTGGGTTAATTCGGTTTAGTCTTGTTACATGCATGTAATTAGTTTTGTTTGAGTTCGATTCTACTATTGGCAGAAGCTTTTTTATTGTTCTTTAATGTCGTTTGGATTCTAATTAAGTGCTTACCTTCCAAAAAATAAAATAAAAATACATATAACTGTATAAGTGAAAGGGGCCCTTTAAACAGTGGACAAGTTGCTTTTTCCAAAGCAAATGTCTTCTTCATATTCAACATCGTTGGCCATGCTTCACATTGTTCGTACCCTTTCTCTTTCTTCTTCTTGTTCTTCCTCTTAATTCTTGAATTACTGAGTTAATTAATTTCTTCTACTCTCATATTTCCACCTCAACATATCCTCTATATATACATTTATACACCATTACCACCTCTCTACATTCCATTCCATCCAACACTTCATCAACATAATTCCAATTCCAATTCCAATTCCAATTCCAATTTCGTTCTAATTGTAATGTCGAGCAGAAGGTCTAGGGAAGCTCCCAGAATCACCGATGATCAAATCATACAACTCCTCTCCAAATTGCAGCAACTTCTCCCCGAGATTCGCAATCGTCGTTCCAACAAGGTAGTTAATTAAACATTAATTCATCCTTCAAACCATGTATATATATATATATATATATATATATATATATCTATTTGGTCCGTCTCCGTTACAAAACAAATAGATTGTACAAACCCTGCAAACCAATCTTAGCCGTTCATCAACTATAATCAATATCTGATTTTATATTGTTTCCTAATCTAAAGTCATGATCATAATTAATGAACGTTATCATCTTCCATATATATCACAATCGTTATTAATGAATCATAATAATTACCATAAATACATCTGTTGTTTCCTAATATAGTGGTTTGCAAAGTTTGTACAAATTATTTGGTTTATAAATGAAACGCACTCTATATATATATATATATATATATATATATATATAGAGAGAGAGAGAGAGGAGCGTTCAAATGAAACCCCTTTACATGATACGACTCATGCAACCCCTCTATCCACCACTCATTTTAAAAAAAAGAAAAAAGCTGAAAATAAAATGAGCGGTGGATAGAAGGGTTGGATCACGTAAAGAGATTGCATAATAACATGCCTCTATATAGATATATATCTCCTTTACATTTGTAAACAATTAACCTTTTGAATTCGGAAATTAAAGTCAAGAATCCCTAGCTAGTTTTGAGCTTTCTTTTGCATCAAATATGAACGTAAATCAAACACCCAGAAGAAAATGATGACGATTTCTGGTTGATAACTGGTATATATCATGCATACGAATTGAAAACATGAAAACTGAATGTGATTTTATGTTGGGGTACTTGTAAAAATTAAAGAAGAAACCCTAGGTAGCTAGAAAGGACAGTGGATACTGTACTTTGACTTTTCAATTTCTTCGATTTATTAATTATCACTGTGCATGTGGGAATCGATATATATATATATATATACTAACAGATAACGTCAAGGGAGGGTCTGTTTGAAGGTCACATGAATTTTAGAAAACACGAGAGAGAGAGAGAGAGAGAGAGAGAGAGAGAGAGAGAGAGAGAGAGAGAGACCTAAAAAAAGAAAAACTCATGAGGAACACACTAATGACCGTTATCTGGACGGTATGTACATGTGCATACAAGTAAATTGAGTTGTGTTTTGGTTTTATGCACGTGTGTATGTACAGGTGTCTATGCACGTGTGTATGTTACAAATTACTTGTATGTACAGGTGTATAATGTCTAGATGAACGATTACGAGAGTGTTACTCAGATTTTTACGGTTTTCTTCTGAACATGACACTATATATAGATAGATATAGAATATGTCTTTAACAATGTTCTTAATGACGTGAGGCGTGGCGTGACGGAGAGGCCAAGCCTCAAGCCTTAGGAGCCATGACGTTTTCAAGGCGTGACTTATGACGTGAATTTTTTTATTCATATATATAAATTATGTTATATATATACATATATATTAAAAACTTGTAAATAAGACATAAAAAAATAAAGAAAATCAAATATCTCAATACGATAGTTGCGCATTAGGCCATGGCATGCCATGAGCTTAACGTGGCGTGACACACAAGCCTTGGTGTCATGGCACGGCTGTGCAGCGAGTTTTTTAGAACATTGGTTTTTAATATTTTATTTTTATATTTTTGTTTAAAGAAATAAATAAACATATGTAAAATTAAAATTTTGTGTACAGGCATCGGCTTCGAAGGTGTTACAAGAGACTTGCAACTACGTGAGAAGCTTGCATCAAGAAGTTGATGATCTTAGCGACCGATTGTCGCAGTTGCTGTCCACCATTGATGCTAACAGCCCCGAAGCTTCAATTATCCAAAGTTTAATCATGTAATTATGTATTAATTAGTATTTTCTATATATATATCCATAATAAGAATTATATTAATTGTTATCTTCGTCTTTGTTATTTTTGTCGCCTATTTTATTCTGTCCATTTTTTATTTTGGAAATACACATCTTAAATGTTGAAATATCTTTTGTTTGTCCATCGATTTACTTATAATACATGCCATCAAAATGGTTTTTTTTTAACATCAGTTAAATTATATATATATATATATATATAGAGATAGAGAGAGAGAGAGAGACTTGAGATCACGTGAGACCAGACTACTTTCATTAGACCGTGAGACCAAAAAATTAACATTAAACTTTCACAGCAACTGTGAAGGTACTGTGATGGTAAACCTTCACAGTGTTTTTGCTGTGAAGGTTCGTTGTTTTCTTACCTTCACAATGAATCACTGTGAAGGTTTAGTGTTAATTTTGTAGTCTCACGAAAACAGGTTGGTCTCACGTGAACCCAACCCTCTCTCTCTATATATATATAAAATACAAATCATGTATTTGTTGCACCCCTTACAAACCAATGTGCATATATGCATAATCTAAGATACATATATATATGCATTGTTCCATATGAATGTATGTTCAGTATATGTATATTCTTGCACGTATTCATATGCATATGTATATGCACACTATGGTTTGTAAGGTGTGCAACAAATGCAAGGTTTGCATTTTACGGAACCTATATATATATATATATATTATGATTATGTATGCATATGACAGGTAGAGGCAAGGTTCTAAATGGCGTGAGGCGTGGCGTAGCGACAAGGCCAAGCCTCAAGCCTTAGGAGCCACAGCGAGACCATGACGTTTATCAAAGCGTGACTTATGGCGGCAAATCTCTACATCATATATAATGTTATATATAAAAACATATGTTTTGTACTATTTATCGACTAGTCAATGATAACAAACAAGTTAAATTATATTATACATTAAAAAAATTACCAAATAAGACATTAAAAACGTAAGGAAAAATCAAATATAGCGTTACAAAAGACTGCACATTAGGTCATGACGTATCACAAACATAACGTGACGTGAGATATAAGCATTGAACCACGACGCGCCATGACGGGTGTCATGGCGTGCCCTTTTAGAACAGTGGGCAGAGGTACCATTCTTCCATAACTGATGTTTCTTAAAGAAGTTGATATGCCCCACTGGAATGAAAGTTGAATGTTGAACAAAATATCTTATATTTTTTATTTTAAATGATTAAATTTAATAAATTGTGAATTTAGCCTGAAATTAAATAAAACAAAATAATAAAATGAAGAGATCTCTTCATTTTAGTTAGGGTTTCTTTGTATAATCTAATGTATTTATCCAAATCCAACATTAATTAATTAGGGTTTTCGGGAATATTTGTCTTTCTTAATTAATGGAAGTTATTTTGTCTTAAAATATACGAGGTGAGTTCATACGAGAACGCTAACTATTTACCAAAACAAAAAACAGTCGGTATGTACAAAATCATATATGATTCACGTACAAAATCGTATATGATTATGCGACTTTTCCCACCACTTTAAGTCGCGGCTAAAGTCGCGCGTGCCCAGTTTTTACAGTTAATGTAAAATCACACACGATTTGTTGTTTTCTTAAATAGTTAGCGTTCTCGTTTGAACATTCCTCTCAAATATATAACCTATATATATCGTTTGTAGATATCCAAATATATTTTGTAAGGTATAATATAATATAATATAATATCAAAATTCGTATATGTAACATTTTAGCCTGTTTCTATACCTTGAGTAGAAGACAAAAACTAAAGAGAGATGATATTAATTTCAAAAAACAAAGAGGAACAAGTCGAATTAGGGTTAAGTGTCTTTTATATTTCTATCTTAATTAAATTGAGTTCGTTTTTACTTAATCAAGAAATGGAGCATTTGGGTTCTTATTAAATTAATCCGGATTTAAAATCGACATTATTTTACATGTATAAGCTAAGGCAAACACTTTTTAAAAAATAACTTATTGACTTTTTCTATCTCAAAAGCTAATCCAAACACTTTTTTAAAAACTCATTTTCCAAAAGCAATAAGTCAATAAGCGCTTTTAAACTAAAAAAGCTCTCTTAAACATACATGCACCACGGTTGATATCGTGTACTTGACGTGACACAAATACTAGACGAAAGATTGTCGGAAAGTAACTTCACTTTCAATACTATTTTGTTTTTGTTTCGTTGTTATTATGGATAACAAGGAGAAGAGCCGGTGTCAACTTTTTAATGGACGTACCACAATGCAGCTATCACAATTTCGAACAATTGTTATTTTTAATTCACATACAAATCATACTAGGATCAAATGTTTTTTTCTAATTTCTCCGTTAACTCCATTAAATCAAAGGTCATTTTAGCCTTATTGCATATTCTTTTGTCTTTTTCCTATAAAAAATAAAAGCAATATTTTAATGCGCGCACACATATAATTTAATATGTTGAATATAACACAAAGTTTATATTAGTAAGAGTGCGTTTGGTATGCAGACATGATAGAACAGAACAGGATGGGACATGACATGACAGAACAGTTGTTCAACGTTTGGTAGACAGAACAGAACAGATAACATTAGATAAATTTCAAATAAATAAAATTTAAAGAATTAATAAAATATAAAATAGAACGTGTATTTGATGTTTTAGAAAAGAATTAGATTTTATTTGAGGTTATATTGATAAAACATAAGTCTGTTCCAGCTTGTTCCATGGAACATGCATGTTCCACTTTGTTCCTGTCTGTTCCACATAAAAGTCATGCCAAACATAGGACAATGATCTCTGTTATATCCTGTCATGTTCAGTCCAGTGTACCAAACGCACCATAAAAGACACGTCGGCCAAAACGAAATTTAGTCGTATAACTCATAATTTAATATTAAATACTAATTATTATATGATTACTTTTTGAAACGCATGTCCAAAATGTAAATCTCTAAAGGGGACATAAGGAACACTTTTCTTTACCTTTTCCCATAATTAGTGCTACAAATTACTTAAATCTCTCTACCACCCCAAATGCCCATAATTTAGGGTTGCTTTTTGCTTCCAAGATCTTGGATTTTGTACTCATCTACTTTGATCATTCACAAAAAGTAGATGGACTTTTTTTTTCAAATATATTTCTATTTGACCAACATTATATGAAAGATAAAGAAAAGATATATATGATTTTGTTGTTGAGATATAAAAGATGTTGTTAAGCCTTCTTTTTCCTTTGTTGATGTTGCATATGGAATTGTCACGTCATTATATGTCCAAGATCAGTGACGTATCGGTATTTGGATTTTCTGAATTCATCGACTGTTGATTATGAAGTTTAATTGTTACATATATTTTTTTTTGTACGGCAATAAACTCACACACGCACCCGCGGTATCCGGGCATCCAATTGGGCAGCACCGACTAATCCGCGGCGACCCGGCCCAGCCCGATTGGACTGGACCCGCCCAGGCACGACTAAGCCCGACCTATGGCCGAACCCGCATGCCCATAGACTGGCATGCCCGTTACCTGGACCCGAACCGACCCGAAGGCCGACCCAAGGTCTGGGTATCTCCAGAATGTGTCCCCCAGGGTTCGAACTCTGGACCTAGGGATACCATCCACTAAGCCAGAGCCTTTACCACTGGGCTAACACCCCTTTGATAATTGTTACATATATTTGTCTTTTAATTCTTCAGTAATGACTTTTTCATTCTCTTAGTCGAACTTGTTGACAAGGACATAGAAGATTAATCCGTGATGTTTGTTGTATCTATTTTAAAAATAATTTTAATTAGAAGGGGAGATTTTAGTTTCTATGCTCTATGGGGTCCATTAAATTAAAACTATGCTACAATGTTTTACTATTAAAAAAAAATTATCGTTTATGTTACAAAAATACCATTTTCATTCGCTTTACAAACCCTCCCATTGTCGCTCTATTTTCGTTTTTATCTTCTCTACTCTTTTACTCAAGAGCTTCTTTTCAGATTTCAACTAGGGGCAAGCATCGGAACTGGGTACCCGTCTTTGGAACCGGAACCGCCGGTTCCAGAAAACCGATGTGATCGGTTCCGGTTCCCGTTTCTAAAATACGGAACCGATTAAGACTGGTTCCGGTCCTGGTTCTTATTTTTTTGGAACCGTTACCGGCCCGCTAGGTACCCGGTCGCACTATTTTTTAATAAAAACTATTTATATATTTATTATATTTAAATATTTAATGATATGGTATTAGTTTTGTATCTTTATTAGGTGTTTTATTCGTTTTTTTTTTTATAAGGTTCATCTAGGCTTTGCCTAGACTACATCCTTGGCAATTTGGAAACAAACAAACAAAGCGGACGTCTGAGACTAAGCCTGGCCACAGAATGCTGACGCCTGGACTCGAACCCGGGGTGGATGGGATATTCCACCACGTGTTTTATTCGTTTTCATACAAGTGTTTTATTTGAGGTTTGACGACTTGACGTAAAGACATGATTTTTTATGGAAGTCGTTTTATTTATGTCAAGACTCAATACTCGAGAGTTTCTAATTTATTTATGTAATAATTAGTTTTTATCGGATTATTTTTCACCATTTATTGTATTTATTACTTTATGTTGGTACTTTATAGTTTGCAATAGACTTAAAATTACAATTTTATTATATAAATTGTTAAAAAAAATTAAAAAAGTTGACATTTGGTACCCGGAACCGTCGGTTCCGGTTCCGGTTCCAAAATATAAAGAACCGATGTAAGCGGTTCCGGTTCCTTCATTTTAGGAACCGCCGGTTCCGATTCCGGTTCCATGAATTTTAGCCGGATACCCGGTTATGCTCACCCCTAATTTCAACCCACGACGGTCTTCTAAAGAGTAGATCAAACATTTTTTTTACCTTCAACAAAATTGAGCATTATGGGTAAGTATTTCTATTAAAGATGATGTTCGAAAGATGACCGGTGATATTCGGTTTCTTTCGGTTTTGCATTGAGCATCATCGAGATGCATAGGATACCAAATTCAATTCGGTTGTTGCTCTACACTAGCTCAATGGTGGTTTTGTATTTTTCCAAGTATGCATGGTTCTTGACATTATTTTGTTGCATCCATGTTAATGCATTTGTGTATTATGATGGTGATATTAGAAGTTCATGGATGGTGAAATTCATCGATTCAGACAAAGAAGGATATAACGTACTTAAAACTAGAGGTGGCCAAAAAATCGGGCCAGGCCAGGCCGGGCCTAGGGATTAACCGGGCCAAAACACTATTTCAAAGCTCGGGCTTTGGTCGGGCCCGGGCCAGGCTTGAGCATAAATATTCGAGCCCGCTTAGGCTTTTTATAAGCCTGGGCTTTCGGGCCGGGCCTTAATCCAGGCCTTAACCGGGTCTTCACAAAAAAAAAATTATAAATGTTATTCTAATTATCTAATACACTTAAAAATGCGTAATTGGGTCGCTCAAATATACTTTAAAATACGTTTAATTATAATTTGTTCATTTGATTCATCACTACCGGTCATTTTGAACGAAAGATGGAAGAATTGAGAGATTGAGAAGTTGCGAAAAACGAACACGAGGTAGCGAGAAATCGAGAATTGTGAGCGAGAATTGTGTTTTTTGCGTTTTGTAACTTGGTATGTAACCCCATACACCAATTTTATATTTATAGTGTTGATGAACCATTAAAAACCAAAAAAATGGTTACAAATCATCAAAAACGGTCATATTGCCGTTATATAACGGTCAGACTTTCAAATTCGAAACGGGTCGGGCCGGGCTTTGGTCTGGGCCGCAATCGGGCCTCGGGCCGGCGAAACTTCCAAATACCAGGCCCGGTTGGGCCCAAGCTTTGGGCGGGGCGGGGCGGGCCAGACTTTATGCGGGCTAAGCTTCGGGCTTCTAGCGGGTCGGGCCGGATCCGGGCCTGTTTGGCCATCTCTACTTACAACTAACCGACATTTTGTTTGATGAGCTGGAGATCCATATAAGTTGAATCATAATCTCAAAGTGGAGATCGACATGTGTGCATGTTAAAAGAGACCCTCATGTTCAATTATTTATGGTTGAAAATGATATTTATTTATGTGTGGCTCTCCTTAAAAAGAATGCACATGTTTATTAATGGTTGAAACAATGAAAAACGTATATGTTTATGATCAACTATTTATCCATCGAAACTAACTATGATCAACGCAAGTGGAATTACCAAGCATAATTGTATTACGATGATTGATATTGTACTATTTGTTCTTTATGATAAGCCAATGCTTTCTTCCCTTTCGGCACATCTAAAAGAACAAAGAGTTAAAGAGGAACTTCGTCAGGTGGAGGTGATCGAGTAGTCAGGTATTTGGGATTTAAACCAAAAATTCAGAAAGATTGTTACACGTTTAGAATTTCTCTTGTCCATTTGTGTTACTCAACTGATCTCAACGATGACTCGCTTATAGTTTGATCTATGTAAATTAAATTAATCTCCACATTGTACTTTAATCGATTTGTTTCATGGAGTGTGATGTAAACTTGATAGGTGTTTTGATATATGCAATGTATATGTTAGAGTATAATTGTTAATATGTATAGTTCAGGGTCCATTATGTAATTCTTGTAACTTACCTTGTATAAATAGGTCTCTTAGGGTTTATTGTTTGGTTAATCAATCTCTTGTAATTCTCTCTTCAATATATGAAAAGCCGCTGACCTTCAGCACCATCTCTTTGTTCTCGATTCATCGATTGATTCCTACACCTATTCTAACATGGTATCAGAGCTTTAGGTATGTCTCATATACTCTCCTGATCGTTTATTTGTTTTCTGCACTAGCTCGATTTCTGTTCAATCTGCTTGTCGAGGTTTTTTTATCGCCCTGCCCTAATCCGAAATTACTTCAAAATACCGGGACTTCCAATTGCGGGACTTCCAATTGAGGGACTTCCAATTGAGGGACTTCCAATTGCGGGACTTCCAATTGAGGGACTTCCAATTGAGCCAATTGAGGGACTTCCAATTGCGGGACTTACAATTGTGGGACTACCAATTGTGGAACTAACAATTGCGGAACTTCTAAATTGCGGAACTCAGCCTCAACTTCTGGTACTGTTTGACATCTT
The DNA here is from genome assembly GCA_033807775.1 of Saussurea involucrata. Taxonomy (NCBI): domain Eukaryota; kingdom Viridiplantae; phylum Streptophyta; class Magnoliopsida; order Asterales; family Asteraceae; genus Saussurea; species Saussurea involucrata. The sequence continues at coordinate 91,306,175 of CM066316.1, forward strand.
AAATTCCGAAACCTGTTTATATTCCGAAACTGCCTTCGATTTTCTCTTTTTCGGAACACCCAAAACACACAACTTCCGAAACTGCTTCTTCCGGAACTGTTTTCTTCTGGAACTACTTCTTCCGGAACTGTTACTTCTGGTACTGATTTTATATTGTCTTCCGGTACTGCTCTCGTTCTACACTCCGAAACCTGTGTCCATTTTCTAAATTCCGGAACATCCTTAGTCTCACAAACACTGGAACCTTACACTTTCCAGAACTCTACTTATCAAATTCCGGAACACTCAACTAATAACTCTGGTTCTCGTTTAATCTCAACTTCGGATCCTTACCAATTCCGGAACAGTTCAGTAATTCAGGAACCTATTTCACCCCATTCCTCAAATTCGAGAACACTCAGTTCCATCACTCATACCTCTTTTCAGTTTTCAATTCCGGAACGCACGTTTTCGGAACCTCACAATTAGTTCTTTACGTTCCAAAATTTCCTTCCAGTCTTCGGTTCCATATGGCTCTCAATAACCAGTCTAAATACAGTGAATGCACATTCTGTCACTCTAGTACTCATCTTCTCCTCAACTGCCCAATTCAAAAATGTCGTTGGTGTGGGATCAGACAGCCACGACACTATGGGTCTGACTGTCCAACGCATCCACGGAACTCAGGAGAGCAAAAGCAACAGTGTACTCAGTCATTTGCTGGATCAATCACTCAAGACTCCTCTACGCCGGCAATTCAGACACCGCATAACAACAACTCATCACCTGACCTTATGGAACTCCTGCGCCGAAACCAAGAGCTTATAGAGCGACTCATGACAGGTTCTATGGGTATGAATTCTCAGTGCAATATCTCTGCACCAGGTAACCCTTGGCTATTTGACTCTGGATGTTGTAACCACATGACACCTAAGGCTGATGGGTTTGTCTCTAAGCAGACCTCCAGAATGTTCTCATCAGTCCGTACTGCGGATGACACTCGCTTACCAGTATCTTTCAGTGGGACTGTCTCTACCCCCGATATACAATTACCTGATGTGCTACATATCCCTAACTTATCTCTGAGCCTGATTTCAATCACTCAGCTTATGGAATCCGGTCTAATTGTTCTGTTTCATCCTTCTGGTTGTGTTGTGCAGGATCCAAAGACCAAGCAAATCCTTGGAATATGCCGTAAAGTTGGTCGGATGATTGAAGTGGTCTACCTCCGTCTTCCCTTACCCTCATCAAATTTTGTTGCCTCTGTCTCCATTACGCCTTCCTTTGATTTATGGCATAAGCGTCTAGGACATCTATCTTTAGCTAGAATAAAATTGTTAGCTAGTTCAGGTTTATTAGGCAACACTTCTTCTGAAAACGTTTCTTGTTTATCTTGTCAACTTGGCAAACATCATGCCTTACCTTTTCAACTAAATGAATTTAAATCTGCTTCTCCTTTTGATCTCATTCACTCTGATGTTTGGGGTCCAGCACCACATCCATCCATGGGAGGTTCTCGCTACTTTGTTATCTTTATTGATGACCACACATGCTTTACATGGATATATCTCATGAAACATCGCTCCGAACTACCTCAAATATATATTACCTTCGCACGTATGATTCTAACCCACTTTTCCAAACCTATAAAGATTCTTCGAGCAGATAATGCTATGGAATACAAAGAATCCTCTCTCCTCTCCTTTCTTCAATCTCAGGGTACTCTTTCCCAGTACTCCTGTCCCGGCACCTCTCCGCAAAATGGACGTGCAGAACGTAAATATCGCCACATCCTCGATACTGTTCGTACTCTATTAATCTCAGCCAAGTGTCCAGAACGTTTTTGGGGCGAAGTTGCCTTCACGGCTGTCTACACCATCAACCGTCATCCAACTCCCATCCTAAATCAAAAGTCTCCCTATGAAGTGCTCCATGGGGTATCCCCTGCATATGAACTCCTAAAAGTATGGGGTTGTGCTTGCTTTGTTCAGTTGCAACCTCATGAACACACCAAACTCGAACCTCGTTCTCGATTATGCTGTTTTCTTGGCTATGGTATTGAACAAAAAGGTTATCGTTGTTGGGATCCAGTCTCTAAGAGACTACGTATATCCCGCCATGTCACATTCTGGGAACATCTTCCCTTCTCAACAGTGTCCAAATTTCAGGAAATACCCAATCCTTCCACTTCCTTCTTCACTGATAACTCTATCTCTTTGGACTCACTCCAATTAGATCCCATACTCTCCTCACCATCTGTTCCACCCTCTTCCGTCTCATCTCCACCTGAGCTTTCACCTGTCTCATCTGAGCCTTCACCTGTCTCATCTGAACCTTCATATGTCCCATCTGTGCCATCTTATCATGATCAATCATCTGCACCACCTCCAATGACTACTTCTGAGCCAACTGCTGAGTCTATGGATCTTAGCTCCTCTCAACCACAAGATGAAGTACGATGCTTAGACCGGGTAAGACAAGTTACTTCTCACCTTCGTGATTATCATTGTTATGCTACACTATTGTCCAATCATGAACTAACTTCCTTCAAGGAAGCTGTTTCTAACCCTGTTTGGAAGCAAGCTATGACTGAGGAACTCCAGGCTCTTGACAAAGCCAACACATGGGAGTTTGTACCTCTCCCACCGGGCAAGTCACCCATTGGTTGCAAATGGGTTTTCAAAATCAAAACGAAGTCTGATGGATCTATTGATCGTTACAAAGCACGTCTTGTGGCAAAAGGCTTCAATCAAGAATATGGCATTGACTACGAGGAAACGTTTGCTCCTGTGGCTCGGGTCACCTCGGTCCGTAGTCTTCTAGCCATAGTTGCCACCAAGAAATGGCCACTCTATCAGATGGATGTCAAGAATGCCTTTCTAAATGGAGATCTCAAAGAGGAAGTCTACATGAGACTCCCTCCAGGTGTGACCTCTCGTCAGGGTCATATATGTCGACTTCGAAAAGCTCTCTATGGCCTCAAACAAGCTCCTCGTGCTTGGTTTGAAAAATTTAGCAATACCGTCATCTCATTGGGGTTTTCTTCGAGTAATTATGATTCTGGCTTGTTTACTCGTACTACTGCTGCAGGTACTATCTTACTCCTATTGTATGTTGATGATATGATCATTACCGGCAGTGACTCTACAGGTATCATCCATCTCAAACAGTCTCTCAGCTCATGTTTTGAGATGAAAGATTTTGGTAAGTTACACTACTTCCTTGGCCTTGAAGTTCTGCCAGACTCTTCCGGCATCTATCTCTGTCAAGCCAAGTACATTTCAGATCTGTTGTCCAAAGCTGGGATCACGGACAACAAAGTTACTTCTACACCCATTGAGCAAAATTTGCACCTTGCTCCCAATGCCGGAACCCCGCTGCGGGACCCTACACGGTACCGTCAACTAGTTGGTTCTCTGGTCTATCTGACTGTTACAAGACCGGATCTTGCATATGCAGTTCATATAGTTAACCAGTTCATGGCTGCTCCGTGCTCCGATCACTATGCTGCGGTTCTTCGTATCCTTCGATACCTTAAAGGGACAATGTTTCATGGACTTCACTTCTCATCCACATCGTCCTTGACTCTTCGTTCTTTTTCCGATGCTGACTGGGATGGAGACATAACTGATCGTCGCTCTACCACCGGATATTGTTTCTTCCTTGGAGACTCTCTTATTTTATGGCGCAACAAGAAACAATCGCTGACAGCTCGATCTAGTACTGAAGCTGAATATCGAGCCTTGGCTGACACTACACAAGAACTTGTATGGCTACGCTGGTTACTATCTGATATGGGTGCTCATCAGTTTTCCCCAACAACATTGTGGTGTGATAACAACAGTGCTATTCAGATTGCTCACAATGATGTCTTTCATGAGCGCACAAAGCACATCGAGATTGACTGTCATTTCACCCGTCAACATGTTCTTCGCAAGACCGTTCGACTTCTCCCAATCTCAACCATTGATCAGACAGCAGACATCTTCACCAAAGCTCATCTTCCGGGTCGTTTTCGGGCCCTTGTTTCCAAACTCAACTTGGCTCATTCTTCCCCCACTTGAGTTTGAGGGGGGGGGGGGTGTTAGAGTATAATTGTTAATATGTATAGTTCAGGGTCCATTATGTAATTCTTGTAACTTACCTTGTATAAATATGTCTCTTAGGGTTTATTGTTTGGTTAATCAATCTCTTGTAATTCTCTCTTCAATATATGAAAAGCCGCTGACCTTCAGCACCATCTCTTTGTTCTCGATTCATCGATTGATTCCTACACCTATTCTAACAGTATATATGAACCTGAATTGTTTTCTTTTGTATGTTCCATTAAATGTAAAGTTAGAATTATGTTTAATTGTAATGTATGAAATAGAATCATTTGTAAGTTCCAAGGTACCACAAAACACCCATTTGTAGCATTGTGTTACTCATCATCTAGTTTATCAGCTAACAGCTAGCCTATCAGTAATCTGCTAGTTTATCATCCATCAGTTAGTTTGTCAAACATAGCTTTAATGAAACAATACCTTGCTGATGAGATTCAATTACCATCTTCCTCATACATTAGGAATAGATATAAAAAAACGAGACATTAAATGGATAGATTAACTTTGTAATTCTACTCTATATCGTAATTGTTTTCTCTTTACATCTAACGTCTTACTAAGTGTTAGCTTTAATAAAATTCGCTTATAATAAAATGAAACAAAAAATATCTTTTTCAAACATTCAAAAGTGATTATTTCAATATTTAGACACACATGCAAACACCCATGTATTATTCTGTCCTCCAATAATTAAACAATAGTTACACTAAAATTAATCAAAATTGCAGAAAGTCAGATATTTTTATATACCTTTAAACCTTTTTTTTAAAGGGTATCCTAGGTTTTGCCTAGACTAATCTCTGGCACTGATTGACTGCTAAGCATGCAGCCCTGAGATAATTCCTCAGTGGCCACAAGTTGCCATCGCCTGGATTCGAACCTGGGGTAGATGGGTTTCTGAGCCACATCCCCCCAAGGCCTTAACCAGTACGCCACAAGCCTTGTGGTTATATACCTTTAAACTTCTTAATTGCTTTTTTTAGAACATGATTATTTTGATCTCAAAAATCAAAACCAAAATTTTCAAGAAAAATATAAAGCCGTAGTGATTAAAGCCCTCGGAATATGGTGGAAAATGGCACCCAAGATTCAATTCTAAGCGTACACAACAATTTTGGTCATTGAATTTGTTAGGAATAATTTCTTGTCGTCACAATTTACCGCAATTAATTTGAGCATAACTTGAAACACTCTTCCATAAAAATAAAAAAAAATATAAATATAAATCATAATAATAATCAGATTTACAAAGCATTAAAACTCAATAATTATATAAAATTTATGCACCATTGATATTTGATCATATAATTAGTTAGAAGCCCCATATTTTAGAAGAAGTCACATTAGGCCCAATAGCTCAAAGTATAGAAATTAGAAACTGGTCCATGGGCTTTTGAAATTGAACTCAATGGGCCCGAACAATTTTACTTAGCCAATTATATTTTACGTTTTTATTTATCAAACATAGACCTGACAAACGTGTCGGGTCGGGTCGGTCGGTTTCAAAGTTAAACGGGTTGAGAGTGTCTGGTCCTAACCCGACCCGTTTAATAAACGGGCCAGAAAATCCCAACCCTAACCCGACCCGCCTAACTCGTTTAACATTTATAAAACTAAAAATTAAATATCGAAAATTCACAAAAAATTACAAAACCAAAATTCAAATGAAAGTATTATAAATCTAAATTTTATAGTTCAAATTTATAAGTTTTAACCAAATTCAAAACATTAAAAATCCAAAATATTAAAACGAAAACATAATATTTATATATATATATATATATAAGTTGATCTCAACCGTTAAATATTTAATCAATGATGAGATCATGGGTTGCATTGGTTTCAACCTTTTGGAGGGTTTCAAATTAGTCTCCCTATATATATATATATATATATATAAACGGGTTATTCGGGTCATTTTCGAGTTGAAATTTTTGACCTGACCTTACCCGTTAATTTTCGTGTCGTGTCAACCCGTTTACTTAAACGGGTTGAAATGTATTACTCAAACCCGTTTATTTCGTGTTGAGTTAGCGTGTCGTGTCAGTTTTTGTCAGGTCTAATCAAACATGCACGTACATAATTATAATATTTTTCTTAAATGTTTAAAAATTATAAAAATAACACAACATGTTATATATACATATATATACACATGGGGAGAGATTCAAATAAGAAACGTTAAGTGTGTTAGAAATAAAGAAGTGATCCCAACCTGATAATTCCTCGCACGGTCTGCAGAAAATAGAGGGGTAGTTTTGTATGATACGCGGGACGAGTTCATATGTGAATCTATATGATTCACATATGAACTATATGTTCATATGTGAATAAGTTAATTAGTTCATCTGAGAATCAGTTAATTAGTTCATGTGTGAATCACAAAAATTAATATGTGAATCTGTTAATTAGTTCAACTTATTCACATATGAACCTACAGTTAATTAATTAATACGTGAATCAGTTAATTAGTTCATATATGAATCACAAAGGTTCATATGTAAATCACTTAAAAAGAGTACACATGTGAATTACATGGATTCACATATAAACATATAGTTCATATGTGAATCACACAGGTTCACATATGAATTCGTCCCGCGTATTTGTAAAAGTTACGAAAGTGTCCTTACATTTTTAGAATAGCCGCTACTTTTGACCAGTCAAAGTCACAATTCTTGACCGGTCAAATCCGCAAGTTTTGACCAGTCAAATCCAATCTTGACTATATGAATGACTAGAATTACTTCTCTATTTCTCACACATTTATCATTTCTCGTTAGAACTTATGCCTATACACATATATATTATTGATTTATATATTTAACAAAAGATAACAGTTATTTTTAATATCAAATTTATTAACCTGGTAAAATGAGACGAAGTTACTTTGTTCGATTTAACCTTTTATATTAGAAAAATAAATTGTAATGAAATAGATTTATGTAGTTTAAAATATTTTCAGACATTTATTTTATATAGGGGCATATAATCACCTCTTTACTAGTTTTTCCATGGATTCATTCTATAATTTAGAAGTTTCTTATGTCTTAATTCGGAATGAAATATTTCTTGTCTTCACAAATTCAAAAAAATTAAAGCAGTCGAATTTAGAAGCTAAAATATTTTTAGGTCGTTGTTTATCGATAGATGTATGAAGATTGAATTGTTGGAATATACAATATATCTTCACTTGATTATCTTTGTCATGTTGATGAAAACCCTGATATCCTATGATATTTAGAATATCTTTAACAGTTATGTTATTTTAAACTTTTTATAGATTTAGAAAAAGTTTGCTCCGATAAGTATGCTAAACTCTACTTTAAAAAGGAGAAAAATAGGGGAGGAAATGAGAAATATCCAAATTTGAAAGAACAGAGAGAAATATAGCATAACTCTTGGAGATGCTCTTATCACGTGTCCACATACGTGAGAGAGAAAAAACACTGGCATCCATGGATGCAGGCATGCAGCAACAAAGTCAGATTTTTTGTCGAGCAGACATAACTGTAGGGTGGATTAAAGGTTTGCAAAGTCATGGTTTGGACATGTGGAAAATTCTACGCGGTTTGACTTGTGGAAAAGTTAATTGTGTCAATTTGGGTAATAACATAAATGTTTTTCAAATGAAATTGATTTTTTGAGCAAGACGCAAAACATTTTATGCGTAAGTCTGAGGTCTTTTTAGCCACATTCCACCGTTTAGAAGATTTTTTCAGTTTTTTTTATTTCGATAGATTTTTCAGTTTTTTTGGTTGTTTTTTATGGACTTTTGTTGATTCCGGTGAGAAATACCAAATTTGGTGAAAAGGCGTAAGAATTAGTTATCAACCGTTGGATGAGAAATGGACGAACGTTATGATGAGACGCACTGAGATAAGATACACAGATCAATTCCCTATTAAACCGCAATTCATGGAAGATTATTTAATTAAAAATGATCAACGGTTTAAAAGTACTTTTCATAGTTCTCACCAAAAATGACACTACAAATGATCTCATACATAGGGTCAGGTTCAAGATAAAACCTAAAAAAATAGAAAACTAAGAAACATTTTAATAGCCGTTCATCAAGATGGTATGCACTTGTACATACAAGTAATTTTTAACATGCACATGTGCATAAAAAAACAACTTAATTTACTTGTATGAACAAGTGCATAACGCTAGATGAAGGTTATCAGGATATTCCTCAGTTATCCATTTTTTGAGGTTTTCCCCTCTCTCTCTCTCTCTCACTATATATATATAGTGAGAGAGAGAGAGAGAGAGAGACCGATTCATTTGCTAACCAAGTCATTGGTAGTAACCGTGCTAACCAAAATCAATCAATCAGATTTCAGTATTCATTTATGTTAACATCAATCCATCAAGGGTAAGATAGGCATTACAATTATAATATTTAATATAATGATTTTTTCATTAAATTCCTATATTATTAATTTTGGACGGTTATCAATATACCATATTTATCTCCATTTTTTAATTTAATTATTAGAAGTTCTAATTATCTTCAAATTTTTGAATTTGAATTTGATTTCATCTTTAAGAATGATAATTATCCAGAGAAAATCAACCATACGAAACCCTAGCCGTGAATCAACCTCCTCTCGGCGGTCGACGACGTAATCAACCACCACCACCAACTGGTCGACGACGTAATCAACCACTAACAACCACCACCACCACCCGGTCGACGAAGCAAAAAAAAAGTGCCACAGAGAGGAATAGGGGTGGCGCAGCTTGAGAAGATAATATTAGAGGAACAACAAAAGAAAGACGTATGTATTTTGACACATAATTCAATCGTATCTCCGACGACTTCTTCTTCTTGTTTGGCCAACATTCAATCAGTTCCTAATTTCAGGCCGCCGTTCGTTCCTTTACCACCACCATTGTCGCTGAATCACCACCCTTTACCACCACCACCGTTGGTTCCTTTACCCGTTGGTCCTTTACAGCTTCCAAGGGGAGAATCCGAATCCAAATTCAAATCCGAATCAAAATCGTGGGTTGGACCACCGTGGATTCACGGCTGAGGGAGAGAATAGGAGAGAGACACGAGAGGGATTTACATATTGGGACTATAAGATAATCTGTGCACATGTGCATATGAGCATATTTTTCTATTTTAATTAATTATACAATTGCATAACATGTGCATATGTTTTATGTGCATATGTTGCTATCTTCATATGTTATTACCACATATTTTTTTAAATATATGTGCATATGTGCACATGTACATGTATTTGGGCGTCCATGCACTTATTATAAATAAAAAAAGTCATTGCATATATGCACGTCACAATGTACTTGAAAGTCATTGCATATATGCACTTATTATAAATAAAAAAAGTCATTGCATATATGCACGTCACAATGTACTTGAAAGTCATTGCATATATGCACTTATTATAAATAAAAAAAGTCATTGCACATGTGCACCTATTAAATTAATATATAAAATCGTACTCACTAACCCCAATAAATGCTCCGTTTATTTTCGGATTAGATACTTTCCATGTTTAAGTTGTTTGACAATATGACAAAAATACCCCTGTGCATATGTGTACAAACAAATTATGCGTTTAATTTCTAATAAATCCTCAAATTAATCTAAGCCTTAGATTAAAAACATCAATGGTTCAGATTGGTTAGCATGGTTAGTAGCAATGACTTGGTTAGCAAAAGAAGGGGACCCTATATATATATATATATATATATATATCAAGGTTCTAAATGGCGTAAGGCGTGGCGTGGCGGCGAGGCCAATATTCAAGCCTTAGGAGCCACGGCGAGGCCATAGCGTTTATCAAGGCGTGACTTATGACGGCAAATCTCTATATTATATATAAAAACATATGTTTTGTACTATTAATCGATTTGTCAATAATAATAGACAAGTTAAATTAGGTTATATATATTAAAAATTTGCAAATAAGACATTAAAACTTAAAAAAAAAATCAAATTTCGCATTATAAAAGACCGCATATTAGGCCATGGCGTGCCACAAGCATAACATGGCGTGAGACACAAGCCTTGAGCCACGGCACGTCAAGACAGCTGTCACGACGAGCCTTTTAGAACAGTGATATATATATATATATATATATATATATATATATATAATAATTGTATATAAGGGAGAACCTGGTGCACATGGTATCACGATGGCATGTGAATCGGCCAGACAACTCTTCTTCATTTTTGTTTTTTTATTTTTTTAATATTATTTATTTCTATATTTGTATATTCTATTTAAAACTTCAACATGATAATTTTTTATGATATTTGAAGTTGAACTAATTATTTTTGTTAATTGTATTTTATTTCTTAAAAAGTAATAGATAAAATGAGGATGTATAAGTAAGTTTACTTTACTACTACATAATTTTTTTTGTTAATTGATTTTTCAAAAATGATTATTTAAATCGTAAATAATCAGATAAATATAAATATATGTAAAAGAAATATGTTGCACACAAGAACACTATAAATTGATCAGCCAACAAACATTAAGGGGCCGTTTATCTAATAACTTATCTGGGTAAATGCTTACCGGTAAAATTCAACACTATCACCTACTTTTCGGGTAAGATTTTAGTCCATTAAAATGGCATCGCATGCTACAATTTAGCCGGTAAGCGCTAACCGTGGTAAGAGTCGTCGCACTCACTTATCGGGTAAGACTCTCGGTCCTTGCTTCCACTCTTGCCGGGTAAAATACTTGGTCCTTGCCATATTCATTCGGTAAGCTAATATGAATTGGTAAGCACTTATCCAGGTAAGCATTTTGTAAACAGCCCCTAAGTTACTAAAATAGTTAACACCATTAGTGTATTTTTATTTTTGTTTAAATTTATATTTGATTAAAGTATATGTTAGTGGTGTATTTAATAAAACATGTAACAACATATACCTAAGTTATACATATTGATCAAGCTCCTAAGTTATACATATTCATTGCCAATTTTTGTTTAAAAGCAACCATTCATAATTAGTTGATTTGATTAAAATTCAATAAAAAGTTCATATAATTCAATAAAAAGTTCATAATTAGGTGTGTATTTAACATCACCTACTTGTCCTATAAACAAATAGTTTATTTTAAGACAAGATAGAAAAAGCTTGTGAATTTAGATCAATTTAACCTACTCTTTTGCAATTATTATGGGCATTACATTTTAATATATGGTTTAGAAAATAGGGAAATTGACTCAAATAGCCAAGTCATATTAAGAAATTGGTCTCCTAGTCAAATCTTTCCCAATTTTGCACAAATAGCCAATGAGTACGTCATCGCAATCCGCAATTGCAGACCTAGTTCAAAAAGTACAAATCTGATCGATTTTTCTAAAAAAATCTGTATATTGCAGACCTAGGTCCGTAATTCAGTTTTTTTTAAGGAAAGTCGAACTGATTAGGGTTGCTGGCGAGTCGACACGTGTCCTAGGAGCTATTCTAAAAGGCTCGCCGCCATGGCGTGCCGTGGCTCAAGACTTGTGCCTCACACCACGTTATACCTATGGCACGCCATGGCCTAATGTGCCGTCTTTTGTAACGCAATATTTGATTTTTTTTCTTTACGTTTTAATGTCTTATTTGCTAGTTTTTTAATATATAACCTAATTTAATTTATTATTATCATTGACTCGTCGATTAATAGTAAAACATATGTTTTTATACATAATATTATATATGATATAGAGATTTGCCGTTATAAGTCACGCCTTGATAAACGCCATAGCCTCGTTGTGGCTCCTAAAGCTTGAGGTTTGGCCTCAACGCCACGCCATGCCCCACGTCATTTAGAACTTTGTTCCTAGGTCCGCAAGTACGAATCTGGAGTGCGGATTGCAGATGCAGATTGCATACCTATTTGTATAAAATTGAAAGAGATTTAGCTAGAAAACCAATTTTTGAATGTGATTTGGCTACTTCATTCAGTTTCCCAAAAAAATATGGTCATAAAACAATGAATTTAGTAATAGAGTGAAGTTTTAAAAAAAAAGGCTCTCTCTCTCTCTCTCTCTCTCTCTCTCTCTCTCTCTCCAACAGGTTATGGCTGTTGGATGCTGTTCACCTTCAAACCTCTATCCCCATAAGACAACCTCTCACATCAATACACTCCCATCAACCATTCTATTCAACCCTCTCACATTAAATTCATATATCTTACTTTTTTCCAAACAAATTTGAGATTTTTCCATTGCAATTCATGTCATGTCCTTCCTCCCACCTGAACCCATGTTCTTTGGCTATGAATTAGATGATCACCACCATCATCATCACCTACAAGGTCCTCTCTCTCTCTACTGTTCTCAATATATATATATATATATATATATGTATATGTATGTATGTATGTATACACACACTGCATATACATATGTGTGTGTGTCAGTGTGTCTAAAGATCAAGTACAAATGAGTTGATAATTAGTTGGTATACAAGTTATTTACCTAAATAACCATGTCACATAAAGATATTTAAGTTTTAGCCATCAATATTTTTTTTACCAAAATGTCCGGAATCTCGCAGACATCTTTTACGACTTTTCTGACAAAAAAATTGAAAAATCAAAATTTTGGTGGCTTGCGGTTTTATCATTTTTAAGAAAATGTTTTTTTCATTTTTAAGTCAGAAAAACTTGGCACTGCAAGTAAAAGATGTATTGCGGTGTCAGACTTGCGGGATTCCGGACATTTTGTGATGGCTAAAACTTAAAGTTCTCTACGTGAAATGGCTATTTAAGTAAATAACTCGTAGGTATATATATATATATATATATATATGTATAAGGAGGATCAAACGAGAACAGTAACTATCTAAAAGAACACAAGAACGAACAAAATCATTAGTGATTTTACATTAACGCGCAAAAAAACACGCGGACCTGAAGTCGTAGCCAAAGTCCTTTTTTCGTACGTTAATGTAAAATCATTAATGATTTTGTTCGTTCTCGTGTTCTTTTAAATAGATATTGTTCTCGTTTGAACCTGACTCTATATATATGTATGTATGGTTTGTTTTGATTGTTTTGAATATATATATATATATATATATATATATATATATATATGTGCAGGTGTTGAGGCAGTGATGATGAGGAGATCGATGTCATATTCGGGTAGGGAAGCAGGGTGTGAAGAAACGCATGGCGGCGACGGTGAGACTTCGGAGGAGGAGGGATTTCAACTCGGAGAGAAGAAAAGGAGACTAAACATAGACCAAGTGAAGGCTCTAGAGAAAAGCTTCGAGTTGGGAAACAAGCTCGAACCCGAAAGAAAACGACAACTGGCTCGGGCTCTAGGGTTGCAACCAAGACAAGTAGCCATTTGGTTTCAGAACAGAAGGGCTAGATGGAAGACCAAACAATTAGAGAAAGATTATAATGTGTTGAAGAGACACTTTGATTCCATTAAAGCTGATAATGATGCACTCAACAACCAAAACAACAAACTTCATGCACAGGTACAGGTACTACTGATTAATTTACTTAATTAACCCTCATGTCTCATCATGCATTTTCCCATAAGGATAGTACCTTTTTTTTCCTTTAACATGTTAATTAAAGAAAACAAGATTTTACATTTATTTGGGTTTTAGGTTTCTTGAATCTTGATTTGTGTTAGGGTTCTCTTTTTTGTGATTCTTTTTTTGGGAATTTTTTTGGTTCATTATCTTTCAAGTTCTTTGGTTTTGTTATGTAATAATAGACAAAACGTACAGCCACTATGAAATACTTTTACCTACAAACTTTTCTCTGAGAAATATAACAGTGTCTTGTTACATGTATATATAACAGTTGTCTTGTTACATGTATAACAGTGCCTCTAAAAAGAAAGATTAGGACGGCCCCGGATAATTAAAAATGCAATCTTTTTTTGGAAAGGGTATTCCAGGCACAACCCGGACTAATCCGGCAATTTTGAAACTTAAAGATGTCTTATCAATGTTGAGGACGCCTGGAATCGAACCCTGGGTAGATGGGATATTCCACCACATCACCCAAGGCGATCAACCACTGCGCTACAACCTGATTGAGTTAAAAATGCAATCTTTTTGCTTGATTATTATTGATGTTTGATTTCAGTTAATGGCTTTAAAGAATGGAGAACCAAATGGGGTTAGAGCCATGGTCAATCTAAACAAAGAAATTACAGAAGGATCTTGGAGCAATGGAAGTGACAACAGTTGTGAAGATAACAACAATATATTTTACACCCAAATTTCAAACAATCTCTCCACCAATTCTTCCATGATCGTCGGAGGTTTAACACCACCGTATCTTCTCGGACAACCGCTAAATCAAGCGACGGTCAACGGAGACCATGAAGGCTTCTGCAATAATATGCTTAATGTTATGGAAGATCAACAACCTACAGCTTTTTGGCCATGGCCAGAGGCTGAGCACCAACAGCCTCAACTATAAATATCTTCTTTTGATTTTCCCACAAAAATCTCTTCTTTTTCTTTTGGTTTTAATTTAATTCCAAACAATCACTTATTTTGTAATTTATTTAAGTAATTCATGTATATTTGTGCATTTCGTTGTAATTAAGATCTCATAAATTAAATCAAATTAGATTGTTAAACCATGTATGATTAGGATACAAATATGTTGTTCCAAAATTAGAAAAATTAAATTCCGCCACAAATCCGTGGAAATGAATCCAAATTTTTAAAAATAAATCGGTAGCGGTTTTGTAACAAAAATCAAGAACCTAAAGACCAAGAAATTAACACTAAACCTTTACAAAGTTAACAAAGTTAGCACAACAAATGAGGTTAACAAATGAACCTAACCTTTATCCATATGCTCATATATATATATATAGAGAGAGAGAGAGAGAGAGTTAGGTTCACGTGAGACCAACCTGTTTTCGTGAAACCTTAAGACCAAGAAATTAACACTAAACCTTTACAGTGATTCATTGTGAAGGTAAGAAAAATAGCAAACCTTCACAGCAAAACACTGTGAAGGTTTACCATCACAGTACCTTCACAGTATTTTGCTGTGAAGGTTTAGTGTTAATTTTTTCGTCTCACAGTCTTACGGAAATAGCCTGGTCTCACATGATCTTAAGTCTATATATATATATATATATATAGAGAGAGAGAGAGAGAGAGGTTCAAGGAAAAACCTCAAAAAAACAAAAAACTGAAAAACACCCTAGGAGCCATTCATCTGAACATATAAATAGTTGACTTTTTGGTTTTATGCACAAGTGCATTATGCATTTGTGCATAAATGCATGTTACAAATAACTTGTATGCACAAATGCATACGCCTAGATGAAGGGCTCCTAGGGTGTTATTCAGTTTTCCGTTTTTTAAGGTTTTTCCTTGAACCTGACCCTATATATATATATATATATATATTTGAGTCTTCTTCTTTTTTCTTTAAATTAAATATAATATAACTTTTGTAAATAAATAATTAAATAAGTTTAATTATATCATGGATTTTTCCAACATTCATCCCAAAAAATCTTGGATTTATGGGGATTCACATGTGACATGTTTGTTACACAACATATATTAATTTGCCAGTTAGGCAAGTGTAGTTGCTCTGGCATGCATGTATGGGTTATGATAATTTATTATAAATAAATATGAGAAATTAAAAATTATAATATATATTTTTGCAACTTGAAAAATAACAATAATATTGAAGTCACCACTTTGCTTTTATAAATGTGTTTCAGGAGAAGGTTCTACTAGTTCTATGCATGTGCTACAATATTTAAATTACATAATGTTGTTTCATACACAATCATATTGTATGATGAAATTCTCCCTCAAAAACATTATCAAGAAAACATAGAAATGCTATAAATTAAATGGGTTTTACCTATGAAATTAATTTAAAGAATTTTATGTTGATATTACCCACAAAATACTAATGATTCTGATAAAATTCAATATTTTCAAGTAAATAAATAAATTAGGTCACAGGATAATTTGTCATCGACTTAAGTTTTCTACCAAAATCAAATTTAATGACGATTTTGGGAAGAGTCGTTCATCCAGTCATGGGCGGACCTATGTAAGAGCAATAGGTGGCACGTGCCACCATATTGTTTCTCCGTCGTATGGTAAAAAAAAAATTAGGCGTGTGAAAGGTGCAACCGTATCAATTTGATTTGTGTCACCATATATATTTTAAAACTACAATAAAGACATGAGTTTCATTTGGTAGAGTTGGTTGGAAGACTTTTATTCTACTTGTTAGAGACATTTTTGTAGTTTTTAGTTTTTAATTCTATTATATGTTTCAAAAAAAATTGTCATAATAGGACTTGAACTTGAGACCTCAAGATTGAAAAGCAAGGAACTAACTACCAAACCAATATTGATTTTGTGAAAAATATTTCTATATTTGTTTCTTATAGTTAAAAGGTGCCACCATTTGAAAAAATTACGGATTCGTCCCTCCATCCGGTGACAAATATTCAAAGGAAAATGTGTAGAAAAAAATTCCATTTAATAGTGAAAACCCATTTTGGTTGAATCAAATGATTCTTCGTTTGATCTTAAAATCCATTTAATTTTTAATTAATGACTTTTTAATTAATCCTTTTTAGTCCAATGACCGATTAATTAACCATTAACATTTTCAACTGATAGCGTAAACAATCCATGATTTAATGTGTTTTTTGTTCATTTATTGCAAATTAAACTTGATTTCTAGAAAAGAAAAAAAAACAAATTATGGTATCATGTTCCCATATAAGTATTTAAGTTATTAACGATGAGGAAGATTCAAACGAGAACACTAATTATTTAAGAAAAAAATAAGAAAACAACAAATCATGTGCAAAATCATATGTGATTTTACATTAATTGCAAAATCTGGACACGCACGACTTTGTCCGCGACTTTGTACATAGCAGTTGTTTTCTTGTTTCTTAAATAGTTAGTGTTCTCGTATGAACCGACATCTATTAAAGATTGTTGTATCTTATATCAAAATCATTCAAGTGATTCGTCACAAACCCGTCATAAAAATTGGTGGGTAAATTTTTTGTGGGTAATGCAAATCAGTGACAGATTACCCAGAGATTCTCTGAATGATCCATGGGTATTTTTTTTAAAAACATCGGATTGTAACGAACCTTTAGTATTCTCTAGATGATCCATAGGTAATTACCGACGGAAATTTTCCTAGGTAAATTTTGTGATGTTTATCAAGTAACTTATTGATTCTCAACTATTTTACCAAACACAGCTTTAGAATTTTTTTAGCGTAATTTAATCTTTATTAGATGTACATCAATAAATCAATTATAAAAACCTTCATTTTTAAGATAATAATTTTTCAAAATAAATATAAATTACTTTAAAAACGCTTTAGTTTGCCATGAAGAAAAAGTATATATAAAAAATAGAGTAAATTTCATTTTTGTCCCTGTGGTTGCCACCCACTATCAAAAGTAGTCCCTCTTTCAAAGTAATATCAAAAGTGGTCATTATGGTTGCCATCCTATTTCAATGTTGGTCCCTCTTACAAGTTACTCCATTATCTCTCTGTTAAGAGTTAACTACATCAGGGGTAAAATGGTCCTAAGATGTTTTCACTTTAATAACCCCTTCCCCTATCTGATTTACTTTTAACCTTTCACCCAAAACCTAAAATTTCACCCACCCATGATCAGATGAAACCCATTGCTGCCATGATCGCACATATGTAATCCATCAAGCTGCCATGATCGATAGCTGAAGAGAGAAGAACCGTGGACAACAATCGTATAATGTGGCACGTTAGAGAAGATGGTGACGAGTTGGATCTGAACATCGTTTATGGTAAGCGTTTTCACGTGGAATTTTTTAATGATGTGTATATATATATTCTATCTGTATACTCCTCTTCTATTTGAATTTTCTTTCACAAAACACTACCCCACGTTAATGTCTATGAAGATACATCATGGGTATTATCTTTTGGTTGTATTTGATCTTTTGGGTATGTTTGGCCTTTGCCTTTTGGTTGTAATTAAGTAGCTAGGTGCAACATACATGTAGTTGTGTATTTGTCAGCAGGTAGAAGCTGTTGGTTACTCATTGGGTAGTTGTTCTTTTGCTTTGTAAACAACTTGCTGTCTGTAATCAGTTGATGCATCTTCTTTGCTATATAAAAGTCATTTGGTTACTCTTTTGTTTTGTTGTTTCTCCATAACAGTTTCTGTTTAGCAATTGTGTTCAATGAAGAAGCTGTTGGTTACTCTTCTGTTTTGTTGTTTCTCCATAACAAGTTTGGCTAGCACATTATGATTCACATTTGTGGATATTGGCAACCATGTTAATAACAATATTATGCCTTCTGCATCATGGCTCTTGTTTATATTATTATGTCTACTGTCATCTCTTTGTTGACCTGTAATAACCAAAACAAATTAAACGACACAAAAAAAATTCACTCTCATTGCATCAAATTGGATGCACCAGATCAATTGATGTAAAAGTTGTTGTTGCTTTATAATAATTCAACCAGATCAACGATTTAATTGATGTAAAACTTACAAGGTTAATATTTCAATTGGTTTCTTTATGTTAACCAATTCAACCAGATCATTTCAATTGATGTAAAAGTTGCTGTATAACAAACTCTTGGATCAACTTAATCATCTTTCATTGCAAAAAAAATAATCACATTATAAGCAGATGAAACTTTTCATTACAATCAATAGAATTCAACACAGAATTTAGAGAATCTTGCGGAATAGAACTCTAAAATAATTAAAGAACAATCAATAGAATTCAACACACTGTATATATCAAACTGTATTACTCACAAGCTTTACAACAAACCTCAATCTTGTTGAACAGGCTCAACAAGACGATTTCTACTTCTCTAGAAATAGGATCTATGATCTTGAGGTTAATTCACTCTTGAATGAATATCAAATTCTATTTCACTCGTATATTTTCCGTCTATGCTAATAGCTATCTATCAATACTATTTATACAAAAGTAATTACAAGATAACTATCAAAAGTAAATTGATCTTCTGAATCTTCGTTAAACATATCTTGATCAATTCCTTATTTGTCTCCAAAAGCATCGCATACCAAACTTATCAAGTCAGCAGTATTAATAATGATTTGGCTCAGCAGCATTAATGATGATTTGGCTCAGCAGCATTAACGACCTTCAGCAGTATTAACCTTCACAGTCTTCAAGCAGTAGTAACTCAGCTCAGCAGTACTAACCATGTCTAGCAGTAGTAATTTGGTCTAGCAGCACTAACTTCGTCTAGCAGTAGTAACTTGGTCTAGCAGTACTAACTTCGTCTAGCAGTAGTAATCTTGCCCAGCAGTAGTAACAAAGAACTGGCAGTAGTAATGTAGACTTAGCAGTACTAACCATACTTGGCATATCTTCAGTTCCCAACAATCTCCCCCTAACTTGACTTTTAGGAAAAGAAGTCAAGTTCTTCAGATGATGCTTCCAAAACTTAGTCATCATGTACACACAGATTAGGACTTAAACCTAGACTCTGATTGAGAATCCTTTTTACCAAGAATCTACCCATTGCTGAATCCTTGTTGCAGGTCAGCTTAGTATGTAACATTCCTTGCAGCCTCTTCATGCTGTGATTGTATATTTCATCCACCAGATAGTATTCTTGAGTTGCAGAGTCAAGGGAGATGACATATACTCCACAGTTTTCATAGAGCATCCAGTTGGTAATAGCTTGAAACTGTGTGTTTAACCTATGCTGAACTGCTTCAGGTTTGAACATTTGGCACAAGAATTCAAGTACCATTTTAGAGATTGACATCCCTTGCTCAGTCAGCATGTTTTCATATATCCTCATCCCAACTTTGAACATCTCTTCTAAGTCTGATCTTGAGCAAGTTCTGACAATTTTTCCCCAAGTTGAAAAGACTTCAAATTTTCCATCTGCTCTTTTTATCCTAATGAACTCCTTTCTACCATCTTTCAAAGTGTCCCAAAAGATGATTTCAGGAGCCTTAGATGATATTGGTTCAGCCTGAAGTGGAATTGGGTTAGAGTCAACACTAGTAATGTACAAATCACATTGGGCATCCGTTTGTGATTGCACATTGCTTGATTGCCCTGATGGAGTTGCCACTTCTTCTTCAGCAACTTTTGGATCAGATTTTTCTTTCACTGTTTCCTCCTGGGCCTCTTCTGCAGATGACTCCACCCTTGGCTTCTTTTCATTTTTCTTCTTTGAAGTTATGGGTTGGGTTCTTGGTCTTTTCTTTGACATCATCTTGGTTCTTTTAAGAGTTTTAACAGCTTCAGGAGTTGGTTCAGCTGCTTTAAGTTTTTCAGCAGCAATAACCATTTCTGCTGCTATGGCTGTTACTGCTTCTCTTAGAACATGTAATGATGCTGCTTCAACACTGTTCTTCACAATCCAGTATATTTCTTCATCTATTTCAGCTTGAGTTGTAGTTACTGCTTCCTGCTCAGTTTCTGCTGCTTTGTCTGTTTGGCCTTCAGCAGCATTAACTGTTTCTGCTGCTTGTTCACACTCAGCAGCATTAACAGTTTCTGCTGCTGTGGTTTCTGCTGCTGTGGTTTCTGCTGTTTTAACACACTCTTCCCCCTTTTCTGTCTCCCCCTTATTCTGTGCATAATCCATTTCCATCTCATTCTCCATGTGAACTGTCTCCCCCTCAATTTGTGGACCCTTCATTTTCAGTTCTGCTTCTGACTCTGACTCCCCCTTTTTGGGAGCA
This sequence comes from Saussurea involucrata, assembly GCA_033807775.1. Lineage (NCBI taxonomy): Eukaryota > Viridiplantae > Streptophyta > Magnoliopsida > Asterales > Asteraceae > Saussurea > Saussurea involucrata. The sequence goes on from CM066316.1 coordinate 91,326,985, forward strand.
TCATCAGTTGAAGTTCTTCTTCTCAGCACAAATCGTGCCTTTTTCTTTTTGTGCAGCAACTTGGTGACCATCTTTTTGAGCTTCTCAATTTGAGACTGTTGGTAGGTGACCACAGTCTTCAGTTGCTCAATCTCCTTCTTTTGTGCCATAACATCCAAGTTGATATTCCCTATGGTTTCCATCAATTCCTCATAGTTATATCTATCCTCACCTTGTTTAGAAGTGTTTACCTTCTTTAAAGGATCACTGGAAGTTTTAGCAGAAGCCTTCTGCCTGGCAGAAGCACTACCTGCCCCCTTGGTTTCTTGGCACCTGGGTCCTCCTAATGATTTCTCATTTAGAGTTGCCATGGGGAAGGTCTTATTTATGTTACCACTGTCCTTCTCTGTGCTAGCAGAAGTAGTGGCAGCCTTAGCACCCATATGGTCATCCTTCTCCTTAGAGACCACCTTCTTGGGGTTGGGAGACACCCCTGTGGTTTCCCTGTTGATATTCTCAATTGGAGAATGTTCCAACTGAGGGCTTAAAGGCTTAGGGCTCTGAGTAGGTACATCAAGGGAAGGAACCTTGTGCACCTTTCTTCTTTGAAACCTTTTGGTGATTGTGGGAGTGGGTTGTTCAAGAATGGACTGAGGGATGTCTTTTGAGATGGAAGGTTGGGATTGGTCATCAGTGGGTTGATCTAATGAGGGCCTTGATCCTGATGCCATACCTTCAGAGGGGTGGGACACAACCATCATTGTAGAGAACAATGGTGTGTCAACTCCTTCCGAGTCCCTAAGAAGTCTTTTCATATTTGAAAAAACCTTCCCTTTAGGGGATTTGGGTACATATACCTCAGTAAACTGAGGTAAGTCCATCAATTCCTTGTTAAGAACTTCTTGCACAAACCTTGGATACATGAAAAAGCTCTTTTTGGATTCCAAGTTTGATACAAGATCATTAAAGATCATTGCTGAAAAATTGTACTTTCTGGCAGTGGATAAGCAGACCAAGGCATATGCAATGGGACTGCTGAACTCACTCCATCCAGTAGTTTTCTTGGAAATACAGTGCATCAGGGTATGAACAAGAAATCTCCATTGGTTGAAAATTTTTGACTTGTAGAATTTAAAAACACCAATGGGACCTTCATACCCCATTCTTTGTAAAGTAGAAAAGAGTTCTTCATTAGGAATAGAAGATATACCTGAAGCATCATTCAACTGAAGAGAGATGCGAATAACCTCTTCAGTGACTTTCAAGGGTTTATCACAAACCCTTGTTCGAATGGTTTTCTGCCCTTCTTCGAAACTGACAGTGGCATTCTCCCAAAATTGTGTCTGATGTTCGATATAGATTGTTGGGCTCACCGTTAGGGCATAGGAGATGTGCGAGGATTTGAGAAAATCGACTATATCGTGGAATCCCGCAGCTTGTTTCGGCTTCTGAAGCATGGCTATTTCATTGTGCTCATCCACAAACTCCATGATTCCTGAGGATTCTTGAAAGAAAAACACAAAGATTCTGGAGAGACTAGGTTAGAACGAGAGAGAAGAAGTAAATGCGAAGAGTCGTTATGAACATTGGCGGGCAAACAGGGGTATTTATATGCCCTAGATTATCAAAAGCAGTATTAACGACATAAGCAGTATTAACTACTGAGCAGTATTAACTACTGAGCAGTATTAACTGCAAGGCAGTATTAACTACACAGCAGTATTAACTGCCAAGCAGTATTAACTACCTAAAAGTATTAACTACCGAGCAGTATTAACTACCAAGCAGTATTAACTACCAAGCAGTATTAACTACCTAGCAGTATTAACTGCACTAGCAGTATTAACTACTGAGCAGTATTAACTGAGCACTAGCAGTATTAACTACTGAGCAGTATTAACTGCAAAGCAGTATTAACTACACAAGCAGTATTAACTACTGAGCAGTATTAACTACTGAGCAGTATTAACTGTACTAGCAGTATTAACTGCACAAGCAGTATTAACTACTAGAACACAGGCAGTAGTAACTCTGCACTGTGCATCACTTGTCAAATCCTCAAATGTCATCTTACACATCACTTTTACCACTTCTCTTACCTTCTGCAGGATTATTTTCAAAAGTAACATGTCCTCCATCAATTCATTTGAAATTCTTGAGGCAGGCCATGTTACCTGTCATGTGCCTGGAGCAACCACTATCAACATGCTAAATGCTCTTCCCCTTGAGCTGTTGGTTGCCCTGCACATCTGATAAATCAATTAGTTTTTGTTAGGGACCCAAGCCATAGTGGTCTTGGGTCTCCCTTGATCATCAAAATACTTACATTCTGTTTTGATGAGCTTGTCAAAGTGAGGAACATCAGTGCTTGAGTACTTTGTTTTGATGATAGGTCTAGAAGCAGTACTACCTGATGCAGAAGTACTAACTTTGTTAGCAGCCCTAACACTGCTTCCAGAAGTACTAGCCTTCTCAGCAGTATTAACTAACCTAGCAGTACTAACACTAGAAGCAGTATTAATTGTTGAAGAGGTATTAACTGTGTTAGCAGTACTAACACTGCTAGCAACATTATTGCTTCCTGCAGTACTGACATTGTTAGCAGTACTAACTGAGTTGGCAGTATTATCATTAGTACCTTTAGGCATCCATACTCTAACACTTTCTGTTTCTGCCTTTTTCATGTGACTTTTGGTTTTAACTTGTTTCTTAGCCACAAGTTTCCTCACAGGCTTTTTATAGCCACCATTCTTTCTGTAACCACCAGGTTTTTGAAAAGATCTTTGAGCATTAAACCTTTGGTTGACAGGATTGAAATAACAGTGTTTGGCTAAATGATTTAGCTTACCACATATGAAACAAGGTTTTGGCCTGTTAATTCTGTTCAGATCAACTCCTTGTCTCATAGCCCACTGGTTATTCCAGTTCCTTTGATTTCCCCTCTGATTATCATGTTTTTGGGGCTTGAGCTCTTGAGATTTCTTACAAGAACAATGTTTACAGGTATTGGGAGCCACAACTGTAGTCTGTTTGTAATGGACTCCCTTTTCCTTTTCAGTCCTTTTGATCTCAGTGTTCTTGACACATGGACTCTCACATTCCTCATCAGAGTCTACTTTGTCAGTCTCATCCTCAACAACTATTTCTTTTTCACAAGGATCTATATTAATCTTTAATTCAGGTTCCTTTCTATCCTTGGTCTCTAACAAATCAGACTTAGGAGGTATGTAGTTGTTATTGTAGGGTGGAGGTGTGGAATTGTACCCTATCCCTACTTTCATCTTGTCATGGATTTGAGCTTTAATGATGGTGTCCATGGTTTTAGAAGCACAGGTAAACTTTTCAACATCAAGTTTAACCTTTTTAAGCTCTTCTTTTAATTTCTCATTCTCCTCTCCAGACACTTTCAGCTTAATCTCATACTCATTCTTCTCCCACTTCCAATAGTTAGTATCATAGTGGTGTTGAAGTTCATTAGCTTGAAAAGCTCTAATTTGTTCCTCAAACCTTTCTACAATCCTAACATAATCTTTCACATCTTTCTCTAGCCTCTTAAGGTTATCACACATACCCTGATTGTGATCCCTATATCTTTTAACAGCATCAATGCAAGCTTGAGAACAGAGTTTAGATTGTACCTCAGTGGGAATATCGGATACTTCTGCCATGAGAGCTTGATTCTGACAGGCTTCCTCAGCTTGATCACTCCAATCAAATCCCATTCCTTGTTGAGAAACAAGGGCTTGAGAGGAGCTTCTGTTTTGGTTTCCATTTGGAGCCTGTTGATTTGATCCTCCACTTCTGCATTCTCTGGCAAAGTGTCCCATCTTCTGACACTTATAACACTCAACCTTGGACTTGTCAAAGCCTGCACCATCTTCTCCAATCTTTCCTTCATTACATGGGCCATTTTCTATGATGTCCCATATTGCATAATTAGTAAGAAGAATGTACTGCTTGATTCTCAGTTTCCACATGTCAAATTTATTGGGTTTGAGCATGGGAACCTTTGAAACAAGAGTACTGTGAGTATCCATTGAATTGTCCATAGCTTCTAAGATACCAATGCTCTGATACCACTTGTCAGGATCGATTCTTAACAAGAATTAAACTTCTTAGAAACATAATTTAGAGAATCTTGTGGAATAGAACTCTAAAATAATTAAAGAACAATCAATAGAATTCAACACACTGTATATATCAAACTGTATTACTCACAAGCTTTACAACAAACCTCAATCTTGTTGAACAGGCTCAACAAGACGATTTCTACTTCTCTAGAAATAGGATCTATGATCTTGAGGTTAATTCACTCTTGAATGAATATCAAATTCTATTTCACTCGTATATTTTCCGTCTATGCCAATAGCTATCTATCAATACTATTTATACAAAAGTAATTACAAGATAACTATCAAAAGTAAATTGATCTTCTGAATCTTCGTTAAACATATCTTGATCAATTCCTTATTTGTCTCCAAAAGCATCGCATACCAAACTTATCAAGTCAGCAGTATTAATAATGATTTGGCTCAGCAGCATTAATGATGATTTGGCTCAGCAGCATTAACGACCTTCAGCAGTATTAACCTTCACAGTCTTCAAGCAGTAGTAACTCAGCTCAGCAGTACTAACCATGTCTAGCAGTAGTAATTTGGTCTAGCAGCACTAACTTCGTCTAGCAGTAGTAACTTGGTCTAGCAGTACTAACTTCGTCTAGCAGTAGTAATCTTACCCAGCAGTAGTAACGAAGAACTGGCAGTAGTAATGTAGACTTAGCAGTACTAACCATACTTGGCATATCTTCAGTTCCCAACAACTATACTAACCACTAAATAGAAAAAAGAAAAAGAAGGCAAATGCCACCCAACTTATGAAAAATGGAAACTTCCATTTACGAGCTGTCTTCTGACTTGTTTCGAACGCATCTTCCACAATCGCAGATCACCAATTTTTTTTGAACGACAAACAGGCACTTTTATTACCACCATACCAAAAAGAGAGTTAATACAAAACAAAACAATCGAACCAAAAGGCTACACCAAACAGATGCCCTTCAGATGGCTTTCTGCATACATCCATTGTCTGCAGACCGTAGTGCTGATCCGGGACGGCTTATTTCAAACAGCCTGCTGCACACAACAGCTTATACATGTGCCCTTGTCCCTCTAGGACAGCAAGCAGGAACCAAAGGAGCAGCCAATAAGCCATTGCAACAGTAGCAGTATACCACAACAACAACCAATAAGCCGTTTGCGAGGAACAAACAGCACCATCAGCTGTTAAGCCATAAGAACCTTTCCGCACAGCCGTTCAGGGCTTTTCCACGATCAGACCAGCCCTGCAGTCACGTCGGCACCTATAGCAGAGTTGGTGTCATACAGCTTAATGTAGACAGCTTAATGACCACAGCAGCTTACTCCCGTCTTCCTGGGTCTTCCACGAGCTTTCTTCTCGACTTGCCTCGCCTTAAGACAACCCCGAACTGAAAATCCAACCGGTCAAATCGGAGGCCAGCCCTTGATCTCTTCGGTTTACCCATTCAAACGCTTTTAATTGAAATTCAAAGAATCGATCTGATACCTTACCGCTTTCTTTTTCAAATACCACCTTGTTACGGTGAGCCCATATTTGGTAAATCATACACCACACTACCGTTATCCGATTCTTTTTAATCAGAAAATCACGATATGATGAGACTGGAACGAGGCTTCAGATTTTTGAGCAAAACGAGATGAGATGCAACAATCTTAGAGATCGAAAACAAGAAAGAGGGTTGGGTGTTAAAACTTACGGCTTTGGAATGAAGAAATCGGAGGAGAAGAAGAAGAGGGTGCAAGTCACATTTTAGGGCTTTTTTTGGTTTGAAGTGATGAAGTAATCTGCCATAGGAGAAAAGGGAGGTCAATGTTTTATTAAAGACAAAAGGTTTTGACCATTTTGCCCCTGATGTAGTTAACTCTTAACGGGTGGTTAATGGAGCAATATGCAAAAAGGACCAACCTTGAAATAGGATGACAACCATAATGACCATTTTTTATATTAGTTTGAAAGAGGGACTACTTTTGATAGTAGGTGGCAATCACGGGGACCAAAAATGAAATTTACTCTAAAAATATTAATTGAATTAAATAAGTATATATATATAGGGAAATTAATTAAAATGCCATAAGTCAAAGTCAAACTTACCAAAATGTCACAAATCTCTCCCAGTTTGCAAAAATATCTCAAATACCCGCGATAGGAGCCCGTGATCGCGGCCAGTGGCATTTTGGTAATATTATTATCCCGCGATCGCGGTGATTTTTAAATGAAATTTTACACTTTCACCCCCTATACTTATTTATAAACTTTACTTTATACCTTTTACTTTCATTATTTTAATTTTACATTTAACACATATAATCGTTTATTAACTAAAACACGTTAAAAATACGTTTTAATTTTAACAAGTTACACCATTATAATCGTCTCTTCGATACGTTCGAAATGAGCTCAATCTTGAATTTTTTTGATTTATATATTTTAATATATATCATATATACTACATAAAAATATTTTTAATATTTACAATTCATACCTTTATAGTTAATTATTTAATTTATGGTATTCTTATAGTTAATGCGATAGGGGTGTAAAACAAAATTGAGAATACGTTAAAAAAATGAATTTCCGCAGATAAAAAATATTTTTAGTTAGTGTATATGATATATATTAAAATATATAAATCAAAAAAATTCAAGATTGGGCTCATTTCGAACGTATCGAAGAGACGATTATAATGGTGTAACTTGTTAAAATTAAAATGTATTTTTTTAACGTGTTTTAGTTAATAAACGATTATATGTGTTAAATGTAAAATTAAAATAATGAAAGTAAAAGGTATAAAGTAAAGTAAGTAAATAAGTATAGGGGTTGAAAGTGTAACATTTCAATTTTTCCGACAAAATTGTGATTTTGATTTGATATTTACACTTTCACCCCCTATACTTATTTATAAACTTTACTTTATACCTTTTACTTTCATTATTTTAATTTTACATTTAACACATATAATCGTTTATTAACTAAAACACGTTAAAAAAAAATACGTTTTAATTTTAACAAGTTACACCATTATAATCGTCTCTTCTTCGATACGTTCGAAATGAGCTCAATCTTGAATTTTTTTGATTTATATATTTTAATATATATCATATACACTACCTAAAAAATATTTTTTATCTGCGGAAATTCATTTTTTTAACGTATTCTCAATTTTGTTTTACACCCCTATCGCATTAACTATAAGAATACCATAAATTAAATAATTAACTATAAAGGTATGAATTGTAAATATTAAAAATATTTTTATGTAGTATATATGATATATATTAAAATATATAAATCAAAAAAATTCAAGATTGAGCTAATTTCGAACGTATCGAATAGACGATTATAATGGTGTAACTTGTTAAAATTAAAACGTATTTTTTTAACGTATTTTAGTTAATAAACGATTATATGTGTTAAATGTAAAATTAAAATAATGAAAGTAAAAGGTATAAAGTAAAGTTTATAAATAAGTATAGGGGGTGAAAGTGTAAAATTTCATTTAAAAATCATGAAATACAAACAAAAGTGTCGATCGCGGGTATTTTAGCCGTTTCCCAGTGATTGCGGGATAATAATATTACCAAAATGCCACTGGCCGCGATCGCAGGCTTCTATCGCGGGTATTTGAGATATTTTTGCAAACTGGGAGAGATTTGTGGCATTTTGGTAAATTTGACTTTGACTTATGGCATTTTAATTAATTTCCCATATATATATATATATATATTGTGTAAGTTTTTTTTGTTTTTCCTTAAAAGGAAAGGGTGTCTCTGTAGATGGAAATGACTAAAAGAAAAGGAAAAGGGAAAGGAATCCAACCACATTTCCCAAAGAGAGCAAAAATCCAAATGCAACACACGGATTAAATAATTTAATTATTATATTCTTTTTAATAAGTGAAAATAATTAGATAATAGTCTGTATTTTAAGAGTTATTGAAGTTTGAAATCTAATTTTATTTCTGATTTTTAAGATGCAGCATTGAAATCTAAAAGCTAAGATTGTTTATTTTTGTAGACTGACAATCGTTTAAAATGTCATATTGTCATCTATTTTTAACATATTTTAAAACTCAACTTAAATACGTCAATTAAAGTGAGGATCGATGATCGAAGAATGAAACGAAAAAAGAAACAAAATAATGATGATGATATATTTGTGAGGCTGTGAAGTTTTAATCATATCTTAGAGCATCTCCAACAGTTTCTCCAAAATAAAGAATCAAAAGTCAAAATCCCTAAAAAATACATTCATCTCCAACAGATTCCCTATTTTGGAGAAAAAAAACAATGATTATAATATTAAATTTTGTATTTATCTATTAAAATATTATTTCTCTCTAAATATTATTTTTCAAATATTTCTATTGGTGCTCTCACTAAGTAATCATTTTTAGGGTTAACTCCATATTTGAAGAAAAACTTCTCTCTCATACTTTTCTCCATTTTGGAGATAGTTTTGAGGAAGCTGTTGGAGAAAAAAAAAACAACCCAAAATCTTCATATTCTCGATTTTCTCTAAAATAGAGAAGCTGTTGGAGATGCTCTTACACACCAAATCCCCGATTTAAACGAGTCAAGATGCTCTGGAAAGTCAACACATTTTTTTACAAATTTGGGGTGCATCTATGTAACACCCTGATTTTTTAGTAAAGAAATTAATCTAGGATCTAGTGGTTCTACTTGATGTGTTTGCTAAATAGGTAATCTTACGCGAGTCGTGGGTTTTCGGGCGAGAAAATTCGTTTGAGGTTCAGTACATTTTGGGGGAGACCGCAAAAGTGCCATTGGTCACAATCGCCAGGTCACAGCTTAGATTTAAAATCAAACCCTAACAGGCCAACATACCACCCATTAACCTTGTTTACACTCCATGGATCTTGAAAAAACTGATAGAGATGCTATAAATAGAAGGGTTGGGTTTCAGTTATAGGTGCCAAATTTGGTTATCACTTGTTGGATGAGAAAATGGTCAAAAATTAGGATGAATTCCCTTTTAAGCTGCAATTCATGGGAGGCTATTTGATTACGGTTTAAAAAAAATGACACTTCTAACGTGCTCATATGCCATCAATAGAATGTGTCATTCAGTTTAACCGATATAGAAAAAAACAAATGACTGAAAACAACTAAATAAGAATCCTTGTTCGGTTAACCAAAGCATTCAACCCAAAAACTGAATAACCCAAAATCGTTTGGTTAACCCAAATCTTGTTCAATTCAGGTGAGTTTATTTGGTTTCGGTTATTTTTGACACTCTACAGGCTACAACCAACAAACCCAACTGTAAAACCATGAAGCAAAAACCACGGTACACAATTAATCCATTAAAACAAAACACCAAAATAAACCTCAGAAAATATATCTATCTACCATCGATGGATAAGTAGACAAATTATCGCTATCCTTTTTTAAAACTGTTGGAAATTATTTCTAAAACCACCAAAAAGTATATGAAATAAGAGGAACACTAAAAAAAACCAACCAGGTTTTTCAAGGCTTAAGAGCCAATGCAAGACCAAATTTGGCACTTTTGTCGATAGCTTTGGTGTCGACTTCGCCTGAAATGGTGAAGAGCGATTTGGGGCGCCACTCGTGCTGGATGAGAGTGTTTGCCTTCCCGAGGTTGTTGATACGGGCCTTGACCGTGGTCAACGGGTCCAAGGCATGCTGGGTCCCGACCGTGATCGTGTTCTCGTTGGTCGAAAAGCTGTGGTTGACTTCCGCACCCACTGACGTGTTGGTCAATGGCTTCACGATATGGTAGTATGATGCGTTCAGAGAGTCACCCTTGTCATTCCTGTGTTGTATCATATTATGCAAAGGATCAAAGGCACTAAAAGAATACCACAAGGCACTTTTTCAATTATTAATTCGTTTAGGGTCTAAACGCATTAATAACAGCAAACCACAAGGACCAAACATGTAATTCATAATAAAATAGTTGGAAATTTTAAAAAGACAAAAAATACCCCTCATTTAACAGGACTTGACAGAAAAACAGAACCCTTGGTCAAAACCCAAGAGATTTTGCAAACATCAGGGACAAATTTGAAATAAAATGAAGTTTAAGGACGACTATTGTTAAAATGGTACTCTTTCATAATTATTTAACTTTAGGGACTAAATGCGTTGAAACATACCCAGGGACCAAACATGTAATTCACTCTGTATAATAACATAGTTGGAATCTAAAAAGACAAAAATACCCTTCATTACTTGAAGGGAAATACATAATCCTTGCACAAAAACCAAGAGATTTTGCAAACGTCAGGGGCATGAAATACATAAAGTTTAGAGACGATTATTGTTAAAATGGTCAAAGTTCAAGAAATTTACTCTTCCCTTAATTATTTCATTTTAGGGACTAAAGGCGTTAAAGACAGCAAACCCAGGGACCAAAAATGTAATTTATTCTAAATATTAACCACAAAAACTAAGCATGAACACCAAAAAACCCTCAAGACAGTGTTGATATGCTACTCAGAAAATATCAAGTATAAGATTAAAAAAGAATTAACTACTCACAGGGTGAGGGCAGCGATAAGATCCGGATTGGAGAAGCTAATCCCAGCATTATATTTGGTGAAGTTTCCGGTTTTGGTGTCAAAGGAAACATCAGTTCCGATAGCGGTAATGTTGGTTCCCACAACGCCAGAAAAGTTCACGATCGGGTTTGCAGTCAACCCAATACTTGTGCAGATTCCAGCATAGTCATGCAAGTATTGCAGTTCCAACTATTGGAATAAAAGACAATTAGGTTATATTTTTATAGTTTTTAACATATCAAAGACATCCCCATCTACTTTCCAATTATACCCTTAATTATGAGATAGAGAAATTCATCACTCCCTCGTTTATTAAGTGTAAAATTGTCATTTAGTTCATTAAAAAGTGGAGTAATTACAATTTTCCAAAAGTGTAAGTATTTTTCAATGTGGACATTTATTTTGGGACAAAGTACAATTTAATCTTTCTCTCCATATCAAAGACACTCCATCTACTTTCCAATTCTACCCGTAATTATGAGATAGATAAATTCATTACTCCCTCATTTATCAGGGGTAAAATTGTCATTTGGTTCATTAAAATGTGGAGTAATTACAATTTTCTAAAAGTGTGGCCTTTTTCAATGTGGGCATTTATTTTGGGACGGAAGAAGTAAAATTTAATCTGTGTGCATATTCTTTCTTTCCATATTCATTAAGAAAAAAAGAAACCAGGTCTCGAAACAAAGAAGAGATTACATACCTTGCCAGACCTTTGGTCAGGAACTTTGAAGCTGAGGATTGCCTTCAGCCCAGGGGCAGGTTCGTCAACCACGATAGTTGTGGAGAGCTACAGTAATATTGCAAACCATTCAGTTACATTTTCAGAATAAAAAAATAGTTGCACCAAGAAGTTCTAGCTTGTGGGAGAAGTTCTAACTTGAATGTCTTGGGGTTGTTTGGAAGTTGCTGATTGGTTTGATGCAGGATGATTAAATGGTGAAAATGATTAAGATGCTCTTATAATATAGTGCAAAACGAAATATGGTTGTTCGGTAATTGTTCAGAATGAAATTGGGCGCTGAATGGTTAAGGGAGGCCCAAGATACAAAATCCTTCAGAGGTTGTCTCTTAATGGAACTACTAAGAGATAAACAAACAGCCCCTTAAGTTATAACTTGAATGTCTTTCTCCCTAAGAAAAAAGGTATTATTTCTAGATATAGTGGCTAGACTGCAGAATTTAAGCAAAAACCATGATCTATTTAACCCAAGTAAACAGCAAATAAACAGTATATACACAAGTAATCAAAAGAAATCAAAAGAAATAAACAAAAATGTACTGGAACACAGTTTACACATAAAGCACTTGAAAAAGCAGTTTTAAAGCTTCTCCCATAGAAACTTGGAACACGTTTAAAAGTTAAAAAAAAAAATAATTGGTTTAGGCTGCCTACTTAAAACTGACCCAAGGATTTATCCATGCCATATTCAACTTCATAATCAAAAGGTAAGTAGAAGAGAACAATTTGAAAGGGCGAGAAGTTGCAAACAAAACCCTTTGTGATACTACTACGAGAACAATTTATATAGAAGTCAAAACACCGTTTTATTACCAGAAATTGATAAATATCTCAAACCATGTCCCAAAAGCATTTCAACGAGAAAATAAAGGAATAATTGAAAACAAACAAGCACGGTGGAATTAAACAGCAAAACAAAATATAATTGACTGGAAGTATAAGGATTATCCTACATTCGAGTTTGTGTCCACTTTGACATCGGTGGTGATGTTGTTTCTCTTTAATTGGGTATTAACATCTGCGAGAAATGATTCGCCTTTCTTAGTTCCAGATGATGTGATTGCCTGCAAGTTGTGAAAACTGAAAATGTTAAACATGAAGCAAAAGATATTTGACTTTACCGCCAGTTACAAAAACAAAATGCAACTTGAAGCACTTAAAGAAGGTCTTCATCTCATAAAAAAAGTCACACGCAGCACAGCACAGCTATACACATATATTTCTTTATATTCAGGTCTAACAATTAAATGTACAAAGGTGGGTGCATTTCAACAAACCAAGATTATCCGTCTAAATTACACCCGCGCCATCATTTACTTGATTCAGTCAAATAGAGTTCAGCACACAAGGTATTTAAAATCAACCAACAAGAACCCCAAAAATGGATGGTAACTCAGACATCAACTAAAACATCAAAAGACATGGTCAGATAATTATTTTTTGCCATATTAAGTTAAAGTGACATTCAATCAAACATGTCAACTAGAATACACTAATACATCCATAATCGTGTAATTATCATAAATAGCCATATTGGGTTAAGTTTTTTAAAATTTAACCACCAAAATTGTTCTTTTTTCAAAAATGTCCGGAACCCCGCAAGTCTGACACCGCAAGCCACCTTTTCCTTGTGGTGTCAAGACTTTTTCTGATAAATTATGAGGGAAAAAACCTTTTAAGTCCCCCAAGGGAGCTTGCGGTTTTCCTAAAAAACTGTATTTTTGTCGGAAAAATTATGATTTTGTCATCAAAAGTAACATCGCAAGGAAAATGTGGCTTGCGGTGTCAGACTTGTGGATTCCGGACATTTTAAAAAAAATTGATGGCTAAATTTTAAAAAAAAAAACTTAGCCCAATATGACTATTTATGTTAAATTCTCATCCATAAACTATCAGTAGCTTAAACAAGTAGGATCCATCCTAAGTGTCAAGTAAAAACGAAAAATCTTCAAATTAGTATTGTAAGGCCATGGTTTTTCTAAATCCATGGTAATCATCAACCATCATCCTAAAGAAAGACCCTCAAAAGGAGTAAATACTAAAGCATTCAAAGATACTAAAAGCATATATGCAGGTAGATAAATGTGGGGACTGGTAATAAATTTCAAACAAACATCTTTAGCTTTAGTTGTCATTAGAATCAGATGCTCCAACCCCATAGAATACACATAAAGCAACTACACCTTACAACCATTTTCTCATGTCCATTTTGTGAGTTAAATACATGATACACCTCATTTTTAGAAATTGGGCCAACAAAAATGAATAACAGAAATGAAATGCAAATGACAAATACATGTGCTTCATGTGTTCAACGAGTGCTACAAAAATTTATATTTGTGTTCTTAAAATGTGAAAAAGAACACCACCTAACAATTTCATTTTTTTGTGAAATTACTATCAGGCATACACTCAACCGGATTGGAAGCATATACAGCCATATATCAACCATATAAAACTTGATAAACTCAAAAACAACAACCACAGTCCCACGCAGTAATCTGCTCATGTTCGTCTAACAATGTCAAAACATGAAGTCATCAAACAGATCTACATAAACGAAAAAAAAACGAAAAGATAACTCACAACTCCAGTAGGTGAATAGGTCGTGATGGTGAACTTATGATCCCCTTGGAAATCCCTGTATAGAAGATCTTCATCACACAAAAAACAGATTTAAATTAACAAATGTCGATCTAACAAACACAAGGAATATAATCACAGGCAGATATCGAACTATCAAGCTCAAACACCAACATATATACATCTATGAATGTATATGTAGAGAACGAAAATGATGCGAATAGATAGAGAAACAACCTCTGGCTTTTTTGCCGATGTCGGTGTAGAGACCAGGACCATTAACCATGATTGCACCCTAAAAATGGAGATCGAAGACGAGAGGACGACGACTGAACAACGCTGGAAGGTTTTATAGGGTATATGAATTGGGGGAAAAGAAAAGCCCTAATTTCTAGTGGGTTTTCATCCGCTGTGTGATTCTTACGTGTTATCAGGATGATTGTGGGCCATCTGATTGCGAATCGACATGGTTGTTTGCGTTTGTGGCCGTAGATTTGAGGCGTCATGTTTTATTTTTGTAGGGGTATTTTCGGCACAGGCGATTATAATTGGGGAGGCTAATAAGGGTGAGCAAAACCCGACCGACCCGATTGGTCCGAACCCGAAAATAGACCGAACCCGAATGGTCCGAACCCGAACATGGTAATCGGGTAAATCGGATCGGGACGGGTGGGGGATTTTTCAGGCCGAACCCGCCCGAAACCCGATCTATATATTTTTTTTTCTTAAATATTATTTATATTATATATATATAAGTTGCTGCGACTGTATATATATATATATACCTCTACCAGCTGTGTATGTTGTGTGTGTGACTGTGTGTGCAGTGTGTGTGTGTGTATGTATATATATATATGTTGCTGCGGGAGATAGAGAAAGAGAGAGACTGTATATATACCTGTGTATATATATATATATACTTATATATATTGCTGCTACCTGCTCTGTATGTTGTGTGTGTGTGCAGTGTGTGTGTACAGTGTGTATATATATATGTTGCTGCGAGAGATAGAGAAAGAGAGGGACTGTATATATATATACCTATATATATTGCTGCTACTGTTGTGTATGTTGTGTGTGTGTGCAGTGTGTGTAGAATTGCAGAAAGTTTGATCGAAGAAGAGTGCAGTATTGAGGGAGTCGCAACCCGAAAAACCCGATCCGAAAACCCGAACCCGATCCCACCCGAACCCCGATCCCCGAACTATGGTTTGGGCGGGTTTCGGGTTCCACATATCCCACCCGAAACCCGATCGGGTGGTGGGTTTTCGGCCCCGACCCGCCCGAATGCTCACCCCTAGAGGCTAATGGCACCAAAAAAAAAATCTAATGCCACAAAAAATGATTGCAATTGTTTTCATAAACAATCATTTTTTGATTTAAATATATATATATATATAATATATAGGGAAATTAATTAAAATACCCAAAGTTTGACCAACTGTTATCGAAATACCCAAAAAAAAATTCATTTTGCAAAAATACCCAAAATACCCGCGATGGATCCCGCGATCGCGGGCTAGGGCTGACGTGGCACGTACTTTGGGTACAAATGCCCCGCGAAGCCCCTCAACTTTGGTCGCGGTGCACTTTTGGTCCCTGCCCGCGATCACAGCCCGCGATGGACCAAAATTTTCACTTTTGGTCCCTGAAAATTTACACTTTCAGCCCCTGTACTTAGACGAATCTTGCATGCTTTTACTGTTTTTTTCCACAATTATTGTACTTTGAAGACCGATTTGTGGTTGAAATTCATTTGCATATTTGAGATTTCATCCATAAATATCAGTAGTATGCAATTCACAATTCACACTTCCTCTTGCTTTCTTTCTTGATTTCTCTCTTGCTTTCTTTCTTTGAATTGATTTCTCTCTTCTCTCGTTTCATCCACAAATGGCATCGTCATCAAACCCTAAGTCTACTCCTGAAAAAATGCCACCTCAAATCGAGGTCGCCATAGCAGAAAAGGAAAAGGAGATAGATGAACTAACAGAAGAGTGGAAAAAAATTATGGACAGGAAGGCAGTCCATTTGAGAAAGATCGAAGAGAAAGACAGGGAGATCAAAAGGATGAAAGGGGATATAAAAGCTCGGGAGGCTCGTGTTCGTCGAGAACAAGAAGCAATTCACCATATTCTGCAAGACTTCGCAATTATTCAAGCGAAGGTAAACGAGAAGCAAGCTTGGATTGATGAAACTAAATCAATTTTTAAGTAGGTGGTGGTTATATTTTTTTTTTGTTTTGTATTTTTTTTTACTGTGTTGTTATTTGTATTTTTTTACTGTGTTGTTGTTTTGTATTTTTTGTTGTTGTTAATTTCTCTGAAAAGTAGTTTTTAAGCCGCTGAACCACGGTTAGGTTGGATACATCATGCAAGGTCAAGTCAGAGGTTACCTCATTCGTGGGCCTACTTCTCTTGTAGAATATATGACAACCCTCAACTCATTTGCTAAAGTGTGTGCGGGTTGTGGTACACAATGGCCATACGTGCTTGCAAAAGCAGAAGTCGTTGAAGAAGGGTCAGAAAGATTGAAGATGAAGAGCTTGTTGGATGGAATACAAACTAGCTGTGTTATCAATGTTCATTTAGAAGCATATGTATGTGTGTGTGTATATATATAATATGAAATGGGGTTTTGACAAGTTGATATCACTGGACTCATTTAAGAATTGTGAAAATGGGTATTTGACGAATGATGATTCATGTGTGTTTGGAGCTGAAGTGTTTTAAACACACATGAATCATCATTCGCCAAATACCCATTTTCACAATTCTTAAATGAGTCCAGTGATACCAACTTGTCAAAACCCCATTTATAAACAATTCTACCTTCTCCTATTGCCATTCACGATATCTATAAACACATTCAAATAATAATAATTTAAAACGATTTAATGAATTAGTTAATATATGATTATTATGTTAATGCGATAGGATTGTAAAACAAAATTGAAAAAAAATATGAGATGTACCATAAATTAAATAATTAACTATAATGGTGTAATTTGTTAAAATTAAAACGTATCTAATATGAATATATAAACAGACATGTGTACTCAGAGTTAACATTCACTGCCATGGATGCAAGAACAAGGTCAAGAAAATACTAAGAAAAATTGAAGGTCTCCTATTTTCTTTATGTGTGTAAATATATAATACGAATATATATATATCATTTACAAACTAGCTGTGTTATCAATGTTCATTTAGAAGCATATGTATGTGTGTATATATATCATTTACAAATCAGTGTTTAGATCAACAGTATCATATGGGTTTGTTCCAT
The DNA here is from genome assembly GCA_033807775.1 of Saussurea involucrata. NCBI lineage: Eukaryota > Viridiplantae > Streptophyta > Magnoliopsida > Asterales > Asteraceae > Saussurea > Saussurea involucrata. The sequence continues at coordinate 91,344,219 of CM066316.1, forward strand.
ATGGTTCAAGCTGTGACGGGCCCGGGGTGTGACTGACAGAATGTCTCCTTGGCACGGTTGAAGGGGCGGGATTTGGACACTCTCCACGAGTGTGTCCTATGCATTGGCACCGAGTACATCTTCGTTGTATCGAACTTTCACCACGTGATGGACGTCGGTCGTTCTTTCTCGGTCTCCCGGCCCTGTTCTTATCCATTAAAGGTGGATAGCATGGTGGAAGCGGGTCGGGTGGATACACCCATGCTGCAGGGGGTCCAGCTGGGTTTATTACCTTCACAATCGCGTTAATATAGTCATCATGCACCTCGTACTTCTGACACGGGGTTTTGACACCCCGCGAAATCTAACCGCAAGTGTACGGTGTCGAATCAAGTAATAACGTACGAAAGTACGAGTATCGAACCAAAGGAACTAGGAACTAAATATCACAATTACTATAAGAACTATTAATTGGACTGTCGAAATTGGAGGATTGGTTTTATAACTAAATAATTGCAGAAAATAAAATCAAACAAACACAAGACAAACAGAACAGCTTTAAAGACTTCGATAGAGAGAAAAGTTGAGGGTTGGAAATCCTCAGGTTTTACACATGCACCCAATCAACTCAAACAGTTACCAGTTAATCCCCTAAATGAATCCCAAATCTTTTAAGATCACCGTCGTTTTCTTTCGAATAACAACGGATTTTATTTTGAAAAGGATTAGTTCAATCTCTCGATCTCACTTCTGGATTCCAAAACACATTAAGCACTCGATTTATGTTAAATTGGCTAGATTTTATCTCTCGATGTCAACCTAACGGTTTAAATGGGACTAAAGCTTACTTGGTATATCTCTATCACCGTTTTGGGCTTTAGGCATGCAATTCCTAGTTCTATATAGTAATTAATTCTCACGAACTTAATTACTAATCAACAAATCAATTGTAAACTGGCCAAGATCACAAAAGCATTAAGAACAAAACCACATGCTTCATTTAATAAGGAAAAAAACTTGATAAACGTTCGAGTCAATTCGTTACATGCTTAAAAACCGAATCATTCCAACCCCCAACACGAACCGGTTAGTTCATGTCGGTGGTGGATTCAAACATAGGAGAAAAGTATTCAAAAACGAAGATAAACATGATCAAATGCGAAAGGTGAAAAACGTGATAACAAGTGATGAAAACTCCCTCTCGTGTTCGTCTCTACGTTCCGTCTTGAATGTACTCGGGATCGGCTCTCTAACGTGACCTCGATGACTCCGAAAAATCGCCCCGAGACTGCTCTGGATCGTCTGCCGTATGTTGCGTGAAGAATAACCTAAAATCTCCAAAAAACGAGTTTTATTTCTGCGTGCCGCGGTTTGCAAACCGCGCGCCAAACCGCGCGGCGGTGTGGAACAGTGTGTGCCGCGGTTTGCAAACCGCGCGCCGCGGTTTGGGAAAACTGTGTGCCGCGGTTTTGGACTGTGTGCCACGGTTTTGGACTTGGATCTCGGGCTTTCGTTGGGCTTCGTTTTTGTAACACCCGGAAAATCCTCGTAAGTAATAGTAAGTTTAATATTTATTAATATTTTGACTTTTTAGATCATGATTAACATTTTAAGTAACTTCTGTGATTTTTTACTTGTTATTTGATAACTCCCGATAGAAATCAGTAAGTTTATTCCTTAAGTAAATTTATGAAAAATAGATGATATAGTGGAATAGTAGATTTTATGGATTAGTTAGATGGGTAATTTGATTTCGAGTCCAATGGTACTTTCCGGGGTAAAAACGGGGTTCTAACGAAGAAGTTACGGCTAAATTAGTAAAAGTTTAGATGTTTGGCAAACAGAAGCTGGCGCCGATGCATCGGCGCGGGTGATCGGCGCCGAGCACCTGACGTGCCAAAAGGGGGATAAACCCACCTCTTTACCCTTAGTCATTCATTCATCCTTCTAAGATAGAACTTCTGCTTTTGCTCTCATCCTCAGACGATTTTCTTCATCTGACCTAAGGTAATTTCATCTTTTAATCCTAATCTAATTCAAGTAATTGTTATAAGAATCTTATCAATTAAACTTTACTAAGGGCTTGCATCAATCATCTTCTTCTTGGAGCAACTAGGTTCAAGTATTCAAAGTTAGGGTGTTAGCAATTGAAGAACAAAAGGTGAGTAATCTGTAACTAAATGTTCTTATTATACTTATCTACCATTTCTTCTCTTGAATTTGTATTATTAAGGTAAAATCTTGAGTTGTATGTTCTTAATGGTTAAGATGGAAATAAGAGGAGTTTAAATAAGTTAATATGGATTAATTGTGTTTATTACTTAGTATGCCATGATGAATGTTGATGTTAAGAGTTTGGTTTGATTATATGTCAATGGTATGTGAAATTGACATGATGGCTTAATAAACGTCTTAATGATGAACTGGTGACTTAATGGTTAAAATAGACTTATTCTTGAATTGTAAACATGGTGGTTTATTGTTGAATTCTTATGGAATGTGAATTAATACATATGGATGTATGTGAACTACATGGAAGTAGTATGGATTATGATAAATGGTTGTGTTAGACAACCTAGGGGGGGTAAGGTTGTATTTAAAATCTTTTACTTTCAAAAATTCTTTTACAAATAAATACAGTACAGAAACAGTATAAATAAATCAGAGTATACAAATAATAAATATACAACAATTATATAAACAGATATAATTTAAATGCACAGCGGAAATGTAAATAGATAAGGGAAAGAGATACTTGACACAGAGATTTACTGATTTACCACCAACTGTGATAAACCAGCAGCCGAGACACTTCTCGACACGATCCAAATAAATGTATTCTTTACGGTAGAACACAAACCAAATACAAAGGAATTTGTAATAGTTTCTCAAGCCTCTGCTATGAGATAAACAGGATCACACACCCGTTATTCAAATACTTACAAGAGGAGTATAACTCACAATGGGTAATCACTCTTGTATAATATCTCACACTTGGATATTTTATAAAAAATGTTTTATAAAATATATATATTATAAATGAGAGAGCTGAGAGTGTGGTTGCTGCTTGTTGTTACTGTTATGTGGTCTGGTCTTCTTGTTCTCTTCTCCAGCATGCATGTATATATATCAGGAAGCTCCAACGGCATTGTGCATCCGCGGTATACCGCCAAATGCACGCGGTATACCGCCGTCAGAAAAAGTAACTGACACACCAACGGCTACATGCAAAGTTGACTTCTGGAATTACGTACCCGCGGTATACCGGCTGGGACTCGCGGTATACCGCCGTCAGAAAAAGTATTATCAACCAATCAGAGAAGCACACGGAACCTGCCGCGGTATACCGACTGAACACCCGCGGTATACCGCCAAATGTGTACCCGCGGTATACCGGGTATTCTCCACGGTATACCGGCGTCAGAAAAGACACCTTCCAGGACTGCAACCAAATCTTGCTGGATCTTCTTAAAACAAAAACTTATTTAGTTAAAATCAATTATGGTTTTTTAGAAATATCCAAGTGGTATATTATTTTAGGGTGTTTATCATTATTAGTTATAAACAATGATGACGACGTAAACACTTCCGTCTTGAACCCTTCAGTTTAAATCTTCGTGTTCTTCAACAACTGCACACTTGGATTAAATTGTTAGATAAACAATAATGCGGTGTGTTTGTAATCATCAAAATAAATATATATAAATATATAGAGATGTGGTACACTTGCACCAACAATCTCCCCCTTTTTGATGATGACAAACACAACCGCTAAGCAAGAGCATATGCGGTTTCTCTCCCCCGTTTGTCGAAACAAAAAGGGTCAAGAAAGACGGTATGCTTCCCCTCGAGAGATGCTCCCCCTCAAAATATGCATATAATTGAGATAGCATAAACTCATGGGTAAAGAGCTAAAACGCTCCCCCTCAAATTAATAACGATATCAATTTGATTTTATAAAATTTGAGGGATAAAATAAAAAGCAATAGAGACAAAGATATACAAACCAATACGAAACACTTGCACCAAAACGGATCTTAAGGCTTCAATTTTCGGTTAATTTTATGTGATTTAAAAAAAATCACCACGTATTATGACCTCGTCAGGTAACCACGTATTATAACCTCGGCAGGTAACCACGTATTATAACCTCGGCAGGTAACCACGTATTATAACCTCGGCAGGTAACCACGTATTATAACCTCGGCAGGTAACCACGTATTATAACCTCGGCAGGTAACCACGTATTATAACCTCGGCAGGTAACCACGTACAAAAGGCAAAGAAAATTTTGTGGTACCCTTTTCTTATGGGTCCTTTTAACAGTTAGTATAAAACATAAACTGCAAAAAAATATGTTGTCGACATAAAACAAACACGACAAACATACAAAGCCATATAAATGGTTTAAAACCACAAACGCATCCCACCCGGATTATCAACATTAAACATTCCTTTCGGAATCCATTTTCTAACCATTTTAATTTTGCGATTGTATTTATCATACACATAAAATGAAGTATGCGGATTAACATTTTTCTTAGGATTCGCAAACTTATTATTATACATAAACGCATGTGATTTTCTCGACATATAATTCACATAATTCATTTTAGGAACATACGGAGGTTTTTGCGTTTTATTTTTAACAACAAATTTAGGTTTTTCAAAAACCTTTTTAATTGGCATACAATCACATTTTTCAATACACGTATTTGAACCAATGCCTTTTCGGCAATTAATGCGATTAGACATATTTAGCATTTTTAACACTTTATCATTGCTATTTTGAAATGCATTAGCTAACAGATTATCTTTTTCATATAAATCGCATTTAGCTTTTAAACATGCATTATCATTTTCAAGAGACTCGCATTTTGTACATGTAATATCTTCATGAGTCTTTTTATTTAAGCACGCAATTTTATCATTTAAAATAACACAAGATTTACAAATATCTTTTTCACTTAATTTATTTTCTAATTTAGTGATAACATCTAAATCATAAGCAGATTTTTGTTTACCGTCATCTATTTCTTTTTTATATGCGGATACGGTTTCTTTTAAATTAGAGATTTCATCTTTATACCTATTTGCAAGAGCGGCCATATCATGAAATGATTTATATAATTCGTCAAGATTATTTTCATCATCACTATAATAATTATCACTATAATTACTATCACAATTATTTTTAGAAGAATATGATGAAGATACCTCATTATCATGGTCGGCCATGAAACAAAAATTTTGGGCCTCATTTATGCTTGCGCTCAACGCGCCTCCAACTAAAGCTTTTGGTGTGTTGATTTGTTTTGCTCGTTTCGGACACACACTCGCATAGTGATCCTTGTCGCCACACACATAGCAAAAGCCTTTCTTTTTATTGGCTTTTTCATCGTCGCTAGATTCGTCATATTTGTCTTCACTTTTATGGACGTTGCGACTTTGGTTTTTACCACCACGACGGTAGTCTCCGTTTTCTTGAAACCTATCATTATTAGTAAACTTTTTGTTAGATAAAAGTTTAGAAAGTTTTCTTACCAACTTGACTAAATCGTCAAGATTTTCGGGTTCGTCATCGGATGAGCTAGCTTCTTCCTCCTCTTCCTTTTCCTCTTCTTTTGAGGCAATGACTTTTAAAGCTATGGATTTCTTTTTGACTTGCTCCCGGACTTGATTTCTTCTTAGTGCAATTTCGTGCACTTTAAGATTGCCGATGAGATCATCGAGCTTCATAGTTGAGAGATCTCGGGAGTCTTCCAAGGATGTGATTTTTGCCATCCACTCCGAAGGAAGTGCTCGAAGAATTTTCCTTACATAATCCTCATTAGGATAAGTACGACCTAATCCCTTCAAGGTAGTCATAATGAGGTTAAAACGTTTAAACATTGAGTCGATTGACTCATCTTTTGACATTTCAAATAGTTCATAATCATGAACAAGAATATTTATTTTAGAGCTTTTAACTTGAGTATTTCCACGATGAGTGTCGCTCAAGCTTTGCCAGATTTGATTAGCAGTTTTATAAGTATAAACTCTTTCAATTTCATCGGAAGTTAAAGCAGCATATAATATATTTTTAGCTTCAAAATTTAAACAATAATGAGATTCTTCAGCGGGAGTCCAATCTTTTATGGGTTTATCAACAATAAGATCATTTTCAACTTTGGTTGGTCTAAAATTCCCATTTTCTATAATATCCCAAATTTTTTGACTTTTGCCACGAACGTGACATTCAAACAACTCGGCCCAAATGCCAAACTTTTCAGTATCTATCAAAGGAGGTTTAGAAAACACAAAATTAGTTTGTTGAGCCATTTAAAAAAAAATATTTAAACAGAAAATTTTTGAAAGACCTGCTCTGATACCAAATGTTAGACAACCTAGGGGGGGGGTAAGGTTGTATTTAAAATCTTTTACTTTCAAAAATTCTTTTACAAATAAATACAGTACAGAAACAGTATAAATAAATCAGAGTATACAAATAATAAATATACAACAATTATATAAACAGATATAATTTAAATGCACAGCGGAAATGTAAATAGATAAGGGAAAGAGATACTTGACACAGAGATTTACTGATTTACCACCAACTGTGATAAACCAGCAGCCGAGACACTTCTCGACACGATCCAAATAAATGTATTCTTTACGGTAGAACACAAACCAAATACAAAGGAATTTGTAATAGTTTCTCAAGCCTCTGCTATGAGATAAACAGGATCACACACCCGTTATTCAAATACTTACAAGAGGAGTATAACTCACAATGGGTAATCACTCTTGTATAATATCTCACACTTGGATATTTTATAAAAAATGTTTTATAAAATATATATATTATAAATGAGAGAGCTGAGAGTGTGGTTGCTGCTTGTTGTTACTGTTATGTGGTCTGGTCTTCTTGTTCTCTTCTCCAGCATGCATGTATATATATCAGGAAGCTCCAACGGCATTGTGCATCCGCGGTATACCGCCAAATGCACGCGGTATACCGCCGTCAGAAAAAGTAACTGACACACCAACGGCTACATGCAAAGTTGACTTCTGGAATTACGTACCCGCGGTATACCGGCTGGGACTCGCGGTATACCGCCGTCAGAAAAAGTATTATCAACCAATCAGAGAAGCACACGGAACCTGCCGCGGTATACCGGCTGAACACCCGCGGTATACCGCCAAATGTGTACCCGCGGTATACCGGGTATTCTCCACGGTATACCGGCGTCAGAAAAGACACCTTCCAGGACTGCAACCAAATCTTGCTGGATCTTCTTAAAACAAAAACTTATTTAGTTAAAATCAATTATGGTTTTTTAGAAATATCCAAGTGGTATATTATTTTAGGGTGTTTATCATTATTAGTTATAAACAATGATGACGACGTAAACACTTCCGTCTTGAACCCTTCAGTTTAAATCTTCGTGTTCTTCAACAACTGCACACTTGGATTAAATTGTTAGATAAACAATAATGCGGTGTGTTTGTAATCATCAAAATAAATATATATAAATATATAGAGATGTGGTACACTTGCACCAACAGGTTGGACCATTGTTAAAGTGCTTAAAATGTTGTGAATCTTATTTGGATTAACATTTTTGGTATTCACTTAATTGGAGGAGCACCTGGTAGGCATTGGAGGATATAATCATACATACCGTGGGGTAAATGTATTTTGTTCATACCTTCGGACACCGTGGGGTTTTTCGTTGTGTTGTGCCTTGTGACAATACCGTGGGGTATCAATCAAGGTATATCTTCAATTATGATGTAACCGGGTAGCGATATGGGCCTTCTCCATGGAATCCAATTTGTGAATGTACCGAATTGTTCTTCCTACATGTTATGATTATAATCTATGTATTATGTGTAAACCTCACTTAGGCTTTAAAAGCCTAACACTTGCTATGTGTTTTATGTGTTACAGATATTAGTGGTTCCGGACACAAGAAGGTTTAGTACGGGGTGTGAGCTCGGGATTGATGTTGGAAGGTTAAAGAATTGGAAGATTTACATTAGAACTTCCCGACATCCTTTTGATCTTGAATTGCTATAGTATTGAGCAAACAAGCAAGTAGTCTTTTGGTAGTTATACAGTAACTAGATATTTGTATTAATGTCTTGGTAACGATGTTTATGAATACTTTCACTTTAGTAATGTGTACCACTCTTCCGTTTTATGGAAGTTTTTGTTAACCCCTATTTTGGGGTGTTACAGTTTTGGCTCTTTTGGGGTTCTTTTTAGCTTCTTTTCTCGAGGAATGCCGCCTTTTAGCTAACATGTATAAATCACTAGATAAACCGTGAAATACACGCCTTTTTACTTGAATACAAGCCAATCTCATTGGTTTGAGATCCGAAAATAACGCCAAAAAGTGGCGTTATCAACTTCCCATATCCGATTGCTCTTACCGGCCATGTCGCCGCACGACGCGCCCTGTACTGAACGATATTCTCCGCCGTTGGTGTGAGTGCATTTTGTATCTAGCTCCTTTTAGGCGTCGAATTTGGTACCACTCTTGTTGAAAGGCCCAAAAGTAGTCCATAAGATTAACAATCGGACATCTACGCGCAAAACGAGAGAGTGCATTCACAGACTCTGCACTATTCGAGGTCAGAATGTCATACCGTTGTCCAGGAAAATGGGCCGCGGACCACCTCTCCGGTCCAGCATCGTCAAAGACTTTGGCTGCTTCCTTGACACTGTATCGTAGCATATTCATGTACTTGTTAAACTCCCGATCCGTATATGCTCTGCATGCCGCCCAATAGACATCCTTGTAGGTGGTAATACGTTTGTCCTTGGATTTAGCGTTCATCTCCAAATGTCGACAGCATATGGCGTGAGGGGCGTTTGGGTACATGGCAGAGATTGCGGCGCTTATGGAAGGAGCCCTGTCAGACATAAACACCAACCCTTGCGGGTCTTCGATAGCTTGTCTCAACATGGACAGAAACCAAGTCCATTCGTCCCCGGTTTCGGACTTGCCTACGCCGAAAGCTACTGGAACGATGGAGTTATCCCCGTCCATGGCAACCGCCAGGAACATCATACCCAAGTAACGGCCCTTTAAATGGGCTGCGTCTATTATCAGGACACGACGTAGATTTTCCAGAAATGTGCGGATCTGCAAAAACATAGGTTAAAATGTTATAGTTTATAATATGTAAATGTTATAGTTTATAATGTGTAAACATATGACGTGTTAAAATACGTACCGCGGGTCCAAGGGCCGCGAAGCACATCTCAAACCGTCCACGTGAATCGGTCCGTAGCTGCGTGACAGTACTAGGGTTCTGCAGCTGCAAATTATATAAATATGTCGGGAGTCGTTCATACGACTCCTCGAACGTGCCTCTCACCATAAACAGTGCATGGCAGCGCGCACGCCACGCTTGGTGGTAATCAATCGTGACACCGAACTGCCGGTGAACGTCGTGGACGATGTCCTTTGGACGCAATGACCTGCTAACATCAAGAAATTTGTTTTTCAGGATCGCACCCAAAGTCTTTTTGCCGGCTTGTTTATGGCGGGGATTAAGTTGCGTCCTCGTACAAGTGTGTACGTCGTGCAACTTTCTAATCATTATCGCCCTCCTTTGGGACCCGTGTGAATCGCGTACAACCTCCACTCACACTTTTCTCTAGCACATTCAACTACGTATTTGCTTTTGTCAGATGCCCGCACGCGACTTTGGAAACCCTCTTCCAAGAACTTGAGTCCGATCTGACTTGCTAAGAGATCCTTCGAATCGAATATCTGACCTGCTGTTAAACTTTCCCTGCGAATATAAGGTGTAGGTTCGTAGCTTTGTGTCTGGGTATGGGAGTCTGAAAGAATAGGGGGCATATCAAAAAAGTCATTTATCTGACTACATGATTTTCTACTGGGGGTATATTCTTCGTGATCATCATTATTATCAGTGTCTGATCTGTCTATTTCAGAATTACCCGTTCTGAAAACGTGGGTTTCGTTATCAGCAACTCCAGCAGTACGCCATTCGTGTGGTTGTGGTGGTTGTTGTTGTTGAGAATCAGGCTGCTCTATTTGTTGAGAATCAGGATGCTCTATTTGTTGAGAATCACCCTCCTCGTCACCGTCGGATACGCCGGGATACACAAAGAGTAATGGGGGTCTTTCTGAATCGACTGCAAGGTGCAGAAAAGTAGATATATCCCCATCGTTGGATAAATCCACAAATGACCCATCGCCATTTTTAAATACTAACTTGCAAATATCAGAAGAGTTGATTCCACATTTTTGCATGGCGTATGCAACAAACTTCTGATAAGTGTAGTTTACTGACACTTTTACACCATGCTTAGATTTATAAGCAAAATTCCACTCATTGTTATCTTGCACCTATTCACCATCAAAACAGAAATATAACTTAGCTTTTGCAACAGATGAACTCATTTTTTCAGTAGTATCTCAAACACAAACAATGAAATCGTTGTGTGGGGATTATGGCTTGAATTTTACGTCT